>MCGE01000017.1:0-600000 GCA_002105175.1 Absidia repens
GAGGAAAAGTTCCAGAAAGATGCTGGCAGTTCACCTGGTGTCATGTTTTGTGGTTCATCCGCGAGGTCAAATGGGTTGCGCTGTGCTTCCGCCAATTCAGGGTTGCCTGTGGGGAATCTAGACATTACCTGCGGTAAATCGTTTGCTAAGGCCTATATGACAGGGCACAACGTAGCAAAAAAAAAAAAAAAAAAAAAAAAAAAAAAACACAGTCAGCAGAGAGAACCTTCAGATGCTTTGATATATTTCTCTACTTACATCATCCACCTTAGTTAGCAGGTCTTCCTTCAAATTCTTGAATTTGTCCATGTCGTAAAGGGCGAGATTCTGTTTAAAACGTTCAGGATTGGGAAAATCGCCACTAGGAAGGTGATATCGTTGCTGAATTTTTTGGAATTCGACATCGAGGTTTTCTAATAACTTGGCACTCTTTTTCTTCTTCCCAAACATAGATGGCATTTCCTTTTTGAGATGTCCAATGATCAATGCATGTACCTAAAAAAAAAAAAAAAAAAAAAAAAAACGATTGAATACGATGGATAAGCATTGAGTTTTGTTCTATTCCTACCCTAGCCATCTTTGCACGTTTGACAATATCGTTGACTTTTCTAATAGCAGCATTTCGTCGCAAGTTTTTCAAATCACGGAGCAAGTCCTTGGATTCAGCTTCAATGAGATCACGGCAATCATCAAAACAATTGGGAGGTTTTCAGTCCAAAACGAGCCAAGATAGACCTTCATGACCTCAGGTGTCGATACCACTTTACCCAGGGACCACATCATGGCACCATATACCCGCATGAGTTGTTGTTGGTTGACCATATCGCTTTTATTCAAGACGACGCGAATTTTTTCTTCTTGCCCGCGGAGCGAGTGGATGGCAAGCTTGAATTCGTTAGAGATATCCAATTTGTGTGAATCAAAAAGCAAAAGAATGAGATCTGCACGTTGCGCGAACCAGTCAATCACCTCGGTAAAATCGTATCCACGTTCGATCCGTTGTTTATCCCCAGCAAGAATACCCGGTGTATCGATGATCGTCATGTTTTCGAGCACAGGTGAGTTGGTTTGCGATACTTGGAACCTTGACAAAAACGCCTGACCAAAACGGTTTAACCCTTGGAAGGGAAGTTGTTGATTCACTGCCGCCGCATTGCCTGGTATAACTCGGTCCTCATCACTGTTCATCACTGCCACAAACCGATCCGTGGTAGGCTCTACACCTATATGTTCGCCAGGGTATGACTTGTCAAGCAGATAGTTGATAAACGTTGTTTTACCCTGTGCAAATGAAATAAAATGGGAAGTAAGTGAGACCATGTAATATAAAAAACAGGACGAGGAAGACAAAAAAGGGTGCCCATATGACTCTTGTAGATACGTACAGTAGAATATTGTCCAATCAATAGCACAATAGGCTTTGCTTCAATATCAGCTTCGGTCAGTGGAGATGAATGAAAACCTATTACAACAAATGAGGAAGGATCAATAAAGAAATCCGCACACTCCCCTATCTATTCGATATATTATCTGTCTTACCTTCAAAGTTATAGGTCACTTCTAAAGGTTTGATCTTAGACTTGTAAATTTTCTTCACGTCATCAATAATTTGTCCATATTCATCGTCTTCCCAAGAAGGGTAACCAGGCGAGTTTTTGCGGGTCGATTTTCCGTTTTTTTTGAGCATGTAGTGAACAAAAAATAAAATAAAAAAGAATAAAAAAATGAAAGAGAGAAAAAAAAGATAGGCTCAAGAAATTCAAACAACGCAGTAAAACCAGCGAGCTAGTGCCATGAAGCTTTTTTTAAGGAATAGGAGCTCATGGCACCAATTGAGCCTAAGACAAAGAAGGGACGAAGGAGGTCTAAAAAAAAGAAAAATCCAAAAATAATTGAAGGATGATCGCACACAAATACAATAAAGAATGAGTATTAAAGATTTACTGGCGTAAAACATCAACTGTATACACACACACACACACACACACACACACACATGATACTCTACATAACATTATCAAAATGTGGGGTTGCCTTTGTTCGACATGGCACATACTACTGTGTATATATATGAGAGGAGCGTTGTCTATTGGTCTTGTCAATGGCCTTTGCACGCTGGTCCCATTAACCATTCCATCGGCTTTTTACAACGACTGCCCAAAAAAAAACCCGCAAGGGATGGCCAATAAGATGGGTCATTTTTTTTTTTTGGCGGTAGAAGAAAACTATACCACAGACGGATTGTCCGATACCGATGGGTTGAAGAGTTGAGTGTAATGATCGCTAGTCAGATTGATTGATGTAACCTTGGTACATCCAGTCAGTAGAAGAAAGCATGAATTCTTTTGGTGATGAATTCTTTTGGTGAAGTTGATTTGATGATGGTGAGGATGACAAAACATGTCAATCTACGCAAACCCGGAAAAGGAAGGATCCAAAATATGTTGATAAATCACTATTCTTTAATAAAATTTCGCCAGAACGTAAAGAACACAATAGCTGTTACAATTTTTTATATTTCATTTCCTATGATACTAGCCAAAAAAAAAAAAAAAAGATTTACTGGGCGTCATGAGAGGGTCTTTGAAGTGTGATTTTGACGAAATTAGAACTCCCGGCCATTTTGAAGCTTAATAGGGGGCGGCTTGTGCTTCACTGAGTCAGTTGGGATTTCTTCCTTCTCTTTTATACTACTCACAAGGAAAAAACAAGAAGGATATATACGGTGTGTTCAGTTTGTCGGATATTGCGTAGACGACACGTGTCGGTCTAGATTAATTGATATGAATGGCAGAATGGGGATATAACCATATATCATATTGAGTGACTAGAATTGCCCACCAGTAATAATGTGTCTGCAGGAGGGTAAGAAAAAGGCAGTGCAAATTTACTCTATAAAGCACAGCACAATACATATTCATTTATATGATTGGTCGAAATATTACCATCTTTTGATACTAAGTGAAATAAGGCTGCCATCCATTACGGGAAATGTAGTCATAATGGGTGTGCAAAAAGCAGGTGATTGGTGGACCAGCTACACCAGTGACATTGTATACTATCCGATCGACTATAGGATGGTTATTAAAAAGGCATATTCTATTGAGGTAAATTGGTAAACACCAAAATTAAAAACTAGCGATTCATTGTAATAAAGGGAATGAATGGAAGGATCTAGTTACTAAAAGAAGCATGAGGAAGACTAATGTAAGATTTGGAAAATGGTCAACACTAATCTAAAGGTGATGTTAGTCAAAAGAGATCTATTGCACAATACATAAGATACATTATTAGGGCAAATTTCATTGAATAATGTAAAAAGAAACATATTTTATTCAGATATGGATACAAACTATGGACAAGCTAACACAAAATTAAGCTAATGAAGGCTCCAAAAAGCCAACTAATGGTGCTTCAGATCCTAGAACCAAAATGAAAGGGTTTCCCCATGCATCTTGTGATCCCTATTCTGAAACTCCTTCTAAGCTAGACGCTATTCTAAGTCAAACATAACCCCATAAAAAATGAATGGTGGAGAAAAAAAGAAAGAAAAAAAAAAGAGAAAACGAATAAAAAGGAGGTAGTTAAAATTTCACGTGGGCGGGATTTGAAATATCTGCTGCCTCTCGTGAACTGTAGTTTTAATTTTTATCGATAATCTTTTTCATTTTAATGATAAAAACACAAAAGATGGACATCGCCTATCATCAAAAAAATAAAAATAAAATAAAAATAAAATAAGGATATATATGTCACTTATTGTGCACGTATAATAAACGATTACTGACTATCAATGGGAAAAAAATGAGAGGCATATTATGCGGAATGGTCGTGATCCGCCAAGGAGAGAAATGAAGGTCAATTCAACCTACATACAATACAACAATAATGACATAACGCTCCGAGTCGAAGGTAATATATTTGTGGGATACATTGATGCGTATTAATGAAAGGAATCAAAGAAAAAAAAAAAAAGGAAAAAAGGACCAAATGAGAAAATGAAGTATTGCATTTTTTTTTCATCCTGCTGCTTTTTGAATCTGGGAACACTTTTCAATAAAAATAACACCAACTGACACCCAATAAAACAAATATTTCCCAGAGTGCCAACGGAGCGCCAGAACCTTTATTATTTTGATAAAAGAATAATCTTATAATCTTATAAAGTATTTGACAATAATAACAGTAATATCAAAAGGGCTTGAGGGATATAAACGACTGATATATAGGATATAGAGAATAAAACTAAAAAAGAATGCTAGTCTATTAAATGTTTTTTATTATGCCAATCAAGAGTACAAATGACATGGAGTTGAACTGTAGAGTGATGTTCGCTGCTTTCTTTTTCTTTTCATTCACTCACCCATTACATAAGATGATTTTCATTGGAAACTATATGATACACCTCGTTCTTATATCATTAAAAAGCACGCAAAACTTCAGATGATTCTTTTTTTTTTTATTCAATAAGTAAGAGAAAAAAATCCAACACGACATCAAATTGCAAAAAGTGGTAAGGTAAAGGAGATATTAATGGATTCATGAGGTAGCAAGTCAGAGCCCATAGATCTAGGCGTAAATAACCTAGAAAAAAAAGCAGCCATACAAGTATGGCATTTTAGTTGTTAAACTATAAAGAACAGATACTACTCTTAATCGTAACCAAGAGGCCCGAGAGGATAAAGTTGTATCGTGCTTTCCCAAAGTGCCATTATCCCTTTTCTACTTTTTAGGACCAGGTTTTAAAACCAGCCGCAGTGACTTTTTTTACACCCGAAGCAAAAAAAAAAAAAAAAAGGGTTGCTGAGTGTGGCACCAAAAAAAAAAAAAAGTTCATCGGTCTTTTTTTTTTTTTTTTGTTTATACACTGGTTGTTTTTCTTTTAATCTACTTTCATTTGCCACAATCAATATGCCATTTAGTATTGAAGAAACGTAAGTGATCAAAGCCCACCGATAGAGGAATCATTATTTAACTTCTTCTTCACTTCTTATCATTTTAGTTTACCAGCCGGTTTCACTGAATTTAACGGTGACAAACAACAACAAACTGTCTTTGACTGTGAGGCTATCAAGGACGATGATGACAAGGAGCTTTGGCTGATCCGTGTACCCCAAGAAGTAAAAGGAAAACTTTAGTGTGAACATGTCACAGGAATTCATATCTTATATTTTTGATCTCTTCGTTAGGTATCGGACAGTAGCTTGAAATCTATGAAGATCAAATTATCCAAAACGCCTGGTAAACCTGTTAGTAGATTACACTTAGATGAAAAGGATCAATATACTATGTACCGCGTGCCTGAAGGAAAAAGCTTGGATTCTGATGTCGGTGTCAGCGGTCAAGAGATGCTTGGTTTATCCTGCTTGGTTCCCTCTCGTGACGAAGAAGGCAAAATGGTGTTTGGTAAGTGAACCTTTCCGAGAACAAGCAATATGAATACGATGGAAAAGATCAAGGGTGTGAAGACTAATAATTTCTCTCTCTCTCTCGCTCTCTTTTTTTTTTTTTGTGTTGCTGTTGTGTTTTGTATGTATGTGTGTGTACTTGTACGATAGCTCCCAAGGAAATCTCAAACTATTTTATTTTGGATGAAGAAGTGAATATCCCTGATGGAACACAACTTGCAGAATCCATCCGCGATAAACCCGTGGTCAAACGACAACATCCTGAAGGACTAAAGATGCGATTCAAGCCTTATGGATTCGATACCCGTGAACCTACTGGCACTGATTCTGTCTCCTCAAGCATGCATGATCAAGACGCTCACGTTGGCAAAAAAAGGAAATCAGCAAAGGGCGACGATGATGGGGACAAGAAAAAGAAGAAGAAGGAAAAGAAGGAGAAGAAAGAAAAAAGTACTTAGTAGTTACTTAGTTAGCCAGTTAGATAGATAGTTATCCTTCAACCCTTTATCAATCATACTTTACATATTTTAGATATAGATCTCACTTCATGCCATTACTACCTCTGCACCGTTAGTCATATATACACTCTTGTACTCACTCACTTTGTTATCATCATTCATTATTTATTTCTTATCTATTCATTTATAATAAACGCTCTGAAGTTTTTTGGAAATCCATTGATTTACTGAGTGTCGGGGGGGGGCGGTCAAAGTGTAAATTCTGTTGAAGTGTGGGTGGTTTTGAAGTATGGGTTTTGAAGGGTTGGAATTATACGACACCGCCGCTTCGCACGGTGGACAGAGCATAACCGTCGTTGTTTAGTGCTCCGTCTGAAAAAATAAGGGATTCAAAGATACTGAATGGTTTTATTAAAGGGGGGGGGGACAGTAACACTCAAAAACGATGGGTTTTATTTTCATTGTTCATTCACTTTTGCTTCTAGTTTTGTGTATATATGAATATTTCATCGTAGTCGAAAAAAAGCTCTCTATCATAGGCGATCCCTCCAAAAAATGTTGCCTCTCATCGTCGACATAATAAAAAAAAATCCGCACACACACAGAAAGCCATCAGTCGTGTACATAACAATAAAAAAAACTTTATGATGACGCGCTTCATCCAGAAAGCGCATTATTTTAACCCATATTTGAAGCGTTACATCTTTCTGATAATACAAAACACTTTAATAATAATTTTCAGGATCGTTAAGAATATTTATTGAAATCTAGATTGTTGCTACGTCTTGCGGTGAAAAAAAGTTCTAAGCAATCAAAGTCGGCCCAATGTTTGGAATTTTTGGCTGGGGAGCCTCGAAATTGAAATGATCTTAGACTAAAAATTTCCCCAAAAATGGTAGGACCTTATTATATATTGATGGTGGGTGAATACTGATGCTGTTCAGCGCAGTCCTTGTAAAAAGACCTGGAAGCAGTCGCGCCGTTTATATCCCATTTATTTGTCAAAAAGTATAAAAAAGTCAGACGGGATTATTAACTGGAGCATGCTCTAAAGAAAGGCCTACTATGCTGGTACTGGATATGGCATGTTGTTTAATTTATATCTTCATACACACACAAAAAAAAAAAAAAAAAAAAAAAACAAACCAGAATCATCTATATCCAATGGGTCTGATATTAATGGTTGGTGATTAATAAAAGGCTGCGTTTTATGGAAGCGTAAGCATATGATAAACTACGAATGTCAACAGCAACCAAAGGATCCACTGAAGGAAGCATGAAGAAGACCGATGTGAGATTTGGAAAAAGGTCAGGACTAATCTAGAGGGAAGATTGTAAAATTGGAGCTAATATATCGGTAAAGACAAGAGAAAGACTAATGGGACATCTGTTATTGAAGGGCAACAATAGTCAATGCTATATCAATATGAAATAGTGGTAGTGAAAAGCGATCTATTACACAACACATGAAGAGACAAAAGGGACTGTTTTTCATGAAGTATGTAAAAAGAGACATATTTTATTCAGGTATATATACAAACTATGGACAATCTAAAAACTAAACTGATGAAGGCTTCAAAAAGCCAACTAATGATGGTTCAGAATCCTAGATCCAAAACGAAAGAGTTTCCCCATGCACTTTGTAATCCCTGAGCTGAAAACCTTCTAAACTAGTCCTGACACTAAGCTAAATCCAACATGACCTCAAGCAAGTTGAAGGGGGAAGAAAAAAAGAAGAAGTCAAAAGAGAAAACGAAAAAATAAAAATCATATGAGCGGCATTTAAAACATTTTTGTTCGCTCATTGTTAAGTGGGGTAGGATTTGTAGTAATAAAAATAACGAGAATAAAAATAAACGAGATTTCGATATGGTTTTATTTTGTGCTGACCATCCCGTTATTTATAAGAAAAGCGGTGTTTGTATTGAGTAACGTGAAACTAGTGCTTATCATCCAGATGCCCCATTTAGATACTTGTTACGTATGTTCAGGAATTATCGTGACCAATTATTCCCATGGTCGTCCTTAATCCGTCTTTTATTATTCTGTTCATACTCAGATGGGTAGGTGTATTATTTCTGACACCACATCATCCCCCTCCAGTCTATTTGACGTCGTTCTGTAATTGTGGGGTGAAGGAATATTTCATCTAGAGACTACATCTGTAAGTTTTTTAGGGTATCTTAATTTTTATGCGCATTCTTGTAGTTCATATTTCCATTTCATTGTTTTCAGCAAGCGTTGTTTATTTATTTATAAGTTGTTTTTCTTGAGTAGTTGTCAATTCATTAATTCATGCAAATCCTTGCAAGGAATCGTGATCAGCGATCCTTGTCGGAGTTTCTGTGCATTTCCTTCCAGGAACGTCTTCCTTTCATTATTTTTTATTTCTAGTCGACTTTCTAGTTGTTTTACTCTTCTTCTTTGCTAGCCATGCTTCCCTTTCGGCATTTCTTTTACGCTGTTCTGCTTGCCTCGCTTTTTCTTTTTCTCTTTCTGCATTTTCCATTTCTATTGCCATTCTTTTTCTGACCTGATTTCCCAGAAATATCTGTACATCATTAGAGTCTAGTGCTTCTTCTTTTTCCCAAGTAGCATCTTCTATTTCCAAACCTCTCTATTTTACTTTATATTCTTTTTCTTGAGAATTACCTCTTTCTTCCAAGATTTCTTCAAGTACTAGACGCATATCTTTTTCTAGATCAGGATCTTCTGAGATGGTTTTCAGTGCGCTGGGTGGGTAATGTTTATTCAACCTATTACCGTCCATATTTTCTAATACGTACGCACCTCCGTTGTTTTTCCTAATGACTTTGTACGGTCCTGTATATCTTGGCTCATTTTTCTTATTTCTTTTTGCAGTGAGTAATCCTACTAGTGATCCAGGCTTAAAATCCTTAATTCTGTGTTTCCTGTCAAATTGCCTTTGTGCAGTTTCTCTGACTTCTTTTGTTCTTTGTACTATTGCTGGTATCACTATGTCAGCCATATCTTTTATTCTGCGACTTACTTCCAGTCGTCCTTCTAGTACTGATTCTTCTTCTGTCAGTAACGTCTTATCCTTTGCATTATTATAGTCTTTGAATGTATTTAATTTTCTTGCGAACATGAGTGCAAATGGTGCAGAATTTGTCAAATTCACTGGTTGTGCATTCATGGCTAATTGTACTGCTGGAAGATATTGATCCCAATCTTCTCCTTTACCAACCATTTCTTTTGCTAAGGTTTCTTTTGTTATTTTGACTTTATTTTCTGCTACTCCATTTCCTCTAGGGTGATATGCAGATATTAACCGATGATCGATTTTATTTGTCTTGGTGATTTGTTTGATTGTGCTGTTTACAAACTCCGTCCCATTGTCAGACTGTAATGTTTTTGGAAATCCAAAGGTACAAAATATCTCGACCAGTTTTTCACCAATGGTTTGCGAAGTCTTATCTGGTATTGCTTTAAGTAGTGTATACTTAGTGCAAACATCTACCATCACCATAATAAATGTATTTCCCTTATGCGTCAGATCCATAGGTCCAGCTAAATCTATGGCCCAATGATCGCCTGGCATTGTTGCTGTAATTGATGCCAAAGGATTGTATCCTTTTCTGACTATATTATATTGCATGCAAGCTTTACAATTTCTGACAATATTCAAAGCATCTTCTCTTATATTTGGCCAGTGTATGCCGTCTGCATGTATTGCTCTTTCCATGGCTACTGCACCAAAGTGTCCGAATGCATGTTGTTTATGTAAAATTTGTTTCCTTTTTTCCAAATTGTCTATCAAATTTACTTCAACTTCTTCTGGTTGTTTTAAATGTTGCGCTACATGTAGAGCTGTTGTTCTGTGATATAAATTTACCAATTTTGTTCTTTCTTCAATTGGTGGTGTAAAATGGTCATCATAATTTCCTGCCATTTTTTCTAATCTTTTGGCGCTATATTGTTTTTTTATGGTTGGCTGATCCGACTCATCCCCCTCCAGTTCTTTTTCCACAGAGAAAAGACGAGATAAAGCATCAGGCAACACATTATCCATACCCGGGATATGCGCCACAGTAAAGTTATATTGTAAAATAATTTCTAGCCAATTGATAATCATAGGATTAGCAATTTTCTGCGTGTGTATGTATTTCAAGGCCCGATGATCCGTAAACAAAGTAAAAGGATTGCCCCACAAAAATTTATGAAATTTATGTAAAGCAAAAACAATAGCTAGTAATTCCCTTTTAGTTGTACTATAATTGCGTTCTGAAGCTGAGAGCGCTCTTGCAAAGAATCCTAGATGCATGATCTTTTTCTCAATAACTTGAAAAAGCACAGCACCTATGCCTGTATTCGATGCATCTGTAGCGATATAATAAGGAGCATTCACATGGGGGTATTTGATGACAGGGGCTAGCGTGAGTATATGCTTCAAGTCATTAAATGATTTTTCCTGAGCCTGTGACCATAAACCTGTGAGAGTCTTTGCCTTTCTCAATTTATCCAAAGGTGCTGTCAATACCGACACCTTGGGAATATGATCTCTAAAATAATTTACGACACCTAGAAATTTTTCAATATCATTACCGGTCTTCGGTACTGGCCAGTTTTGTACGTTGGTAACTTTGCGTTTGTCCAAAGATAAACCTTTTTCTGATACGCAAAAACCTAATAAATGTACAGTGCGTTGAGCAAAGTGACATTTATCGGGATTCAAAATTAAATTAACCTCAGTCAATTTATCAATGACACATTTAACATGTTCAGCATGTCGATCCATGTCCTGGGAATATACTACAATGTCATCTATAAATGAAGTAGCAAAATCCATATGTTCTAATATTAATGCCGTGACTCTTTGAAACTTAGATGACAAAGGCTTGAGTCCAAATGGGCATCCCTGGAACATATATTGTATTCCTCTGTGCGTGAATGTTGTCTTGTGTTGATCCCGTGGTTCAATTTTAAATCGATGGAAAGCAGTTTTCAGATCCAAAGTTGAAAAAACTTTCGCATTATTTAAAGTTCCAAAAATATCCCTGATCAAAGGTAAAGGATATTTATCATCTGGTAACAGATTATTAATGTGACGTGGATCCAGGCATGGTCTTTTACGACTTTTCTTGCCATCAGCATCTTTTTTCGGCGCCAGTGTCAATGGACTATTCCATTGGTTATTCACAGATGCCTTAATAACTGTTCCTTCTTCTAGCCAATTACTTACGGCTTCGTCTACTAATGGCATGAGTTTATCTGGTAGAGGATATTGTCTTCTGTAGCATGTCTGTCCTTCTGGAGTGTTCAATGATACTACACTTTCTGGTATCGTACAGAATGATTTTTTATCAATGGCCTGATTCAAATCGATGCTCTGCTGAATTTTAGAAAAAAATAATTTTTGATCCAATTCAGTTCCCGCCGGTGATTCATCTGGTTTGGGTATGTCTGACTCTAAGCTATCATCAAATGTAAAATGATTTCTATCGTTAAATGATACAGCTAATCCTGTTATAAACATTCCTAGTTTTCCAAACAAATCAGTGCCTATAACACATTGATATTCATTGTTCGCATTATCCGCATACTGCATAGCTTCAAATCTATGTTTATGTTCTTTGCCATTATATCTGATATTCAACACTTCTGTGTAACCTAATCTTTTTAATTGTGGAGTCGATGCTAGAGTTATAAGACCTTCAGCCTTTTGTACAACAAAATTTTTATTAACCAAAAAACTGTGACTAATACTACTGAAATTTGAGCCAGTATCTACCAAGGCATATAGGCAATTGTTTTCTATAATAATAGGAACAATAAATGAGTCATCGTCTAGTTTTGCCTCTTCAGTATTTTTCTTAGTCATCTTACATTGCATGTTGTCTTTCCTGTCAATCTCCATGGCATTCCAATCTACTGAGCCATCCAGCGCAACTAAGTCTTCTACGACTTCTTCACGGAGTTTTCTTTCCACTTCTTCCTTGATTCTGGCTCTATACGCCAGTCTTCCTTCTGCTGTGGAGCATTCATCATCAGAGGGGCTTGCTTCCATCGGTACTTCTTCTTGTACCGGGGCCTTTTCCTTGCGTCGTGCCATACGCATCTTGAATTCCCTGTTGTGCTGGTTACGGTGGTCCACGTATTCTTGGCACTTGTGTCCAGGTGCCCACTTGCTTTTGCAATGGAAGCATAGACTTTCCCTACGACATCTTTGCTTTTCTTCGGATTCACCGGAGTAATCCCTCTTCTTGAATGTTTGGTTCTTGTCCTGTCTGCGTGGTGCAGGTCGGATTCGTCCTCCAGCTTCATGACCGTGGCTGTTGTGGCCAAAATGTCTTCTTTGGCTGTTTCGTCGGCCAGCATCACGAGATCCCTCAGCTGGGTATCCCCTACCATTCATCTTGGTTGGCGTGGCGTACTTACTATTCATCAAGCCGCCATATCCCAGGACACCTTGCTTGCCCACACAAAGAATGGGAGCCACTTCTGCCAAGAATGCCACATTCATCGGTGGTCTTACTTCGCTTCCAGTGCTAGCGTTAGACAGTCGGATCTTGTCCGAAAAATCACCATAGCAGTCATCCATGATTTGTAACAGAATGTTGCCATACGTCACTGAGTCGGGTACCACAGCGTCACGCATCCGCATTCTGAAACGATCGATGAAATCAACCGGTTCTTCACCTGTACGGGGTGTCATACTCATCAGTTGCTGGAGATACACCGCTTCCATGCGTTCACCTTTGTATTTCCTGATCACCATCTGCTTGGCTTCTGACCACGAAAATTTCTTGCCCATGATACTTTGCTGGTACCAAGTGGTCTTGTCATTTGAGTGCATAACAGCATTGATAAGACAAGCTTCCCAATGCTTTTCCAAATCGAGCCCATTCTGATTCACTACAATCATTTCGAAGGTAGTCAAGAATCGGTCAATATTCTCATGCACAATATTGCCCTCTTGTACGTCCACATCTCCAGGGAGCTGCAACAAGGGGATGTTTCTGGGGATAACAACCTTTTCATCCTGGTTTTTCTTTCCCGTTTGTTCCCTTTCTTCCTTCATTTCCTTTAATTGCTCACGCAACTTCAGGGTCTTGGCATGCAACTCGTCATAACGTTGCTGTTCGCCTTCATTGTTCATGGCATCGTGCATTTCAACCAATGTACGTGCATACGTCTTTCTGGTTGCTGCAATGCTTTTATCCAGCAAAGACAACAAAACTTCTTCAGACACATCATCTTCATTTTCCAATGAAACATCATCTAGTTTCACTTCACCAGTGGCCAAACTGCCCTGGTCGCACTCCATTTCATCATAAGGAGTGACAGCTTCTACTTCTTGAGCTGATTTCTTGTTTTGAATAGTATAAACCATGATAAAATATTCGTTTAAAAAAATGTTAAGTGGGGTAGGATTTGTAGTAATAAAAATAACGAGAATAAAAATAAACGAGATTTCGATATGGTTTTATTTTGTGCTGACCATCCCGTTATTTATAAGAAAAGCGGTGTTTGTATTGAGTAACGTGAAACTAGTGCTTATCATCCAGATGCCCCATTTAGATACTTGTTACGTATGTTCAGGAATTATCGTGACCAATTATTCCCATGGTCGTCCTTAATCCGTCTTTTATTATTCTGTTCATACTCAGATGGGTAGGTGTATTATTTCTGACACCACACTCATTATAGAAAAGGAACCCCTCCTACTTTCTTCCATGTCCTTCTTTTTATACTTACAACATCAACATCATGCAACATAATCAGAACGGGGATTCCCCCCCTTTTTTTTTAGTAGGATAGCGACCCCCCTATTTTTACAGTAATTCAGATTTGTATCGTCGTGGCTCTCTTTTTTTTTTTAAAGCAGCGTCCACAGGTCAACCGTGATGACATAGCGATCCTCTTCTCATGATGCTTTTGCACTCAGTATATAGCGACTAGGTTGATTTAATTTAACCCCGGCCCTGAATAGTTGTCATTCGTCGTAGAATAGAATAATTTATCCCACCTGTCCTTCCACTGTAGAATAGTTTGTCACTCGACGTAGAATTGCATCCTATTTCAATTTCCCTTGTATTATAGTTATTCTGCAATAAAAAAATATTTCTATTCATTCGATATATATCATCAATAGTTTATATCATACACTGTTTTCAAATGATATAAAGAGATTATTCTTTAAAGGTAGTTTGGTATGTATACCTACCTATTATCTACTCTCTTCACATATCAGGCGGAGGAACTCACCACTCTCCCTTTCTCTTAGACCCAGAAACCCCTCCCTTCCTACCATCAGAAATGTTGAACAATTAATATTGTGCTAATTTCGCTAATCTATTGAAGGGTAGGCTAATATAATTAATATCGCAAAATAAATATAGTACACATGAGATCATACCACAAAAAAAAAAAGCAGTACTACAGTTACTCGACATTTACTTTCTCCATCTATCTCCATCTATCTCTATCTATGTATAAAAGATTTACCGTCCACCACTAAGACTTTTTCAGCACCCACCTTTAATTAAATGACTAACAATTCTCTAGCCACGGATTTCCTTTTTAGCGCCCGCCAACGACAGCGTCTTTTCACTTTTCAGCGTCCAATTCTCTCCATACAGGTAGTTCATCTTTGTCTAGACCCTTTCTTTTCCAACCAGTCAAGCAGTAGTTCTCTTTTTAGGAACCAGAGCCAGTGCTTTTTCAACATCTCCAATTCCTTAACAAAAATAAAAAAACAGTGACAGGTTCGAATACAGCGCATAAAAGTAATAGAACTGCATGGAGACAAAAAGTAAAAGTGGCACTGTAAAAAAAAACATTTTATTTTAATACAATAGCTATCCTACATGCTAATAAAACTACCGCTATTATATCTAATCTACAGATGTATGCTATTTGTATGGGACGCCATATAAGCCATATTAAGCCAAACCAACAAGTTGTTTGAAGTACAGGTATATATAATATCACTGTAGAAAAAGCAAATTGCGTATCCCAAAACGATACTCGCTTTGCCCAGCAACGTAGATGTCGTCCAATTCATTCCGGAATGGCTGTATATGACCATTTGAGCCCAACCCGATGATACCATTCCAAACCAGAAATATGTTAACTAAATCTTCTATCCAAAATGAAAAGGGTTTCCCATGTCCTTTGTCATGTCCTTTTTCAAAACCCCTCTAAATCTAACAAAAATCCCACTCCATGATCACCAGATCCTCGGAGGACGTTAATGAATATAAAAAAAAAGAAAGAAAAGAAAAAAAAAAAAAAAAGGAAAAATCTTCATGAACGGTGTTTAAAAAACCCAAGTTTAGGTCGCATTTTCGCCATGCTCATGCAAAGCAAGGCATGGACAGTCGCCAACACACATATTACTATACGAACCCATTCTCCTATTAATGATTTTCATTGTTAAAACCTGATAATATTTCTAATTTTCAATTCGTAAAAGAAAGGTGAAGAGATAAATGTGGTTTGCAATCATCATTCTCCTTAAACACAATTGAAATGCATGGTTGTTGTGAAACGAAAAGTTCAATTCAACGAAAAATCAACAACAGGAAGCTGACTAGAACTTCTTTTTTTCTGGGGGGAGTGGAAAAGAGGAGTCGAGGACAAGAAAAGAAAATAAACAAATAATTTCCATATTTGATTATAGATCGAGAACAATAAATTGTATGATTGATCAGCATTTTGTAAATTGGGTAGCCATATACATTTAAGGTTGATGATGGTTGGGTGATGTGTTAGTATAGTAATAAAAAGGATGGCTGTTGTTGTTGTTGTCAATATAAAAAAAAATGCACCTTGGGCTAAAAAGGTATGATTCACATTGCGGTGGTACACAAATGTTAGAGATGGAGATAGCGTGAGTATGTTTGTTTGTCGTAGTTGATTGAGTCTAAAAAAATCATCTTCAGGGGAAGACTTTTTTTTGGGCGGAGAACTTGTAGTGACACAGTCTAAGAAAGAAAATGTGGACAATGAAAAAAAAAAGTTCCGAGACCTTGGGGGGGGGGAGAAACGAAGAAGACCAAGAAAGAAAATCAGGGATGATGGGGGGTGCTTGATGAACTAAAAAAAAAAAAAAAAGGGATTTCGAGCACTTGAATCCATATAGAAAGCCTGAACTTAAAAAAAATGATATAAATATCAATGAGAATTTTGCTATCTTCGTTAAATTCCACCTTTTATTTTCCATACAACAATTATGACGACGACAACACCAAATACCATGATTTCTTTACTCTCATGCTCGAATACAAATCAATTAGCGGATTTCTGTGCTTTAGCTGTTCCCTCCATCTGGGGACCTTTAAAACAGCAGTCAATGAAACGAACAATTGCTTTTAAACAATTCTGTCAAAAAGTGATAAAAGCTACTCAAATTTCTTATGCTTGTATTGTACTTGGATTATATTATATTCATCGACTACGATCAGCCTATCCTTATATTCATGCTTCTATTGGTTCTGAAATTCGTTTATTTACCACTGCACTTGTACTAGCCAATAAATACTTGGACGATAACACATTCACAAATAAGGTACAACACAATGGAATATATACACTGTATATATCGGAGTGTGAACATCCTCAATAACTTTTTTATTTTTTTTATTTAGACGTGGTCCGAAGTATCTAGTATTCCAATATCAGAATTGAATATTATGGAAATGGAATTTTTATCAGCATTACATTACAACATACATCTGCCTCATGATCAGTATTTCCAATGGGTTGGTCAATGTCAACAATGGATTTTACCAACAATCATGCAAATTAAGGCACAAACAAATTCAACTCCGACATCCCCTCTTACACCAACCATGAAACGATCCTACCAAGATACAGTTGATGATCACTATCAAACTCAAGTACAAAATAATAAAAGACGATCAACTTATTGTCCACCAGCACCACCAGCACCACCACCATCATCATCATCGTCGTCATCATCATCATTATCAACGCCCGTCAATACCAAAATGCCATATACACCACCGGAATCATTTCAACCGTTCCCTATTGCTTATTCTACACCTTCCACTTGTTATCCTACACCAAACTATACCAATGATGATCAATTTTGTCGTCCTATTTTAAGCTGGTCTTCTTCTACATCGTCATCAACATCATCAACATCATCATTTTCTTTTTATCCACCTCGTTCCTCCTATTCTCATGTTTCTTCGGCTTTCTCGGCTCCTATGCCTGCTTCTTTACTGGAAACAAGGGTGCACCGTTTAGAAATTGATTAAAAAAAAAAAAAGACAAGCTTCAATCCACATGATTCATATTTTCCTCCTCTTTAGTACAGTATGCAAAAGGGGGGGGGAGAATGATCCAAAGGGGAGAAGAAGAAGGAGATTCAACGGCCTTCTTATTTTTTTTTTTCTTCTGCATGGATTTTTTTTTTTTATTGTCACAATCATATCAAGCATTGTATATTTAAATATTCTACACTTCTCATACTTTTTATACAAATATACAGGCATACATATACATACATTATACATAGCTCTCATAATAAAGATTATTTCCCATTTGTACATATCATCATTTTTGGTTGGGTCTCTAGCTGTCAAATCGAAATTTAAAAAAAAAAATGAAACAAGTTTTTTGCTTCCCAATTTTTTTTTCTCGGTCAATAATATAACCGACATCACCAAACAAAAAAGAAAACAAAAACAAATTTTTTTTTTTTTTTGGATTTCGAAAGATTTAATGGAGTGGAGTGCCAAAAGTGAAATTCCGCGTTTCATTTTATGACATGCTTCAGTACTGGGTTTCTTTTTTTGAAAGTGACACTCACTATTAGGACCAGTGATGTTAATGAAACCATCCCTAAAAGGTAATGTCAGCGCGCTATTTTATCTATTTTTTTTTTCTGTTTCCCCAATCCTAAGAAGGAGACCAAAAAAAAAAAAAAAAGTGAGCGAGTCATCCATCGAGGGGGGGGGGTGGAGGAAGGGCAAGTTCTGCTGGTACAACCGAGACCAATCTGCTGCATTCCTTTCCTTTGGATGTATGTGTGTGAAATATACGTTCGGGCCTTCATGTTTCATTGAAATAGAACAAATGACGATGTGTGTATGATTTCGATGATGAGTCGGAGAGCCGCGCCAAGAAAAGAAAAGCCAACTAAAAAGGCACCAATGATTTTCATGCCATGTTGATCGACACACGCTCCTACACACATTTTTTACTCTCTCACACACACATTCTACCTATAATTATGATAGAGATACAAAATATAATATATCATTTGTAGACTAAAGTTTTTGCGTTACTCTTTTTTTTTTTTTTTTTTTTTGCAACTCACGTGGAGTAACCAGATGTTGAAATCATCATCCTTACAGGAGGTTACACATCAGCCCCACTTGAAGGATGCAGGAATTCATAGCCATAACGATGAGGAGTACAAACTACTTCTAGAGCCCAGTTCATCAAATGCGAACCAGAAGAAAAAAAAAAGTAGGTTTTTCAAATACCGGGAGGGGAGCACAGTTTTTTTTTTTTTTTTTTTTTTTGCGCTTCTGCCTAAATCATCACCATAACGCCGCTCGGGCTTTTCAATTCGTTTATCAGATTTTGGGGGAACAGGGAAAAGACCTGATTTAAAAAAAAAGGGGAGCAGCGGCGGAGTTGTAATCTTCCACTCGATATTAAATACAGGTTATTCACTTTCAATTGAGACGTTCACAAAAATAAAATTGGAATTGGGGATCTGCTTACTTCTAATTTTTTTTTTTTATTTCACAACATCTGAAAAATTCCAGCAGCGTGTCTCTCAAAAAAAACAAACACTCATCTCAATTTTTAATCCCCGTCGTCCGAAACTGAACGCAAAACTAATAGCTCCCTCCTCCCCCCAATTTCATGAGCTGACATGATAATGGAACAAAACCAGCCAACTATACATTGCATCAAATATCAGTGATTTTTCTAATGTTCATCCACGTGCTGAGTAGAGGAAATGATGCTTTTTTTTTTGGTATCACAATTCCTCCACCGCTGAATTTGTTGGGGGAGAAGTAGTGTGAAAGAATATCTTTATTATTCCGAATATATTTAGTGACACTTGACTTTTTAGACAAAGAGATTAAACTAGTAGGGTTAAAGTTTCATGCAATCACTTTTTTTTTTTTTTTTTTTTGTCGGATCTACGAAAGTTATTTATGGCAAAGGAAAGCAAAAATAACTGAGATGCTAAGGAGGAAAGAGAAAAGGCTGAATAATTACAAAATGGTCATCAGGAGAATATAATTTAACGTATGATTGTTTTATTTTGTGTTTATATTTCTTGGTAAATGAGTTAATCGTATGGTGCAAGGGGGGCTGAGTGTGTATGCTAGAGGAGTGGAATAAAACAGAGTGATCCTAAGGAGTGGGTTGCTACATAATCCAAACATCAAACCGACGACCGGAGTCTACCAGGTGATACAACTATATTCATCCAAACAACATTAAGGGGTACATTGCCAAAAAAAAAAAAAAATACATACACAAAGAAACACATGCGCCAAATTATAACAAGATGTCTATAATGTTTTTGTCTGTGAGTTCAATTTGGGCGTGGGTCATTACATCATATATATCAAAGTCATCAACATCACAATATAATAATAATAATAAAACAAAACCAAGCAAAAAAGAATGGTTTTTTATTTCTAAACAATCAAATCATAAAGGTATCTAGTATAATATTTTAAACGGTCCAACGGTATTTTGACCAACCATCATTTTTCCAGGGGCACCACCTTGTAACTTGATATCCACATAATTTAGCCTTGTTGTTAGAGAGAAGTGGATGGAAAGAAGGTCGGGGTCCGTTTAATGATACCAACACGAGCAGATGATGATGATGGTGAGAATAATGGCTGTCCGTTATCAAGATGTTCAATAAAGTCCACCATTGTTTCTGTTTTGCCTTGACCTTGGTCATACGTTGCAATCCATTCACATTCAAAGATATAAGGTTTTCGATCCCATATTGCTGTCGGTAATGAAATCATAGCTGGAGAGCGGCCAAACCAAATAGCCTGCACATTTAAAAAAAGGAGATTTATCGTTAGTCACTTTTCTTTTTCAACACTATTACCATTGACTTACTGAGATGCACCGGAGACTGATAAACCAGGAATTAGATCGAGGATGTGTCACAATCCCGTTCTTGCTTTTACCCGACTTGATGTGTACCTTGCTGCTATCGTTGACTTTCTGACCTGACGAGCACATCTAGCGGTTTTTGAAGATCAGATTAATGATATCCGCCCGTCGTTCCATTTTGTTATTATTTTTTCCAACTCTTTCCTTTTTTTCTCTTTCTTACCATTCAAAGCATATATGTTGATTTGGCATTCAATATAATTGTGAGCGTAGGAAAACCATCCTTTATCACCTTTATTCCCTTCGTTTCAGTGTCAGCCTAGAAAAAAAAAAAGTCAAGTTAATCTACATGGTCTTTTCCCCTTTTCCTTTTTCATACTATTTTACGTTGGTAATTTCAATTTTTATCCCTTGGAGGAGCTGCTGAGTATCTAGATTTGGGAGTACGTTGATGAGCAATCAGTCCAAGATATGAAAACACGCAGATCTGATCCTGAAGTCTTGAGGCGATATCGCATGACCAAACTAAAAGCACCAGAAGATAATCGCATCTCAAGAACGTTCCCATCCAAAACATAATCGTCATAGGGGCTTTCCATAGAAGGAGATAGAGCTATAGGAGGTACTGGAGCTGTTTCTTCTAGAAAAAGAACCCCACCCCTTCAAATTCATTAGCTTCCCTAAACCCTAACGTTTTCTATATGTTAACTTACTTTTGTTCTGCCGCTGAGTTGGAAGTTCATGACCCTTGACCTGTTGATCTTCAGGCAGCCGCACATTGACTATTTTGTCATCTTCAGCCAGCAAAGCAAACAACGAGTTAGCCGCTTCCATTTGCCCATCTTCAAGCTACAATTGTCGTCATGGTCGTTATCAGTATAGCTTCACTTTTCCCTTGTCCCTTATCCTTTTATGTCTACGTCTTACCGCAATCTTTGGAAGAACTTTTTTTTTTGGTCCTTTATAGAGTGTCTGCCAACATAAGAGAACTCATGGATAGTAAATTGAATTTCATGCCGTCCTATCGAAATGTTATGCTGTCCAGACATGTGAAGAAGACCTTACTGAGAAAAAAAAAAAAAACCATTCAGTTAACGTTTTTTATTTTGCCTGACCGTCTTGGCAATCTTATGCCTATTTGATCCATCCAACCATTTCCTGTGTTAAAAAACTTTTTACCCTTACCTACAGTCAACGTTTTGTTTCGACATGACAGATAATTTGGAAGTAAAATGCAGGGTGGCTAAAAAAAAGTGGGGGGGGGTGAAAGAAAAAGGAAAAATGAAAAATAGCCGGAGCTAGAAAAGGAAGCCTGAAAAACTGAGCCACAAGAAAGGTGCAGATCCATGAAATAACATGAGAAAATATTGAGACAGTGCAAGAAAACGTATAATCAGCTTGATGATCATATTGCTTCAGCATGCATAAAGCGACTGGGATAACTTCAATTTTTTTTTATGTCATGTTCTGCTGTCGCGAAATAAATCGATTCTATACCGCACCGAGAAAATGTGATACGGACTTTTAAAACGAGGTTAATTTGCATTAAATTTATTACTGGGGTAGATAAAAAATGAAAAAAAAACTTGGTTATAGCTAAATGTAAAATAAACAAAATTTCTAAAACTACAAAAGTACAGCGGCACCAATGGCTAGTCCAGCAGCCAATAATGGAAGAGAATGTCCTTGAGCAAAAGTAGCAGCACCACCATTGCCAGTAGAGGATCCACTACCAGAGCCAGTTTCAGGTTCCTCATTGGTGATGACTATTTGAGGAGATGGCTTATCTCTGGTTGAATTATATCCAGATGATTTAGGATCAGATGTCCAGTTACTGGTGCCATTTAAACTAGAAATCAGATAATATAAGGTTTTTTTTTTTACCAACAAAAAGAAAAAAAATGAGTACACTGCTGCTTTAATCACTGACATGACAAAGGAGTCTCTTACCATGTTTGCACAGTAGGGAACAGGGCAGTTACATTAGGCTTTTGGGAAAGATCTACTTGGGGAATGTTCAAGACAACACCGAATTCTTGACGGCCATCATGGGCAAGGTATCCACCAGTCCAAGAAAAGTCCTTGACAGTCTTGTTAGTAGCATCACGGTAGTTGACAACTAGGGTCTTTTTTGTCAGAAAAAAAAAAAGTAAGTTCCAATTTTCCATCAGATCAACCAATTTTTTATAATACTGTACCCAATTTTGAACTTGTTGAGGAACTACGCCAATAGCAACTGATTCAGGAGCAGTGACAGAAATACCAACTGTATCAGAGCCAGAACATCCATGGGGTACAACCAAAGCGGTATCCAAACTAGTATTGGGCTATTGTAAAAAAAAAAAAAAGTTGGTTAAATATAATTTTTTTTTAAAAGTAATTGGCTTGATATGATATTACCTTGACCGTATCATTCTTGAATTCAACGTGTCCTTCAGATCCTTGAATTAAAAGAGTACCAACTACAGCAGCAAGAAGAGAAGATCGACCAAAATAAACCATTTTTTGATAGGGATTAGATATATATTTAAAGATATTCCAATTTTTGTTTTGTTTGTTGAAAAGAAGGAAAAGATTACAAAAATTTTGTCGTTTTCGTCTCGTATTTATCACTTTGGCACAGCAAAAATTTCTCATTTTTTTTTTTTTTTTACCAGGAACAGCAATTTTTTTCGATCCCCGCATGATCTTCAAGCCTGCCATGCAGCACCCTACCCTTGTTCACATTTGATACAGCAGAATACCTGGACGTTGATAAAATATTAATTTAATAATATTATCTTTTTTTATTGTTCAGTGATATTTTAATTCTGGCATGTATGTTCGCTTCCACACCACGATCTGTTAAAAGATACTTGGAGCACTGAAAAAAAAATAAAAACCTTATTTATCATCAGTTCGATAATGGCGACTTGCTTCCTGATCTTCTATTTTCTTGGGGCAAATCAAACCGCTCCATTTGCAGCAAAAAGTTCTCATTCTTTTTTTCCCCGACGATATACCCATTCCTGGACTATCACAGTCCTTATGTCTGCGATTCTTAAACTGCAACTCAAAACTCTCTTCAAGAAGCAGAACACAAATCACAAAAACAAAATCAATCAACATAAATTTCATATTTCATTCGACAGAACTTGATTTATTATAAAAATTGATAAAAAAAAATGCACATAAACCACTACAATAAAACTATTTGCACTACAATAAATCACTAGGCACAAATCTATATATCCTGTCCCCTTGCCAAAATCACCCCAAGGTATTCTTGCATGTTGTATGGTCCAATGATTTTGTACACATAAAATCTCAAGTCAAGAAGGGAGGATCATATTGCCAGTTCGTTAAAACGAAGTCAAGACGACAAGTCAGGAATTCTTCGCTTCTGGTAACGCAAACCTGTGTTCCTAGATGGGATGTCCCCGCATCATATCTGTTCGATCCATAGTTGCCAGAAGGCTATAGGCTGACGGATACTACATTCTTATTTGTTCTTTTTTTTTTTTTTTTTTGGAGCCCAGGAGCTACCTAATTGAGAACGACGATGACATTCCAAGGGATTGCCCACTAAAGACTTGGAGAAGGGGTTTACACACATCTATACCGGTCATTTTTATATACGCTAATTACGCACACAACACAGAGTAACAGAGTACCACGGTTCGGCGAAGTTGCTTAATGTCGAAACGCTTTTTTTTTTTTTTTTTTTTTTTTTTCAACAAATGAACAACCCCCATTTGACAAAACAATAAACGCATAAGACAAACTAATGATAAAAAAGACAAGTGACGTTTTATTCAGATATAGATATGAACAATGACAGCTACCACTAAACTAAGTTAATAAAGCATTTCCCGTAAACCATTCCTAATATAAAGAATAATCTCATGGCGTTCCTAAATCCTAGATCCAAAATGAAAGGGTTTCCCATGATGTTTGTATTGCATTTTTCAAAATGCCCCTAAAAAAAAGTTCTAACACTAATCCACGATCTTTGCCGCCTCATTGGAGATGATAATCAGAAGAAAAAAGAAAAAAAAAAAAACGATCGCCGGGGAGGAAAATAAAAATTTATGGGTATCGGAATGTGAATATGCCCTCCATTGATTTTCTTGCATCAAAAAAAAATGCGAAATTCTATTAGAATCCCGCAAAAATAAAAGAGTAAGTGTGGTTTGTATTGCCACTCCCAAAAACATTATTATGGTGAGACCGTATCTTAAATATTGGATATGCTACATGGCTTTTATATCATCGATAGGTTTAGTCTCACATAATCAATCCCTTAATTTCTCTCCACCATCATCAACATTTTCAAAACAACTGTGAATAGCATTTAATCAAACGGAAATACTCAGGATGGGGGATGGGGCGCAGACGAGGCACGTCCTGAAAATTTGCCCCCATGGCACAGCGGATCAGGGAAAGATACCATCATATGCAGAGCTGGGACTTCGAGGACAGTGGTATGGGGCAAAATGTCATCCTCAATGTTGAATGTAGGTGTAATCTAACAACGGCCAAGGACTCATCATTTAAGAGATTCTTCCAATCGGAAGACACGTTTTATATTGTGGGGTTCTTGGACGGGAATAAATGATCTGGAGGTTAAAAACGGGAATTTCCCCACCTTTTTATGAAAAAGGAAAATGCTGGTCAAATACACTCACAATCTTTTTCGTCCTGGAAATGATCCACACAACATCCACGAGACTATTATGAGAATTGACGTAATGCTTGAGAGAATATATAAATTTGGGCAGGTTTAGACTATGTCTTTTCAATAGGGTTCTTAACTATATTTAAATGAAGAGTATTGATATCGATCAAAACTGTTAGCGGGATTAGCAATACCGAAACCTTGGCGGAAAAATACCACTTGAGGGATTAGTATTTGTATTGTTCAATTTATTATCTATCTTCTCTTTAAAAAAATTTCTCAATTCTCTAAATCATGGGGATTTACTTTTTTCGCTCCCGCCCGTCAAAGCCAGCTCTTTTTCAACTGTTGCGAGAGGCTACATTTTTCAGTTTCTGTCAGTCAACACTTTTCAGCTGTTTTCAGAGCCGACCATTTAACACAGTCGACAGTTTTCAGCCTCCATCATCACCAACACATTTTCAGCGTTCACCATTAAAAAATGTTTAACTTGGTCTCTAAATCACGCGGAGTTCCTGTTTAGTACCCGCCAAAGTTAACATTTTTCAACGTCCATCACAGTCATCGCCTTTCAGCATCCACACTTTTCAGCGCCCACACAATCGGCATATTTCAGCTTTTCATCATAACCAGCACTTTTCAACAACCATTACAGCCAACACTTTTCAGTGTATGATTTTCTCAATTTTGGTAATCCTTCTTTTTCTGCACTCTTTCTTTTACAATCAGTCAAGCAATAGTTCACTTCCTAGGAACCAAGACTAGCACTTTTTTCAATTTCTCCAATTCCTTTTTAGAAGAGTAACAAAAAAGAAAAAAAAATTAAGTGACACGGCTCGCATGCATAAAACCAATAAACTGTGTGGAAACAAAGAATAATGTCATACTGCAAAACAATAACACTTTATTTCAATAAAATAGCTATTTCACATACTAATAAACTATTACTACTACATCTAACCTGCACAGTATATGCTATTTCTATGGGGCGTCATATTAGCTATGTTGAGCCAAACCAGCAAGTTGTTTGAAGTATAGGTATATAAAATATCATCTAGAAACACAACAAAAAAAGAGCTACCCATTAAAAAGCTATAATCACTGTGTCCAGCAACGTAGATTCCGTCAGCGAATGACACATGCATTCCAGAATGGCTGTATGACCACTTGAACCTGCCGGCATGTCGTCTTTCCATACCAGAAACATGTTCACTAAATCTTGAATCCAAAATGAAAGGGTTTCCCCATGTCCTTTGTCATGCCCTTTTTCAAACCCCTCTAAATCTAACAAAAATCCCACTCCAAAAGCATCAGACCCTTGGAGGACATTAATGTGGAAAAAAAAGGAAAGAAAAAAAAGAGAAAAAATTAGAAAGCGCGACCTTTAAAAATACAATTGAAATCCCGCCTTTTGGTCAGAGCTTTTTTTTGGCAGTGAAATAGAAAATTGGCTGGTTGACCAACATGAACAGTATGCCAGAGTGCCTCTTCATTTTTCAAAGGAAGAAAATCAAAACCGAAAAAGACAAACTACAGTGTGTACGAGTGATAATAAAATGGTCTTTATTGAAAAAAAGTTGGTGCTGTATTATGATAATTTTAACTACACACTGAAGTAAGTTCTTTTCCATATATTGTAGGTGTTCTATAACCATTAAATGTGACAAACCTATTAGTAAATGGTTTTGAGTAATTTATTAGAGTCCATCCAATGAGGTGACTAAACCCCAAGCAACGTATACGTCGGCAAAGCAAGTGACCGCCTAAAACGGGTTTTTAAATAAAACAAAACGTAAGTAATACAACTGAGCTGTCTTTTATTTGATATAAAAAATGTGTGACATGCTATGGTCAAAGGTTGTTACCGGGAATAGCAATATCAAAACATTAGCGGAACGATATCACTAACAGGTATTGCTATTCATCGATATCAGGCAAGGGTGGCATTTTGTCCCATCCTTGATTGAGATCCGTAGCTAACTTGAAAAAACTCAAAATGAATTGGCTCTAACTTTCAATACGTATAAGGATCGGGGAAGGAGGAGGATAAACGATCGCCATCAGAACACTAATGTAAGTTTTTTTTCATATTTACCCCTTTTTCTATAGCCAATCATTACGCCTTTTCGGAGTTACAACATTCATACAAAGTCAATGATTATGTGTGTATCACGAGAATCACACGAACATTCACCACCATGCAACTTGTGTCATAATGGTCAGTTTGATTTTTTTTTTTTTTTTTTTTACCAAGTACAGCAGATGGAACAAAATGGTATCCTTATTTTTCATGACCTCCATCATTTGTAGTTTTCTATCAAGCAGACGTTAATAAAGGTTGCGTTTTGTCTCATCCGAGTCCTATCCCGATCCCATCCCAAACACCATCACCCCACTGTTCCATTGGACAAGATTTTTGGGCCCAGTCCCATTCTATCCCATTGTTCCAACTGCCAGCCTTAGTCCCAGTCTCATCCTAACCATCCATCCTATCTACTATCCATCGTCTATAATAATGATTATTTTGGATCAGGTCGTAACATGGCTCTTGAATGAACTTCTCACTGCTGAAAATTTTTACTGTCCCCCCCCCATTGACTACTGGTTTTTCAACTTTTTGTTTCTTGTTTTTCGCTTCCCTAAAGATGAGATACTATTGTCATCTCAATTTTATAGTTTAAATCATCAATACAGAAGCATTGACTATTGAGTGCATTTTATTTAGCATGTTGCAATATTTTATCAACTCTGTTCACGCCTGTTTTATTTCTTGATTTTTTAGAGGTCAGGGGGGGAAATTTAAACAGGGCATTGCAAATGTTGGTGCTTCCGCGAATAGGCCGTTTATTAATATACAGTAAAATTACGCAAGGGAACTGATCTGGTAATATTGAATAAAGCGCCGGTAATTGTATTGTATTGACTACCTTTTACGCAGGGCAAATGCGGTCAGATTCACTGAGCGAAGCACAGTTCAGTATTTAGAGCGAGTTCCAACTTCTTCGAATCCAAATATTAAATATTCACTGCATATGACGATTCCTCACTGCAATAACTATGAATGATAAAAATGGCAATGCATTCCTTTCATTGTAATTCTGCATTGTACAGTATGTACCGGCCGTGAGAAGGTGCAAACCGGAAGTTGACATTGAAATCCCGATGGCACTGCTTTGGTGACATGTACGACCGGTGCAATCCGGACAAAAACAAGTCAGGAGGATCCATTTAATCAAAAAAGTTGAACACCTCTATCCAATGAAATAATGATACGTGTTGTATTCGCGTGACTGTAATTCTGTTTAGGTGCAATCGCCTCCTTCATTGTCAGTTCAAGCTCCACGCCATCCAAATGTTTTTACAACCTTGTGGAATCAACAACCCACAGTACTCCAAACCCTGGCTTTATCAACATCTTTCTCGGTGAAAACAACATCACTGTTACCTCACATTCTCTTATCCAATACACATTTAAAATGACCTAAAACATGTCCTCTTTTTAATTGGCGTGCTGATTGGAACTCCGTAGTCGATCATACGCAAAACAGAATTTCAGATAAAAAATTTATTTCGTGGTGTTTTTTTTTTCTTACCAATTTTTTTTTCCCTTTTCTCTTCATTCCCCCCCCCTTCAATTAATACTGTATATACCCCTCCCAATGACTGATGAATTCGAGGTAAAAGAAGAATTGCTGGTTATGGAAGATATTAAACAAAACAACAATAAATTTTAACTTCTTGCTCGTGCTTGTGTTGTTAGGTTCGACGTATTGCTGGTCGGTGCTATGTCAAGGTAAACAGCAAAACAAAACAAAAGCAGGATTGAATTGTCAATGGAGTACAACTAAAACCTCTTCATTGATTCGTGTGATCTCTAATATCTTTATTATTATTTTTATTATTATTATTATTGTTATTCCTTTTAAAGAACGCATCGTATTTCCTCGTTGAATGGAAGGGTTACTCAATAAGTGATAACACTTGGGAATGCAAGGGAAACCTTTTAGGCAATAGCAACCTTATTACAAATTTCTTGAGGGCATACAGGAATGAAAATCCAGGCAAGGCCATCACTCGACATGAAACTCTGCTTTTGAAAGATACCTATGATGCTAAAAGGCCTACAGGTGATGAAAAACCAGATTCGGTGCATGGGACTGCAAAAAAATCAACACGCAAAGCCAACAACAAAGCAAAAACTACTACCACCAAACCAAAAAAACGGTCACCTGCCAGAAACGAATCTACCTCTTCCGTGTTTGATTTTGATCCGTCACTCTCACCACTTTCCTCTTCTGAATCCTTGGACATCGACAGCTCCTCCGAAGTGAGTACAAGCAACGAAATAATGGCATCCAATGAACTTGTGGAATCGGCACGACCAAAGAAGAAAGTCAGAAAGATGCTTCCAATGGTTGTTCCTGCTGGTGATTCACCTGTAAGTTGAAAAAAAAAAATATACCGCAGTTTCTTGCTACATTATGATGGTAGACTTGACTTGAACCACGTTTTGAATAGGTATCTGAACGGCAAACTCCTAACCATATTGATGCTGAAACCGAGCGAGAATTAGCCCTCATTCGAAGCTCGTTGAAACCCTCGAAATTACAGTCTCTGGTAAGTTATCTTGAGATGGGGATTTGTTATGATAAGAATACCAGTGACTGATTTGATGTTTGTATTTTGTGTGTATGTGTGGGAATGGTTAGCGACGACGACATGGTTTGATTATATCTCCAGATGGCGTGATGACCTTTGACAAAGTGTATCCTCCTGTATCTGTTGTGAATGATCGCGATGACACTGCATTCCCGGAGAGCTTTGTGTATATTGACCGTCTGATCTTCCACGCTGCTGTGCCCAAACCTGATTCTGCATTCCTTTCAGGATGTGAATGTATTGGCCGCTGCCGAAATGTCCGAGGTGAACCTTACTGCCACGAAGACAACCCCTACACGAACCATGGGAGACTCGCTCTTACTCATTCTGGTGCCATATATGAATGCAACTCGGCATGTGCTTGTAGTCCCAGAAACTGCCCAAACCGTGTCGTGCAACGTGGAAGAAAGGTGGAGCTAGAAATATTCAAGACTGCAAAGAAAGGTTGGGGCGTCCGGGCCAAGACGGACATCAAGAAGAATACCTTTGTGGAAGAATATCTGGGCGAGGTGATTACCGAAGAAGAAGGCTCTATCAGAGGAAAGGTGTATGACAAGATTGGATTATCGTATTTATTTGACATGGACCTTGCCGATGGTGACGATCAAAAGTATGTGATTGACTCCTATGTCTTTGGAAACTCAAGCCATTTCTTCAACCACTCCTGCCGCCCGAATTTGATCGTTTATGGTGTGTTTTACGACAGTATGGACCCAAGCTTCCATCGGTTGGCTTTCTTTTCCAATCAAGACATCCTGGCTGGGGAAGAATTGACTTTCGACTACACGGGAACCAATACTGCCGACGATACCTTGTCCAAGAAGTTCCCATGTCATTGCGGCTCCGACAACTGCAGAAACTGGATCCATATTTGATGCCTTTTTTTATCTTACTCTCATTATAGCTTATATCTCTAGCATACTTCCTTTTTATTTTACTGAAAATGAACAAATGAACAAATGAACAAATGAACAAATGAACAAAGGGACGAAGGAACAGGTGCACAAAGGAACAAATAAATAATTGAATAAATAAATGAATATTATATATCTATATATTACTTGATTTGTGAATGTGTGGTTGTGTGGTTGTGTGATTGTGTGGAATTGCCTTTAGTTTGATTTGTTTTTGTGATTGTGTGGTGTATGGTTGTGTATGGGTGTATGTGTGATTATGTGCGCGTGATTGGGTTGATAGTGGTTGTGTAGTATATGATTGTGTGAAAGTGTGTGTATCTGTGTACGTGCCGTGCGTGTCGCCTCACAAAAAGCCAAGGCAGACTTGGCAAATCTCCGCTCTTTTTTTTTTTTTTTTTTTTTTTTTTTCTTTCTTTTTTCTCTTCGTCGTTGTTATACCTAATTTTTCAACATGCCGCAACAGCAACCCGTACCACCACGATCGACAAAGGAACTAGGGCGATTGGCCTCTGTGCAAATGGATTCCAATACCCCCATACGTCTGTATTTTCGGTCAGCGGATCTACTTATCAAGCAAGCGAGAGTTTACAAGATGGAAAAGGACTACCAACACGCTTATGTTCTTTACATGAAGTACACAAAGTAAGACTCTTATAATCTTTGCTACTATGTAATACATCTACTCAATATTGTAATTATTATAGCTTAGGAATCAAGGAATTACCACGACATCCCATGTACAAGGATCCTGAAAACAAAAAAGCTCGCATTATCATCAAGAAGGTATGTGTCATGTATTCGATATATAAGCCCTGTGCTCACCATTACTTTTGTCTTTATTTAGAATTGTATGGAGGCCCTCGATGCGCTAGAAGTCATGAACCCTATATTAACGAAAGAATACGAACAATACGTCGAACAAATGGGACAACAACGGAGACTAGAACAGAAATATGACATTGACGCACGACACGCACAACAACTAAAGGGAATCACGACGCAAAATAAGTATGATATTGACCAGGATGACAAACATCAAGCAAGCGAGGAGCAATGGTCTTTGCAGAATGCATTGAAAGATGTGGCAGGAGTTGGAAGCAATGACAGGTAAAAGGAAACAAGGGGAGCGGGTTAAGGGACTGAGTCATACTCTGAAAGTAAACGGTATATGAACTCAGAACAATCTTGATTGAATAGGTCTTATGCACTTGAAGAAACAACCACTGGCCCGATCACGGAATATCCGTCTAGAACGTTTGAAAACCAAAGTGATGGGTATGGAGAAAGAAAATTGTGTATTATCGAAGAGAGGAAGCTTGTACTAATATTTACGGTTATGTGTTCATCTAGATATCTATATGAACCCCGCAATCAAGAACGTTATCAAAATGTGCCAGCATCAGCCCAACCGCCGATTCCACCGAAGCCGGCATTACCTGATACTAAAGTTGCCAATCATGCACCAATCATTCCGCCAAAAATATCTTTAGAACTACAGTCTCATCAAGAATCACCGATACCTGTACCCACACTCCCACCAAAGGTGAGATTGGTACCTGATCCGGTTCCAACCCCGTTACCAGAACTACAAAATTCGAGTGGAGGTAAATATGTTAGAATGATGAGAGTCATTTGGATATGCCCATGGCTAATCAATGCTCTGTTACTATTTACTTTTTTAGCTACTACTGAAAGAGGCGAACCACTGCGAAGATTGATTGTGCCAAAATCATTACAAGAAAAATTCCTCAATATCGCCCAGCAGAACACTAATAGAAATATTGAAACTTGTGGTATATTGGCCGGCACGTTGGTAAGGAATACGTAAATTGTCAAAAACAAAAAATTATTGAAGACAAACCATTCATTCTATCCATTCTTCTATTTGCAGAAAAATAATGTACTTCAAGTGACTACATTGATCATACCGAAACAAAATGGCACATCCGATACCTGTACCACTGAAAACGAAGAAGAACTATTTGAATATCAAGATACCCATGATCTCCTGACATTTGGTTGGATTCATACTCACCCATCACAATCTTGCTTCCTAAGCTCTCTCGACTTACACACTCACTGCTCGTATCAACTAATGCTGCCCGAGGCTATCGCGATTGTCTGTGCTCCTAAACACAACCCAAGGTAAAATCAATTGAAATAATATCTTTGGCATAAAAGGAAACAGAAAACGGAAAAAACTCATAAACTATCGCCACCCCATTTTTCATTATACAACATTAGCTACGGTGTCTTCCGATTGACTGATCCTCCAGGCCTTGATGTAATCAGCAGTTGCAGAATTGAACGAGCATTCCATCCTCATCCTGACCTACCTATATATACAGTAAGTTGGCATATCATCTCGTTAACGAAATAAAAAGGACTCGTTTTTATACTGACTTTGTTTTATTTATAGGATACTCACAACACTTCACATGTTCTCAATCAAATGCACGAACTCCATGTTGTAGATTTACGGCGTTAGTTTAGTTAGAGTAGTACCCTGACTCATTTTCTATACCTATCTAGTTTTTTTTTTTTATTTTATTTCTATTTTGTATCTCTAAAAAATATTTTCCTTGACTTATCCCCATCTCTCTTACATTTGTGGCTGTTGCTTCGTTGCTTTCCCTCCCTTTACATTATATATTGCTTCATGCAATTGGTCGTTTTTTTTTTTTTTTTTTTTTTTTTTTTTTTTTATACATCTTCTTCAATAAACCTCTAGCGCACCACTGGAGCATTCTGAAATCATAAATTTATTGGGTATCAAGGGCAATTTGAATGGGGTGGATTAGGCGACTTCGTATGTCTCACTTTTGTGGTGGGCAACTCATGGGGTCCAACCGTCGTGTTCAGTACTTGTCGATTGGATAATTTTTTATAAGAGTTGAAAAAAAAAGGCAGGGTGTTTGTGGCAAAAAAAATAAAATAAATTAGAAATAGATGCGCATTGAACGTCTCTGGCATTTGGTATTTTGTTGGGCATTCCTGTTCTTTGCCTGAAGGGGTCACTTTGCAAGAAGAAAAGAGTCGATTGGGAAAATCATTTTCCGCTATGGTGTCTTCCCAGAATATCAACATTAGTGAAGTATCACTGGAGAAGGAACCATTTTGTGCTGGTGCTCTGATTTCAATCAGAGGTACTTGAAAAACAAAAAATTCGATCCAAACAACCAGAGCAATACACCTCATTATGGAATACGTGATCTAGGACTCCAACTGGGATTAGCCTTCCTCTGAGACTAGTATTATCGAATTATCGTTAGCTTAGTTTCGTGTTAGTTTTTTATAGTTTATCTCTACAGTACATCGGAATAAAATATGTCTCTTTTACCATTAGAATCTCTCACACTATGTATTTGTCCTGTCAAATGATATATATGTGCGTGTAAATCCCCCCCCCCCCTCAGCGTATGTGTAAAAACTTCACCAATGGTTGTTTTTTGCTATCTTCTGTAATTTTTCACTTTGGGTGGACCAACCCATTGGTACAGCCAACTCGCATTTGGAATTTATTATTAATCCATACGCAATGAAAACAATAAAAGGATGTATACAGCATATCCGGCCTAGTGGATTTTTATGCTCTTTTATAGGGAACACTGTGCTGCTGACATAGACTTCGTTGGCTGATTAGAATGGCAGAGCGGGAATAATGCCTTCTCTGAGACTCACAAGAGAAAATATTCTATGGTAGTTGTTTGATGGAGACACATCAAGTATTTTCAATTAATTATCTGGGCCTTCGGGGGAAGGCGGTAGGGATGGCTTTAGTGGTTAAATCAGAAAGTAATTTATTTGATAGGACACTCCCAAAAGAGACATAGTAACAAATTTTCTCACTGTATAATGGTTGAGAGGATGCTTAGTGAAGCGGGTATATTTTATTTTTTGAATCAGTATGGGAAAACACTGATAGAAACGTGCACTTTTAGAAAGAGATCTAATATATTGCACAGCATCCGTCAAGAGAAAGACTAACGAAGTGCCTTTTATTGAAGTATAAGATGGCGATACTAATCTTAAGGGACAATGGTAAAGATGGATCTACTGTAGAAAACATGAAAGAGACTAATGGGACATTTTTCATTGAAGTATATAAAAAGGAACATATTTTATTCATATAGACAAACCATGAACACACTATTGCTAAACTAAGCTAATGAAGGCTCCAAAAGCCAACTAACGGTGATTCTAAATCCTGAATCCAAAATGAAAGAGTTTCCCCTTGCATCTTGTATTCTCTGAGCTGAAAACCCTTCTAAACTAGTCCTAACACTAATCTAAGTCTATTAAAATCTCATAGACGGTGAATGGTGAAGGAAAAAAAAGGGAGGAAAAAAGAAAGAAAGTGCGATTTTTTTTTGAGGGCAAACATAAATTTTTATTTTTATGATAGCGGGGTTAGAAACACATCGTAGAGAGGCGAATCCGAGGGATTATAAACAATTTAATCCCAGTGGACAAAAGAATGAAACAAGCTACAAAAGAATGACGTGATGATGGCAGGTAAAACTAAAGGAAAAGTTCAGGGGGCGGGATATTGAAGGTGCGAGGGGGAGTTCGGAGATGTGCAAACAAATGAGATATCAAAGCAATGATGTGAGAAGTGTGGAAGGGGACATCATGGATGACCTTTTGCCAGTGGGAAACGCCATATTGCTTGAAGAGTACATGAGCAAAGGAGCCAAATGGCGGTGTGGAGGTTAGGGTCTGAAATGTTTGTATATAAAGACAAGAGTAAATAAGTGATACAATTGATATGGTTTTTTTATTGAATAAAATGACAGTGGGTTTTTATAGTAAAAGCTAGAGAAGCGGATGTTGTAATAATAAATTTCTATGATGATAGATGATTGTAGATGATAATGGATTATTGGTAGAGTTCGAGATGAGGGAATAAAATAGTGTATTATGGAATAGATAGATGAGTAACCTTTGATCTTGATTGTAGACCAAGTGAAACATAGCCAGTGTAAGGATATGCTGGATAGTGACAAGGTACAATTGTTGGGACGCGATGAGTAACCGCGTACCTGATATGTGTGGATGATGACAAATAATGATGGTATAGATATTTTGACATAAATGTTACTAATCAGGAACCAGGAATACGACAGGGTCAGTGGGAAGAAAGAACGAAAAAATAAAACTGGGACTTCACGTGGAAGGATTTGAAATTGGTTTTCATTTGTGTGGCAAATTTTGGTGTTTAGTAGTAGTAGTTTAGAAAATTGCAACCACCCCATCATACATTTGAAATTGGTTTTTAGGAGCCTAATGAGGATTGGATTTAAAATTTATTTTGCTGGGTGAATTGGTTGTAATAAAATAAAACAAAAATGGAAATAAGTGATACAATTGATATGGTTATTATTTAATTAATTAATTAATTGATAAAATGTCAAGCCTTTTATAAGAAAATGAAGATATTTGTGGCTGTGGATGGGAGCATGATAACGGTATATTTGAGACTACGGATAATTGAGGCTGTGTGTAATCTGATGTGTTGAATGGCAAATATGAGAATAAGCGGGGAGTTCAGCGGTAAAAATAGAATGAAGAGATAAAGCGGATATACAAATGATGATGGTATAGATACTTTGATATAAATAATGTCAATCAAGAACCAGGAATACCATAGAGAAAATGGGTGATGCCGCTTGAAAAATAATTTAGGCTACAGGGTTTTATTTTCGATCCCGTCACAAAAAACCTAGAGGTCTGCCAACGAAAAAAAAACAAAAAAAAAAAAAAAAACAAAATCTGGAAAGCCTACAGCTATAATAACTCACCTCTATGCTTAAGTATAGCTTACACAGTAGAATAGCCTGTAGAATAGTCTACCGCAATAGAATAGTATGTACAATAGCTTGTCACAGTAGAATAGCTTTGCCATTCCATTGTTCATTGCAAAATAAAAAAGCTTTTATTGAATAATGATACGTAGTCAATACTATACTGAAAGGAAAGAAGATGTAAAAATAGGGGGGCCGCTAATAGTAGCTGAGAGAGGTGCTAATCTAGATGAATGGTGTAGAAGAGGAACGATGTACAATAAAAAAGTGATTTCTAAAAGGGATCTCTATGAATGGCGATCTCCAAACTTCTAATGAAGCTTAAACAAACATTTTTTTCAAACAAAGACAAGGTTTATTGAAGCAGATATATGTTTTATTGAAGAAAAGAGACATACACATGTACTAAGCTAATCAAGACATTTCCCCAAGATCCTAGAATCAAAATGAAAGGGTTTCCCCATGTCTCTTGCAATCCCTTTCCTAAAACCCTTCTAAACTATTTCTAACAGAAAGCCGAGGCCACCAGGTCCACAACGAGCCCAAAACAGTGAACAGATGTTGGCTCATTCCCGTTGACTTGTCTTTTTTTTTTTTTTTTTTTTTGGATGTGCGCTCCCATTTTTTTTTTTTTTGGATGTGTGCTCCCATTTTTTTTTTCTCGATCAACAATCCAGGCTGCCGGCGGCGGCAGTTGAATTCACACACATCTGGCTTTACAGCCTGCAAAATCGAGTTAACGTGCAATATTTTCTTCTTCGCTTTATATAAAACGGACTACGAAACCGTTCAACTTCAAATTTTCCATGCATCTTTAGAAATATTATACAATCATTTTTTGCCACCAAACCAACCATCCATCTCTCATACAATTAATTGTACAATGCTCTAAAGTTTACGCCTATAAGCTCACAGCTAAAAGACTACAGCCATAATAACCGCCTCTACGCTATAGCCATCGCCCGCCATTCAAACACACATTTTTACTTGGACATCAACATCAACATTCACTTGACCTCCTCACCATTTTACCTTTTGTTTCTTCCAATATCCCCCTTACTCATCCCCCAAAAACTGCCCGCCACTCCCCTAAAAATTCAATAAATCGGGAATAGCTCGACTGCGGAACGCGCGGCTTCGCCGCGCTTTTGCCAAAAGCCTCGGAGAAGCATCCTTTTAAACCCCGAAAAGTTTTTTTGAACTCAGCGCCAAGTAAACGGCAGTTATAGATGTTTTTAAAAGGGAGATTTAATGGATTATAGTCAAAATAGACACTCCATAGTGATTTGTCTTCCACATTAGTAGACGAATACTGCATTTATCCGGCCGAGAGTGGTACCGATCGACGTGGAATTGTGTAGAGTATGTTACACATAAGTTTAAGATTCATCGGCCGACATTTTGGTAATCCGAAAAATGGCTTTAAATGTCTAACTTTATACATATTTTAGATACAGTGGCGTACGTTACAGCATTCGAAAGGGCTTGTAAAGCTACATATTCTGAGGTAGTTTCAAAATTATTGGAGTTGAATTAACAAATTTATGACTTTATTTCTGGAAAATGAGAAAATGACAATTGTTGTATTTGTGATACCCGAACCTACTGTAATTCCCATCTTCCACAATTTTATTTATTTATACCCCGCTCCGCATTTCTTCACTTTGATATTTTGATAGGTACTATCCTATACCTTATTTTATTCATACTTCATCACCCGCTAAATTACTTCCACAACATCACTTGAGGTTATCCCAATTTGTAACCATTTCATCATGACTCAATTACAGTAGCTATAGAAAAAGATATAATTATGACATGATTGAATATTAAATAAAAAGAGTAACCAATTTTATCACTTACTTACCTTTGTGTTTATTTCAACAATTCAGGTTTTCATTATTTTTTTTTTTTACCAATTTCAGATTTATTGAAAAATTAAAGTGGTCGGAACGGGTCCCAAATTTCAGGGACAAACTTCCGTGCGCAGATCGACGCAGGGAACACAAATAGATCGTCATCAGTGTCGTATTCCTGGTTCCTGATTAGGAATATTTACATCAAAAACATCTATACCATCATCATTTGTATATCCGACTTATCTCTTCACTCTATTTTCTATCCCTGAATTCCCCACTTATTCTCACACTTGTCATTCAACACATCAGATAGCACACAGCCTCAATTATCCGTAGTCTCAAATACACCGTTATCATGCTCCCATCCACAGCCACAAATATCTTCATTTCATTATAGAAAGACTTGACATTTTATCAATTAAATAAAAACCATATCAATTGTATGGTGCGAACAGTTTATAACCAATGAACCTTAATTGTCTCAATTTTTGGATTTCAAATTACGACTTTTTTTTGTCTTTTTCCTCAATTCAACCAACCAATGTAACAGCATTCACATGGGACGATGAAATGGATCCGTACCTGGAGCAAGAAAGGACTGGTTAGATTATTTTGCGTTGGAACATCTGTAGATCATGAATTAGTTCAGTACATCGTATTATGATTCAGTTTGGCACATTTATATTCCCTGTTTTTATATTACTGAATAAACGCTCTGGCGCTCCGCTGGAGCTTTTGGAAATCTTTCGATTTACTGGGTGTCACAGTTTTTAGGATTAAAGCCCCGTCATTTCGCACTATGGTGGGCAGCCCCTTGGGGCCCGACCGTCGTGCTCAGCGCGTCGTCAATAGATACTTTTTAAAAAAAAATGGAAGGTGGAAAAATAGAGTGACTGAACCATTCGCACTCCGCCTCTCATGGATTTAAATTTTCTGTCGGCCCTTTTTTTTTCTTCCTCTTTCTTTCTTTTCTTTTCTTTTTTAGAACATCAACTTCAACTGCGGATTTAGTGATCTTGGAATAGTGGTTAGAACTTGAATCAGGGGCCTTTTGAAAAGTGCGATGCAAACACCATGGGGAAACCCTTCCATTTTGGATTCGTGATCTTTGACCGTCCTCAAATTAGCATTCATTTTAGAATAGTGTCATTAGCTCAGCTTAGCGTTAGTTATCATAGTTTATATTGCATCTATATCAGAATTAAACTTGTCTTGTCTTTTTACTGATATTCTCTTTTATGCCTTTCATTGTCTCGCTGAATGGGCATGGCATATGTGCGTGGAAAAACAGAGTGTGTGGGGGGTGTGGGGTTTATGCGTAGAAAAAAAAAACTGCAGCTCGTTGTGTAAAATGCTACTTAGAGTTTATCTAGAAATAACCCCAACATTGTAACAGCGACATGGATACAGTGATGTGATTGGAGAAAAGGTAGCAAATTTCAAAGTCATAGATCTTTATCTTAGTTTGCTATTTTAGATAAGGGTTTACCCCTCTTTCTTTTTAATATATTAATAAAAAACGACATACCTTGATCACTTTTATGCATGTATGGATATTATGTTGATATTTTGTCCCTGATTATATATTATTGTAGTTTAGGTTTTTTATAAAATAAAATAAAAAAAATAAATAAGATGAGAATGTTGTTAACCTTTATTTGATATAAATCAAGCATCTTTTTATAATGATGTGATTATGGTATGAAACAGTATAACTACTACTACGGTTTGATATAATAAATGGGTTTCTTTTTCAAAGACATGAAAAAGTGAAATCAGATCATGACACCCATATATGATCTGAGCCCTTGCATTGTAGCACTGAATTTGAATTTATTTTTATTTCATTTGCATTATGCATGATTTACATTAATGTCACACTTTATTTTATTTTATTGCTACATTCATATGCAAAATACAACATATATGATAGTTAGTTTATAGTATAATGAGAAGACAAAAAAATATTTATTGGAAGTGAAAAATTAATCAAGATGACATGGTTGTATCCCGCACGAATATGGGCGTGGCATTGTTATGAAATGAGTTGATGCATTTTTTTCTTGCGGTGATGTTGCTATTCTTCTTATGATTTGCAAGCCACACCATATCAGGGGCCAGTTTTGCCCCTCGCAACTGAGTTATGTTGCATAGAGAACTGCCTTCTATATAACCCCGCCCACTCATATATTTTCCTTTTGTGGTAAAAGACCTGTCTCAATTTTCCCCCCTCACAGCCTGGACCGACCAACTTTAAATGCCTAAGGCTTTTTTTTTATTATGAAAGTTGATAAAAAAAATACGGATTCATATTTGCCATGACCTATACTATTCAAATCCGTATTAAAAAAAAAATCACCACAAAAAAAAAGCCTTAGGGTTTCAAGATTGATGTCGGGATATTTAGGTTATAACCTGTTCGCACCATATCACTTATTTTACTTTTGTCCCTTATTTTTACAACCATTTCAATACCAACACGTTCACCTATCATTCCATCTACCATATATTTTTTCATATATATATATTCATATTTATCCATACACTTATTCCTATACCTTAGTTCATGCATATGCGATCATTCCATAATACGTAATTCAGACCCCGAATCACCCACTACACAAATTCCTACAGTATCATATTCATCACCCCTATTTTTACATGCCCACATACCATCTAATCAGTATAAATAAGACAATACAATTGAATAGAAATAAAGAATGACCCAAAAGTTTCACAATAGTTGATAACAAGTCCTATTCCATTTAATAATATAACAATACTGTATAAATAATAATGTCTAATTTATTTCGAGTAAAAAAAAAAATAAAACAATCTAAAATCTAAAGAGGGGATTGTTTCAAGTAAGCTACGCGCAGGAGGAATAACAAAGCTATGTAAACGAATGTTCATCATCAGTAGGACTCTTAACAATACCTAAATGAGGAGTATTGGTATTGAAAAATACCATGTTAGCGGGATTAGCAATACCAATTCCTTACCGGGAAGGTACCATCAGTAGGTATTGGTATTGATCAATACCTCTTAGCGGGATTAGCAATACCAAAACCTTAGCGAGACAATACCATTAGTAGGTATTGGTATTGATCGGTACCAGGTATTGAGGACTTTTTCTCAATACCATAATCGGGACGGGACCAAATTAAGAGCCCTACTATCGTATATAAATCTCGCTGGCCTTTATCTTTTTTGTACAGCAATTCTATCTATTGTCACATCTTACCTCCATCTTAGCATATTTACTATTATCAAACGGATTTTAATGGGATGAGATTAGAGCCTTCGTCATTTGGCACTATAGTGAGCGGACTCTTGATCTACAGCCGTCGTGTTCAGCACTTGTTGATTCAATATTCTTTGTGTGTGTACTGAAAAATCAATAGTGTTGGATAGTAGTCGAGTTCGCCATGTCGCACTTTGTGGGTGTAAAAAAAATATATCTATTTAGGCTCCGCCCACATGAATTTGTTTTTTGGGGGACTACGTTGGTTTTTTCCTCTTTTTTTTTTTTTTTTTTTTTTTTTTTTTTTTTTTCTTCATAGAAGTTTGAATGATATGATGACAAAGCTCAATGGGATACCCGGTGATCTAGGATTAGTGTTAGAACTTGAATTAGGGGCGTTTCCAAAAATGCAAGACAAACATCATAGGGGAACCCTGTCATTTTGGATTTGTGATTTCCAACCTTCGCTAGATTAGCCTTCATTTTAGAATAGTGTCATTAGCTTAGCTTAGTGTTAGTTGTCATGGCTTATATCGGAATATATCAGAATTAAACATGTCTTGTCTTATTACCATTAATCTCTTTCATGCCTTTCATTGTCTCATTGTATGGGCATAGCAATCTATCGATTTACGGGGTGTTGAGGTTTTTTTTTAACAAGCGCGGGTTTTGATGGGCTGCGGTTAGAGACTCAGTCATGTCGCGCTATGGTGAGCAGCCCCTTGGGTCCAAAGGGAAAAAACTGCGATGACAATGACACAGAAATGCCAGTGGACCGATATTTCAAGTAATAGACGTCAATCTTGATAAAAACGCTATTCATCTGTTAAAAAAAAAGCCATTACAGAGTATTTTTCCTCTGTATTTCACACTATAGAGCGTAGCAATGGTGGGGATAGTGTATGGTAATTACAATTTATCTAAAAAGTAGTGTTGGCTTGACTGAAAACGAATAACAAATATCGTCGATAATGATGATGCCACAATGAGAGCTGAAGAATGGGATGAAATTTCTAAGTTATAGTTCACGATTTAATATAAGGAGTTACATATAAGGAGTTACTCCTCTCTCTCTTTAATATATGAACTAAACGTTGTTTTGTCCTTTTATCATTAGTATGCCTATCGCATTCATTTAGCTTGCCCTCCACCAGCAGATCCATTTTTACATATGTAATCTCGTTCGTTTAGATGGGAGTTGACAATCCCCCAGTTTATGTTTGTTTCTACTCCAATAGAGTATATATTTTTATTTTTTACAACCGTTAACTCAAAATAAACTTTGCACTAGGGCTAATAATTTGGCATCGTCTCGATTATGGTATTGAGAACAGTACTCAATACCTGGTACCGATGAATACCAATACCTATTAGTGATATTGTCCCGCCAAGGTTTTGATCAATATCTATACCTAATGGTAGTATTGTCCCGATACGGTATTGAAAAATGATATTGATCAATGCCAACATCTGCAAGTGGTATCATCCCGCTACGATTTCGGTATTGCTAATCCCGCCAACAGGCATTAATCAATACGAATATCTGCTACTGGTACCGTCCACTAAGGTATTGGGGTTGCTAATTCCGCTAACATAGGACATGGTATCGGTCAATATCAGTAATCCTCATTTAGGCATTGTTGAGAGCCCTAATTATCATACAGTGACATGTAGCCTCGTACAGGACATTTCCACGGTCCTTTGCCAACGCAAGAAATTGGTCAAATAGAACCACAAACCCACTCACATTTCAATAATAAACACATACTATCACCAAGTGTCGTTCTCTCCGTATTTCAGCTGCATATATTCTCCCCCACCTACAATTAACACGAAGCCCTGCTCAGCGAGTCCTCTATATTGCCTTAGACTTAATCACCACCTCAATGAAAATGGACGTTTTCAAATCCCGCTATTTATTTTTTTTTTTTTTTTTTGAGGGTTTTTTGTTTGTTTTCTTTTTTATATACTCACATTTTTTAATATCACCCTAAATGAATGGCGAAGACCCTTATATCGGACAGGTCATTTATAACACTGGTGGCGGTAAGGTAAGTACTGTTTATGTAAACAGGCACATTGTGAGAAACTAATACTAAACTACTGTTTATTTTGACTGCTCAAGGGTGATGCATGGGATGACAGCGAACTGATTGATTTTTGGGACAAGGCAAAAGAAGCATACAAGGTATCATACAAGAAGATTCAAATTTTACCTTCCAGGGGTCACTAACCCACATTTTTATTCAATAGAAACGTCAAGATCCACAAAACAAGAAAACGACACCTTTCAGCACAGAAAAAAGGTATACCATGAAATGGAATATTTGAAAATAAAAATTCAAATATCCCTTTATTGTATAGATACAAACATAAGCAACGTATTGAAAAACGGACATCACTGAAGAGGAAAACCCCTTCACCTACTCTTCCTCCGAAGACTCCAATTCCACCAAGATCACCACCAACACCGCAAAGTAAATCAAAAAGGGAAGGGAAAGATGATATTGTTGATCACTGACGTTTCAATTTAGCGAACGATAATGATAGTTTCACGCATATGATTATGGCATGGTATTACGCGGGCTATTACACTGGTTTATACATTGGAGGTTCAAATAGTGCTCAATAGGTACTGCTTTGATCTTCCTGCCGACTCTCAAATATTTGATTCCCCGCTTTTTCCGCCCTATTTCCTTTTTCTTCATTTTTTTTATTCATCTATCGTTTACATCTTCTCTCAATACATTTTTATATCCTTTGTATACAATCCCATATTATTTATTATTTATATTCTTTTCGCTTTTTTTGCTTTTTTGCTTTTTACACCATGGAAACCCACAAAAACACTACTTCTCCAACCACTTCCCTGCTCTGTACTGCCGGTTGCGGGGTTTACGGCAGTGAGCAATTATTGGGTCTTTACTCTAAATGTTATTGTGCTGGAAATAGAGGTACACTTTTATTTATTAGGCTCAACTGTATTACAGCGTCTTTTTAACATTTTCATTTTCTCTATATAGGTCTCATCTCGTCTGACTCGAAACAACTTGCTTCAGCTGATCATAACCACAACAAAGACAAACTGGCGGACGCTCCAGAACTAGTTGAGACCAGTACCGCTCCACGAAAAATCCTCGACCATCTTTATCTATTTTATCAGTAGATCTTGATTACACCGCCATATCCTCTTCGATTACTTCGTTCACAGCACCCACTAAAACATCACCTACCACGACGATACATTTTGCACCAACCAAAATGGCAACAATAACAGCAACTATAGCGAAGCTAGCCTCAACTCCCAAGTACAACAGATGGTAGTCATTCAAATACACAAATAAATTCAGAAAAAAAATCAATGCAGTTGAATAAAGGTCGATGCTTCTAGTGTAGGGTCAAGGTAAAAGAAAAAAAAAATACGAAACATACATAGTTAAACAGATTTGCATGTGCAAAGATCAACTTTCAGAGGAAAACCTTGGAAACGGACTAATGTTCTACTTCTTGAGTAGGTATCGTTGGCAAAACAAACAATCAACAAGTGTAGATGCGACTATGTGTTTTGTGATTCGCACCGCTTTCCTGACCGACACGACTGTGGTGTGGATTATAGGAAGATCGGACGTGGTAAGTAACAAAGATTGACAGTTTGATAAAACTGACCGTTTTATAACTGACTTTTATATATATATTCCTAGAGCTGCTTGCAAAAAAGAAAAAAGAAAAATACGAAACTTTGGTCGTTACCTAAGAGTGGGTGGTGATTCAAACGAATTGATAGACTTTTTGACGCCAGCATTCCTTTCCTTGTCTCCTCCATATTCGCTCGTTCAGTTTCACACTTTGGTACCCTTCAGTATTTTTATTATCACCTTCACCCTTCCCTTCCCCTTACATGACTTGTTTTAGTTAATCATTCAATGGCTCTTTGTATTTTATATTTTACTTTATTGATTATTCAAATAAAAAACTTGAAAATTTATGGTACTTTTTATATTATTTGGCTCATAATGATGACATGTGTTTATGATGTTGCATCATATGCGGGGTGAAAATGATGACTGTCGTAGAGATCGTGTATTAAGGAAGCACTTGCCTTTTGGTGATACTGCTGCGAAACCCAAGTTCATGCGCAGACATTCTTTTTTTTTCGAATATTTTTATGAAATTGATATCCTTCATGACACGGTAAAATCTGTAATTTTTTTTTTTTTTTTTTTGCTGAATTGGCCAAATAGAGCATTGAATAATATGCTGATGATACAGTGTGGTCGCAATGTGTCGACATCAATTGAAGTTCAATAATTTGGAGAACGGCACTATATGGAACTTCCTATGATTGCCGCAGCGGTGGAGTTTTCGCATTTTATAAACACCGCAGTCAAAATATTTTTTTTAAAAAGTGGGATATTTCGATTTTTTTTCTTTCTTCTCTTCTTCAACCTTCGTATATGAACAATCCCAACACAGCATCTACTGGAAATACAAGCAATAATGGTCCAAAGGTAGTCTCCTCTTCATCCTCCTCTACACCGGTATCAACCACAGCAACCACAGCAACCACAACAACAACAACGGTGAAGAAAAATAAGCAACCAGCAAATCCAGTCACTCTTTCAGCTGATTCTGGCTCACCTTCCACCAAAAAAAGGACTCCCAGAAAGCAAAAACAGAAGGCAAAAACGAACTCAACCGCAGGTGAATCATCAAGCAAGAACGATTCCAACACCAATTCTGCTATTAATGGCAAATCTAAGAAGACAAGACCGCCAAGATTCAACAAACAGCGTGCTCAAGGCCAACTTACTTTGGACGATAAACCAGCGACTGTCGCATCTTCCTCCTCCAACCCTGTACTGAACTCCCATGAAAAAGACAGCAACAACAAGAATGAAGTCGTGGAAGGTCGAAACAGCAAATCCGATGGCGCAAAGAGCGCCAAAAAGAAACCCGCAAACAAACGAGGAAATCGTAAGGACAAGAAGAAATCTGGCTCCAGTGTACCTCCTCCCCCACCTGGTTCTGACGACATGGCTTCAACTATGGCGTATGAACTCTCTACTTCCACCTATGAATGTATGGTTTGTTGGGACGTTGTAAGGCCGGCACATCATACGTGGACCTGTGACACATGCTGGGCTGTGTTCCATATCAACTGTATTGAAAAATGGGCAACCAAATCACTGAAAGGTAAAAGAGGTGGCAACAACAAAAAAAAAAAAAAAAAAAAAAAAAAAAAAGTGGAGGATCATGGTTCTAATCTTGATTCTGTTTATAGATACCTCAACAAATATGATGATTACTTCTTGGCGGTGCCCTGGATGTCAACACAAACGAACTGCAATCCCACAAGGCTACTTTTGCTTCTGCGGTAAACAACAAAACCCAAACCCAAAGCACTATCAAACTCCCCATACTTGTGAAGAACTTTGTAAACGCTCAAGGAAATGTCCCCATCCATGTGTTTTGTAAGTAGAAAATCAATTCAGTTTTTTTTTTTTTATGTATTGAAAGTAGAATACTTATGCGCCCTCTTTTAAATATTATGTTTGGTAGACCATGTCATCCTGGACCTTGCCCTCCTTGTACATCGATGGGCCCAACCAATGTTTGTTTTTGTGGGAAGGATCGACGTCAGGCTCGTTGTGTGGATACAGATTACGAAACCAACGCTTATAGCTGTGAAACTGTTTGTGATCAACGGCTAGGGTGTGGCAACCATCGATGCGAAGAAAAGTGTCATGGTGGTCTCTGTCCTCCTTGTACTGTGGATGAAGTGCATCAGCAATGCTATTGTGGTCAATCTGAACGAACTACTAGATGCGGAAGTGGTGTCAGCATCACCGCTATGGACGGTCGAGTCGGCTATTATGCATGTGAAAAGCTTTGCACAAGGTATTGTATTACAACTATGAAGGATTTGTCGAAAAAAAAAACCAGCTAAGAAACTGACTTGCTATCGTTTTTTGCATTTTTTTTTTCTTTTTTTTTTCTAGTACATATGACTGTGGTATTCATCGTTGTGGAAAAGAGTGCCATCCCTGTACTGATCTGAAAACTTGTCCTTATAACCCGACCATCATCACAACATGCCCATGTGGATCAAGCTCTATTGAAGATTTACTGGATGGTTCAAGTCGATCAAACTGCACTGATCCTATTCCAACATGTGGTGGTATCTGTCACAAAATACTTCCCTGTGGCCATTCATGTCAGCAAAAATGTCACCGTGGTCCTTGTGGTTCGTGCGAAGAACAGGTCAAAATATCCTGCCGATGTTACAACTCCGAATACGACGGTATATGTGGTACTGTGTCCAGCAATCGTCCGGTGTGCTCGAAGGTGTGCAAGTCAAATAGAAATTGTGGTCGACATACTTGCGGTAATACCTGTTGTCCAGCAGCAAAAATGAAGGGGAAGAAACGTGCTCAAGGATCTGAAAAGTCGCATGACTGCCCATTGGAATGTGGTCGTCTTTTATCGTGTGGTAAACATCACTGCAAAGAAAATTGTCACAAAGGTCCATGTCGCCCTTGTTTGGAAGCAACGTTTGATGATGTGACTTGTCACTGTGGTCGCACTCGCTTGGAAGCTCCTGTTCGCTGTGGTACTCAACTCCCTCACTGTCCTCATCCTTGTCAACGCCCCTCCCCTTGTGGCCACATGCGTCTCCTTCATCATAACTGCCATCCTGACGATGAACCATGCCCTCCTTGCCCAGTGCTCATATCGCGTGAGTGCCTGTGTGGAAAAGCCGATTTGAAGAATATACCATGTTATAGGGAAGCCGCTCACTGTGGTCTTATTTGTGACAAAGTACTACCTTGTGGTGAACATCGGTGCAAGAAATCATGTCATGGCGGAAATTGCTTGGCGGATGGACAAGAATGCACTCAGCCTTGTGGATTTACCCGAACATCATGTGGTCACCCATGCTTATTACCCTGTCATGGCGATAGTCCCTGTCCTGAAACATTGCCCTGCTCTGCCCGGATTCGCGCTTCATGTGCCTGTGGACAAAACGCTATGGAAATTCCATGCAATTCTTCGGCAACCTCAAGTGGTTCTAACTCGACCTTGGAATGCAATGACTTTTGTGCGAAAATTCAGCGCAACCGACGATTGGCATCGGCTCTCGATATTCAACGTGACGACATTTCAAACGGTACTGATACAACATCATCTCAACAATTATCAACAGACGATCTTGGCTATTATGATGAATCAATCCGGGAATTCTATGTGGAAAACATCAACTGGTGTAAACAAATGGAAAAGCAACTCATTGGGTTCGCCGACGATGAGACACAGCATTCATTGCATTTCAAGCCCATGCGGTCGCACTTCCGTTGGTTTTTGCACCGGTACGCGATCCACTTCAATTTGTCGACCGAAGCTATGGATCCTGAACCTTATCGAAGCGTTGCTGTCCGTAAAAACCTTGGTCAATGTCGTATTCCACCCATTTTACTATCACTGGCCATACGCGATCCGAAATTGATGGCACCTCCCACTTCCACTGTTGCCATTCAAGACGCTACGGCCGCATCATCTTCTACAGCCACTCGACAACAACAACATCAGCAGACTAGAGCCGCTAAACCACCTGTCAATGCTCTTCGACTCTCCGGCTTGGCGTTTGGCATTTTACAAGAAGATGTGGATTCCATTTTGAAACCTGTGCTGAACTCGACCACCATCACGTACACATCACAATGGAGCAAGGACTCGTCGAATGTAGTTGTGATTCCAAATCTGGACCATATGACCGACATGGAAGAAAAGGAAACGTTGATATGGCATTGGAAAAAAGGGTTGCAAAGTGCGTTTTTGTTTAACGATATTGCTGGTACAGTGGAATGTTGTTGGATCAATCGCTCGGGTGAAATGACGTGGTCTGAATTTGGCATTGCCCAGGGCAAATCCGGCGGTGGCTCATTGGCTGAGCTGAAAGGGAAACAAGCATTGGCGCAAGCACAGTCGAATAGGTTTGATCTTCTGGGAAAGGAACAAGAAGAGGACACTGCGGCTGCTGGTGGTGAAGAAGAAGGACCTGCTGACTCTGATGGCCAACAAACACAAGCAAGTGGACATCAGGATGGCGATGACGAGCAACAGATCGAGAAACAAATGGGTGATGATACTACTGCAAGAAAAGAAGATGACTGGGTGGCCATTGGGAATGAAGACGTTTTAGATGGTTAGATAGCTTTATTTTACTAGTATTACCCTCTTTTGTTGATGTATAATGAAATGAATAAAATTATGTTATGCTTCCCATTTTGTGTGATTGAATTGCGGTGTGTGTGTATAGTTCTGTGTCTATGTGTAGTCTGTGTGTGCGTGTGTGTGTATTGTACTGATGATGATGACCATTTAATAGCGCTATGTCGTGGAGCACATTTTTTATTTTAGCACGGACTGTGTGTGGGGAAACGATATCTCCATAAATTATTGTGGTCAAAGAGAAACGGATGAACGGGAGAATGGATACTGCCCATGTTCTGTTTTTGAGCACAATGATTGGGCAAAAAGTAAGGTACAAACTGACCGTATGATTTTCATGCAAAATAAACACATCACTATTTTTAGACAGTAAAAACCAGGTATGGAAAAAAATTGAGACAAAAGAGTACAAATATATTTTTTATTTTATTGATAGTGAAATATGTACAAAAAAAAAAAAGTGCGATAGGGATAAGGAAGAATATATATATATATATATATATATATGTGTGTGTGTGTGTGTGGTTGTAGAGAGAAGGCGGATAAAGTTTATCAGAAAAGGGGTGAGAGTAGAAGAGAGCTTGAAGTGATGATGTCCACATCAATGCAGGATACTAAAAAAGGGGAAGGATAAAAAACAAGTATAGATAAAAAGGGTGTAAAGGAGTCAAAAAAAAAAGAGAGAGAGCAAGAGCAAGATCCTCCATAGTATCGGTATGGTCAATCAAATAAAATGATATGTAATAAAAAAAAAACAATAAAATTCGTTCTAAACGTTTTACATACGAAATAGAAGAATGAATATACACAAAACAAATAACAATAATAATAATAAGACAAGTATGTCCCTTTTTTTTTTTTTTTTTTTTGCAATTCTAAATTCTAGCCAAGCAAGTGTAACGGGTAAAAAAATGGGAGGAGTGACCGGTATCTTTGTTCAGAGAGGGCAAAATGGATTTCATGTACGTGTTCTTGATGGAACCTTGCCATGGTAACACTTCGAGCAGTAACTCTTGATCATCCTTGTTTAGAAATACAGAATTGAAGTAGTCCAGGACACCGCGAAGGTTTTCTGAAGTAGCTGTCAATAAATCAGGCAAAACATGTCGATCCATAATATCAAATATGTGAAGTAGATGAGTTCCAATATATCGGTCTAGTTGTGCTGATAGTTGATTTGAGTTTTCTACTAGGCATTGTGCACTAATGATCATCATCGGGTCATCGTTCTTGGTGTTGCTGTTGTCATCGCCCGCAGTTGATATTGGCGGTCCACAATGGCTAAGCACAATTTTTCGTAGATAAGATTCCAATGCCGGTTTGCCAAGTTGATCACCTAATCGGTCCCATTCCAAAGGTAGTTTTCCTTGGGTGTGCGATTGGATAGCACCAAAAATCTGCGCCATCAGAATATCCACATCCATCATGTCTACTGAAGAAGGGTTGAGAATCACTTGTTGCTGTCCCCATGTTGTATCGGATGCTGATTTCACAGTAATTCTAACGTGTTGCTGCACTTGAGTTGCGATGTGCTTGTAGCTTTGGGCTTGGATTGAATCCAGATGATCGAACTTCCAATGCGTTGTGATATGTTGTATTAGCTGATCCACGTGTACATCATAATCTGTAGAGTCGGTTGAATCGTTGCAATCCGGACGGACTTCATTGTTATCACTATTATTTCTGTCACTTTTTTCTGATGATGTTTCTATTAGTGATGGTTGCTGAGGTGAAACAGGTAGTGCTTGCGCTGTCGACCATAATAAAGCCAAAATAAATAAGGAAGATCCAAATGTCTTCATAATAAAGATAAAAAAGGGGAGGTATTATGGTAGGGGCGGAAGAAACAAAGTAAAAGAAGAAGAAAAAGAGAGAGTATGTCGGAAAACAGGGAGGATATATATATAGAAGATAATATGAAGGGAGTCAAGTGAAAGAGGATGAGCATGAGGGTGAAGGGGAAGGGAATATAAAAAAGGTCACCGGAGTTCTAAAAGGCCATTTTCAGCCGAATATGGATCGTTCCAAAAACAAAGGGCACACAACGAGCCACGCCAGGAAGTCAAACAAGAGAAATGATCCCAAAATAGAAGACGAATTTGGCAGTTTCAAGGATCTTCTCCCGAGTCCCTTTGAAGGTCCATGGCTACAGTACTTCACACATAGGGAAATCGTATGAAAATTGAAAGTATTTTATTTAGTATCATGGCTATTCCTTTAGATAAATGCATAATAATTATAAGTAAACTTACACAAATCACATACTGATAAGAAACTGGTGACATGATGTAAAATCCGCAGCTTGAGTGAATCCAGATAGACAGAATATCAGCCAAAATTTAGTATATTTCTCCAGAGCCAAGGACACTAAATATAAAAACAAATAGAATCATCAGTAACCTTAATTCCGCTTTACCAAAGATATCCTTCAAACCAAGGATCTACGTAGTACACACTGTCGAAATAATACCGCAAATTCCCCACAGCTTTTATGTATATGTATATTTGTTTGTTTTTTCAAACTTACAGGTGACCGTCCGCGGTGGGTTGGGCCTTGAGAGAGCAGATTTCATCATCGTAGCAATAATCAAAATTTGATTGTTGTGGTCTTGGCAAAAAACCTGTAATCAACAAAATGAGCTAGTGAGTTGTCAAAATTAAAATAATAAACGATAATCATTCCTCCCCATTTTCTTGTTTTTGTCATTTTACCTTTCCGTAGCATGGTTTTGTAAAACAATTCGTGCTTCTAAACTTGAAATCCATAGAAACGTAGCAACTAAGGACTACTTGTATCAGTCGGATAAAAATGGGCCGGCCTACTAGAGATGATTGGTTGCTAAGTTGTTGCTTTAGAAGTGCAAAAGTCAAAACTTTACCTTTGTAAGATACGGGTTCATAAGTAAGCTTGAGACAAGCAATATAGTTGGACAGAAACTGGATTTAGGTTGTTGGGAGCTTGGTGAAGTTCTAGCCTCTTGGATCCAAGTTTTCCTACTTTGTCATCGCGGTCCACCTAATAACCCCCCTCCCCCACTTATACATTAGTATTATTATTCGTCACTGCATTTAATAATATTAACTGTCTGGAATCTTACCTGTTCAACAGCAATTGAGAGGAGGCTCGGTATTCGGTTTTTAACTTGAATGAAATCTTCGACAGATCGGATCGCGTGTCTGTACCATTAAAACATAAAATGAGGTTAGATCAAGAAGGCGAATACGTTTTTTTTTTTTTGACTTACATTTACTCCAAGGCAAAAGCAATTGAATATATCAAAGAAAAGAATAGAAAAAAAAAGTAGAAAGCAAAAGATCCAAAACCTAAGGGGTAATTCAAATTCCGATCATGTAATCGAAGTCCTCAGACACTCTCTCACAACATTTTCCAAAAAAAAAAAAAAATACCTGATATCATATCAAAAGTGTCAGAGACACAAAATTTAGCGATGGATGATCGTAAAGGTTTTTTTTTATAGAGCTTATTTGATTATGCGTCTAACGCTGCTCTTTTTTATGGTTCTATCACGACTGGTTTTACACCCTCTTAAAGAATTTCTTCAATACCTTCTCTTGTGCCCAGGAGACGGAGCGTTGAGCACAGAAGTGCGTATGATAATGGCGTAGCTAGCAATAAAAGTTCGTTGGCGAGTTTTCTTTCGAACACAAACCCACCCTCCTCCCGCAATCCACAGATACATACGTATATGTACCTGTGATTTCTCGTACAATTATATACTACCGATTGAGAGGAGTGATTATAAGAAGTAAACAAGGTAGATTCTGGTCAACGTCAATATATTTTATTATCAATCGAGTAGATGGTGAGTAACAGTAGAGCTACTTGTTTTTGTGGTATCAATCATACCATGTATCTTAAAAGTAGAATGGGATGGGAAGGGTTTCTGGGTACGGGTGGGGTGGCGAGTGGTGAGCTCCTGCTCCTGATAAACGAAGGAAGTAGGTAGGTCTACCAAACAGTATTTAAATAGTAGTCTCTCTGTATCGCTTACACATTGTAATATATGTTATAACTTATTGAAGATACTTTTTTATTGTAAAATAATCAAAATATGGGAAACTAAAATGGGATACAATTCTACAACGAGTGGCAAACTATTCTTTCATACACGAAAGGAGGGATAAACTACCAAGCCACTACCTACTGAGTGAAAACTCATCGTGAGAAGAATATCAAAATGTCGCCACTGTTGGGTATTATTGGTTGTTGTGATGACAGGAGTAATCTATTATTGAATGATGTGAGTTGCTTTAAAAAGAAGACATAGCCACGACAGTGCCTATGTTGATTACTTTAATAAGGAAACGGAGTCATCATGTTGGTAAGTTGAATGGTGGTTGCTACAGTAACCGAAAACAAAAATAAAAAATAAAGTCTCTTGTTGAGACTGTTGTATGATGTTGATGTTGTAAAAAAAAAAACAAGGAGCATGAGAAAAAGAGAGAAGGATTCCCTTTTCTGTAATCTACCGTTTCAAACCCCGCCCACGTGTATATTTATTTTCATTCACTTTATTTTTTCGCTTTTTCTTTTTTACCTTCTTTCTCCTTCTTTAATTTTTCGCAAATATGTCTTCTTTGGGGTCATGCTGGACTAAGATCAGTGTCAGGATTAGTTTAGACGGGCTTCCAGAACAGGGATTACAACATGCGTAGGGAAATCCTTTCATTTTGGATCCAGGATTTGGGACCACCAGAGAATGACATTGGAGTCTTCATTTATTTAGTTTAGTCATACCTTATATCTACATCTTCTACATCTCAATAAAAATATGTCTCATTTCACTTATGAAAAATGCTCTATTATTCTCTCTCATGTCATGATGAATGAAATAGTGTTCATGAACATGATTGAAATTTGTTCTGTCTTGTCTGCAAAACCATCAAAAAAAAGGAAGAGCAACCATGTTGCCAATGTTAAATGGTTGCTGCTATCATTCTGTCATGAGAGGAGAGTTATCATCTTGACAATGTTAATATACTGTTGATTGTCGTAAAATCAAAATATATAAAAAAAATAGAAAGTACCGATTTCCTCGTTTGCATCCGCCATATCATAAAATATCGACTGTGCAAACCAACATCCACCCACAGGAGCAAAAAAAAAAAACCCTTTTAAATCCCGCCCACGTGAAATATTTATTTTCTCTCTCCCGCGCATTTTTTTTTTCTGCTCTTTTTTTCTTTTTGATCACTTTTATTTTTTCTTCATCACTCAAATTGTATGGGGTTATTTTGGACGTAGAATTGTATCAGGGCTAGTTTAGAAGGGGTTTCAGCTCAGGGATTACAAGATGCATGGGGAAACCCTTTCATTTTGGATCTAGGATTAAGAACTACCATTAGATCAGTCGGCTTTCTGGAGCCTGCATTAGCTTAGTTTTGTGTTAGCTTGTATCTATATCTGAATAAAATATATCTTATTAGTCTATCTTTTATGTTTTGCACTAATAGATTCCTTTTCTTTTTCTTTTTTCCTAGCAATCAATCCCATTTGATTAATGTTGACTGGTAAAGTATTAATAACAGATGTCCCTTTCGCCTTTCTTATTCTTTGCACAATACAATATACTATATTAGTTTTTACAGCTGTCCCTTTAGAATAGTGTTGGCCGTCCTTCAGAACTCCTGATAATGTCGCTCATGCTAGTTCCATTAGATCTCTTGTTACAATGAACATCGCGCTCTTAGCTTAGTATCTACCTTATCTCTTCAAATAAATTATACTTTTTTATTACTCTTCCTCTGACCCATTATATAATTAATGTGCGTAGTAGTTCTTGTAGCTTTTTGTGAATGTCTTATTAAACGCCTGCTTTCTAACTAACCACACTATGACTATTTTTCCATCGACTGGATTGTGGCTATAGATGGCTGAGTATGAAACTTGGTTTTATTCCCACTCTACCGTTCACATAAATCAACCTAGATCGTATCTCCGGCGTATCCTACTTTATAGACCGGATACAGTCTGTACATATATATATATGTATATGTATATATCCAATTCAATATTTTCGTGGTGTATGGTATAATAAAATCTCATTACCCCTCCAATTAGATCCTAAGAAGCTGCTCATGTGAAAACTTCAATACCTATCCTGATTTTTTTCCCTTCCACATACACATACATATTACATAAACACAAATAGATACAGACATAAGATATCAACTTCTTTTTTTTTTTTTTTTTGACGTCGCGATAAAATTTATGTTTCTTTATTTAAAGGATATAGAAGGAGGGGAATATATAGTGGAGGGGCAAAGAGGGAAACAAAACAAAAAAGAGGGTAGGAAGCAAATAAGTATATAATCCTAACTACCTGGCATTGATATAAGGATGCAAAGTGGGGGAGGAGGAGGTGGAAATAAGGAATGATATAATAAAAATAAAATAAACAATGAACAAATAAATGATAAGAATGGGAGAGAGTGAAAGGGCAAAGCTATTACTACTTCTACTACTAGTATGGCTACTTTTGCATCACGGCTTTGATAAAGTGTTTCTGTCGAGTCAATGTCAAAAATGCTTGGTCCACCAAAGGTTTCAATAAATTCAGGGAATGCATCGAATAAGCCAGTTGATCTAGTGGCTGTGTGTCCAATAATAGAATGGTGACATTGGAAGCCTGTTTCGTACCAGTTGCCTATTGAAAAAAAAAATTGGAATTAGTATTGGTAGTCTTTTATCTATTTTTCTTTTAGATATACCTTGACATGTGGAAATAGAATATCACCAAGTCGCTGCTTTTGTTGAAGAACAGACAAACCTTTCATGGATTCAACAAACCGAGCCATGGACTGATACTGTTCTTGTTTTCCAATATCGTTAATATGTGCAATATCAGTGGTGGAGGTGGTGGAAGTCACAGCCGCAGAAGTGCCAGAGGAGGATGTGTGCGAATTGCATTCATCTGGTAGTACAAGGTTGGGTGTTTTGGGTGTATTGGATGTACATGTGTAATGATGATGATGTTGATGCTGCTGTTGAGGTTGGCAACAAAAAGAAGAGGTAACATTGGCGCTGACTTGTCTTTGATAATGGTTTTGGTGACGATAAGTACCCGTAACAGGAGCTTCTTCCAATTTTGACAATAAATAGCTCGGATTAAATAGGCAGAGGGCCCGACTGGCAGATCGAAGCGACATGATGTAGTCTACCCATTCGTTGAGGTTGCTGTCCAATTCATCATTTTTTCCAATCGCTTGCAAAATGGCTGCTTCGACACAATTGCGCTGGGAATGAGATGAATCATTGCGTCTCAAAGCGTGTGATGTGTTGCCTGTGTTAAAGGGCGAGGATGGTAGCGTTGACGAGGCTGGTAATGTAGGTTTAGCTGCCACTGGTGCAATTTTGACGCGATGAGGTTGATTTTGTTGGTAATTTTGGTGGCTGCGCTGCTGTATATGAGAGTGATTGGTTTGCTGCTGCTGTTGATGATTATGGTGATGAGGCTGTTGTGATGTTTGATGGGCCCTATTGGTTTTGGTGAAAGATGTTCGCAAAGGCATGGGGGATGGTTTTTGCTGGAAAGTGGGTGGAGGCGTGGTGACAGTATCCGAAGGAGCAGGAGAATTCGCAGCAAGTCGTTTTGGTTCATGGTAGGCTATGACAACAGGCTTAGACAGGATATACTTTCCATTAAATTGAGTAAGGGCAGCCTTGGCATCTTCAGGCCGAGTGAAGCTAACAAATCCATATCCACGAGATTGTTTGGTATTGGGTTTCTTCATAACACGTGCAGAGATAATATGTCCAAACACTCGGAATACGCTATACAGATCCGCACTTTTAGTGGCCAAGTCCAAATTTTTGATGTAAAGATTGGTGTAGTCGACAATTGAGTTCTAATAATAAATAATGTCAATATAAATAACTCTGCCAGATTGATTCATTTTTGTTTACACTTACGGAGTCTGATTTGCCAATTTTTTGGTTTTTGTTTGCAGGTGCTGACAGGTCTGGCTTATTAGAAACCAATGAGAAGATCGATCTAGATAAATATAAAAAATTGAGTGGACATAATATATTGAATGCATTTATTTCCATAGTTGATTTACATTGATTTGCCGTCAAGTTGCTTGTTGTTCTATGTAAACAAGGTTTGAATTAGAAAATCATCGACATGACATTTTTTTTTATCACCGCCTACCATTGTCATCCTTGAGTTTTCAGCATCTTTTTGGTTGAAGTATTGGAGAAGGGCTGTTCCATTGAAGGTTGAGTCTTTTTCTACAATAATTTTGCATAGACGAATAGGACCAAAGGGACGGAAGAGGTTGTAAAGGCTATTGTTTGTCATAGAGAGAGGCAGATGATTGACTTGAAAGATAGGAGCATTGGGGATTTGATCTTTGGAACCATCAGGAGTCATATACACTTGCAAGCGACAATTGTTCTTGAAGACAATACCGTCAAAGAGCGTATATGCACGATCAGCTGAATATAATAAAAAGGAGACAAAAGTAAGTTTCAGTTTCGTTTTTCATAGATAAGTCACGTAAACCCTTTTTGACTCCAATCACTTTCGCCTCTCCTTAACCCATCCTACACTATTACATCTTCCAGTTCCTCCTCATTTCCTTCTTCTCCCCCAAAATAAGAGCCTCCATACAATACCAACAATAAAGACACATGTATCAATAAAAATCAACGTGACTTATCGTGGCTATGATATGATGGTTTTCTTTTCACTTCCATCCTTTTGTTTTCGGTCCCCTTTTTTCAAAATACTCCTTTGCAACAACACCCATCCCAATAGCCATGTTTTTTTTTTTTTGTTACCCAGTTCTCTGCTTGCAAATTGGATCCAACCAGTCGAAAGGTCATCTCGAAATCTGTTGCGTTGTATCCTAATAAAAATAAAAAATTAAGATATTATGCTGAAGCTTGTTTTTTTACTTTTTTTTTTTTTTTTTTGGTTTGTTTTGTTTGATGTCTTACAAAATAGGCTGGCAAGATGTCAGTAATGTTACAATGTCACTATCGCTGATGGACTGGGGCACTTCAAAATATAAAGTGTCAGACACCAAGAACTGGCCACCAAATAAGGTAAGATCATAGGACTTGGGTTGCTGGTGATATTGATGGTGGTGCTGCATCAGATGTGGTTCTGCATTGGTTCCACGGTTATTGTTGTGGTATTGTTTATACGTCGACACATCCGATGCCAATTCTATCGAGACTGACGATGTTGATAATGACGACTGGGAGCAGGTGGAAGTGAGTTCTGCATCTGTTGTTGTACTTTTGGACGGCGATAAATGCTCCATGGTTGCTCGTTTTGCTGTTCGTTGAATCTAATTAATGTAAATGAATAAACAATAATAGAAAGACATTCCAGATTGTTGTTACCTTGTTTAAAAAAAAAGAGAGAAAGAGAAGAAAAGGGGGAAAATGACGGTGTTTGAAAAAAGACAGTGGAAAGGAAACTATATACTTTTTTGAAAACCTCCTTTTTTTTACACTTTGCAGCAATAAAATGAAACCCTTTGAGGATACGTACATCATATCATGAAAAGTGTCACGCATATTTATTTTTTTTCGGATGTAGTTAATGTGCCCCAGTTCAGTGTAACAATCTTCGCATCATGTTCACCAGGATCCGCCTTTAATGCGGATAGCTCTGATTTGTCGTTGTACAAAGTACGGGACAGTTCCTTTCAATATCAAAGGCGCTATGTACTGTAATGCAATATATGCTACTTTACAACATTGTAAGTTCATCATATACCGCATAGCTTTGTTATATCAATAAGTACGCTCATTAATTTATTATATCTATTAAATATATATTTACGGTGATCGCCAGGATTTTTTTTTTTTTTGCTCATTAGGTGGAATCGGAGTTGAATTTTCCTATATTTCACCTTTTTGTTTTCCCACTTTTACAGCCTCTCACTTTTCTACGCTAAAAAAATAGGGTCACTTCTACAACATCAACCTATTTTGCTGCTGGCGAAATAAATAAAAAAATAGTCTTTATGCTCTTCCCCCTTTTAATATATGGACGTTTCGCTTATGGTAAGAAAGAGATATTTTCATGTATATGTGCTACCAGAGATGCTCAACGTCCTTTTTTTATAGTGCATCCAATTCCGAACAATTCACCATTCAGCATTCACGCTTTCAGTATCAGCACAAATACAGACCGTGATCATATTCCACTTGCGAACTTTGTCTCCTGATATACTATGTCAAATTGTAGGAACTAGTCGTGGTACCGGTTCTTAGTAGATCTATGTCACTCATTCATTGTAAGGAACAAAACGCATCATTCAATTATTGTTATCGTTATTGAATATTCTGGATATCAAATGATATGCTAATATATTTCTTTTTCAATATACAACCAGGGCGGAAATATTATGCGTGTGGGACAAGGTATCCTTCAACTCAATGGAAAATTCAATATTATCTGTTGGCTGGCTCAAAAACTATGGTATGGAATTGCCCACCCGCAAGCAAACAAGATCAATGTCAAAATCTCTGCGAACAATGAAACCAGATGTGTACACCACCAACAGTATCAAATAGCACTGGACGAAGGACCCAAAATCAAACTTTGCAGGGTCTTATTGGCTAGATCAAGACGATCGTGGAACACTGTGAAAAGCTTGCCAAAAAAAAAAAAGGAACTGCGAAGGCGGCCGAGCAGGGGCTGAAAATATCGAATTTGAACAATGGGTTCTATGCTGAAAATTGCGACTTCGGTGATGCCATCCGGTGGTCCACTTGTACTTACTTGGAATTCGCCTCCCATGAATGAAGACGTCAAGCTTATTCTCGTGATATGTTTGGTTTAGATAGAATATAGATGATTATTTTCCGTCTGTTTATTTGATTTGGCTTTTTACTAGTATTACTTACTATCATTGATATCACTTTTACCCCTTCCCCTTTTTTTTTTTTTTATCAACTGTCATATTGCGGCATTTAAAACTCATTTGTCGCTTATTGGATGACAAATGGGAAATGAAATCCCCTTCCCTCGCTCCTATTTTTTTTTCTCTCTCAAGCTTCATTTTTACTTTTTATTTAAAAGAATCTGTCTTTTCTTGTCTATTATTCTTCTCTTTTTCTTTTATTCTACTTGATTACTTTATCAACAAGAAACTCCATACAACAATGTCCTCTATCATCAAGTCTCATTGTCTCTTCAAGTCGCTTCAAAGATCTTGGCTGCCAATCATGTCTCAAACCTGTTTATCAAAAAGACCAAAGGACAAAGTCTCTGGCTTGGCTGCGCATCCTCATATGACCATCTCCCCACGGTTTTATTCAAGTCCACCTGCTGCTCCTTCCTCCGTGCAACGTAAGTTTGGTGGCATCTGAGTTTTAAAAAAGGGGTTCATTGTTACTCACTGTAGTCATCTTTCACTTTTGACTTTTGCAATCTTTTAGAACGAAAAAAGTTAACGATCCTTAATATCAATCGCATGTACAAACATGGAGAACCCATCTCAATGATGACTGCTCAAGATTACCCCTCAGGCCTGATGGTTGATCGTTCTGGTATTGATATTTGCTTGGTTGGTGATTCACTTGCTATGGTAGCCTTAGGTTATGACTCGACCAATCCTTTGACAGTTGATGTAAGTACATGCATTTTGATTTTATAGATACACAAATAAAAAAATAAAAAAAAAAATAAAAAAAAAGCTCACGTTATACTTTTTATTTATATAATTTGACTTCAGGAAATGCTACATCATTGTCGTGCGGTAGCAAGAGGCAGTAAGTCGCCATTCCTTATTGCAGATTTACCTTCTGGAAGCTATGAAGTCAGTCCTGAAGAAGCGGTACGTACATCCCTAAGACTGGTGAAAGAAGGCAATATGGAAGCGGTCAAGTTGGAAGGTGGCAAAGAAATGGCGGGAACGATTCGTCGCATCGCCTCTGTTGGTATTCCAGTAATGGCTCATATCGGCTTGACGCCCCAACGGCAATCAGCTCTAGGTGGATTCCGGGTACAAGGAAAGACTGCAAAGCAAGCAATGAATCTGGTGGAGGATGCGTTAGCGGTGCAAGAAGCAGGGGCCTTTGCCGTACTATTAGAAGCAATGCCAGCTCAGATTGGCGACTACATCACTCAACGACTTTCTATCCCTACCATTGGCATTGGTGCAGGTCCCATGTGTTCTGGTCAAGTCCTGGTTTTGAATGATGCTATGGGCATCTTTGATAGATTTGTCCCCAAATTCACCAAGCAATACGCCAATTTGAATCAAGTCATGACCAGTGCATTGGAGCAATACCATCAGGATGTCAAGACAAAACAATTCCCGTCGCCTGAAAATACGTACCCTATCGATCAAGCTCAATTGGATAAATTCTGGAATGCTGTCTCCAATAGTAACAACCATGACGCTCCTCTCAAGCGACAACAAATTGATCAAGAAAAAATTGTCAGTGCCCATGGATAGTTTTAGTTATACATAGTTAGTATTTTATGGTTGTAGTTTTATATCATATAATAGTATTATTCTTAGTATTTTATTACCCCATACATTATACATTATTCATATATATATATATTGAAATAAACACTTTGAAATTCACCAAAATTATTAATCATTCTGGGGTATCCAATATTTATGCTGCTTATATTACCTCTTTTGAAATATGGTTGGTCATGACTCGTAAAGGTTGGTGACCAGTTATTATGTCTGTGATGAATGATTAGGTCTTTTAAAAGCGCGGATAATTATTTATCAGTAGCGCTTTGTGCCCATTTTATGATGTGTTAATTTTTTAAAAGAAGTGATTCCTTTAAAAATCGCTGTGGAACATGTCAATGCGACTTCATTATTGTTAGTCTATTTACGGCATTTGATATTTATAAAGCAAAAACGTTATATAGTACAACGGATTTCCTTATCAGATTTGACTCATTTGGCTACATGTACATAAATAACTTTCAAAAATAAATACTGTGACGTATTGCATTTATATTGAATATGGCATCCATGCAACTCTTCCAAAAGATAATAATAATTTATAACTACGTTTTGCTGTATACCTTTTTTTTACATAGGCGATGGAAATGGAAGTTTGATGATTATGTTGGGTGATATAAATCGGAATCACATGATGATCTTTACGCTGTCTTTGCCCCTTCCCCCCAAAAAAATGACCCTTTCAAAGCTGGGTTTTAAGTCAAGTTTAATTTTTTTTTTTTTTTTTTTTTTTTTTTTTTACCTAGACCTTTTCTTTCTTCCTTTTCTTCTTAATCCCCTTACCTTTCACAATCTATTTCTTTCTAGCCATGGACTCTCTTCAATCTTTATTCCCATATGCACTTCCTGCTGTCATTGCTGCTGGATCTGCCTACTTCTTTTTGAACAAGAAAAGTATGATCGAATATTTGATATAAACCTACTTCACTCTCTTTGTCTGATGAAAGTTACTAAGGTAACTCTCTCTTTCTTTCTTTTTTGTAACCGTAATAGAAGCCGTATTGGATCCCAAGGATTATCGAAACTTCAAACTTATTGAAAAGACCGTTATTTCACATAACACAGCTGTGTAAGTCTACTACCACTCATCAAGGTTGAGGGCTCAAATAATGTGACTGACCAGATTTTATTTTCTAGGTATCGCTTTGGTCTTCCTCGCAAAGACGCTGTTTTGGGTTTGCCTATTGGTCAACACATCTCAGTCATGGCTGAAATTAATGGCAAGCAAATTTCAAGAAGCTACACTCCCACTAGTCTTGATGAAGATGTCGGTCACTTTGATTTATTGATTAAGGTAAGTGTCAACAGTAACAAGTTATCCTGGCGATTGAATATAACCTGTTCAACGATTTTTTTTATGGGTTTTGGATGGGTATAGACTTATCCCAGTGGTAACATTTCAAAGCTCTTTGGTGAACTCAAGATTGGTGATTCTATGGCTGTTCGCGGTCCTAAGGGTAACTTCAACTATACCCCTAACTTGGCCCGTGCCATTGGTATGATCGCCGGTGGTACTGGTATCACTCCCATGCTTCAAGTAAGTTACAGAATCATGGAAGATAATTGTGTGCACTGAAAATACGATGAATATGATAAAACGTATTTACAATTATTTTGATAGATTGTCCGTGCCATTCTCAAAAACCCTGACGACAAGACCAAAGTGAACTTGATCTTTGCCAATGTGAACGAAGAAGATATTTTGTTGAAGAAGGAATTGGATGAACTCGTTAGCAAGCATGACAACTTTAATGTTTACTATGTATTGAACAACCCCCCTGCTGGATGGACTGGTGGTGTTGGTTTCGTTACCCAAGATATGATCAAAGAGCATTTGCCAGCCCCTGCAAAGGATGCCCGTATTTTGGTATGTGGTCCTCCTATGATGGTCACTGCTATGACAAAGGTAAATGATAAATACTTATCTTATATTGATCAAGTCCCCAATTGACAAATTTTTCGTTTTGGTTTTTATTTCTTTTACAGGCCACTACTGAACTTGGATTCGAAAAACCCCGTGCTGTCAGCAAGATGGAAGATCAAGTATTTAAATTTTAGTTTAGTGGTCTCATAGATTTAGAAAGGTTATTCACAGTGCAGTTTCGTTTTATGTTATGTTTGAATAAAAAACCATGGACACCGTATTTTTTATATCATTGAAACACCGACCTGAACGTTTTTTGTCTATTCTTTTTTTTTTTTTTTTTTTTTGGTCGCTTCTCTGTCTTTTTCGCTCCTCTGTCTTTTTTCGCTTGAAAAATAGTCTACTCTCAATACACATCATTCATACGTCATTTATTTGCTTTCTACTTCCTCCAAACAGAATATACATTATTTACTGCCAAACACTCGACGGGTTTTCGATTCTGTTTGATACTGATAATGGCAAGCAATCCGGCTACTACTTCCTCAAACAACTGGCTTAGTAGTATCTTACGACCTCGTACCGCATCAATATCTGTGGAGACTTGTCTCAATGTGACTACTGCCGATCCTGCTGTTGCTTTGGATGCTCGTCCTGTGCTTCCACTTTTATCCAACAATCAACCACTACCTACTCGGCTCAAGCACCTCAAGGTATTTTCTGAACTGTGTGAAAGCTACAAATTCACTCATCTTGAAAACATCTTCTTCACAGTCCAGGATATTCTTGATCCCTCAATGGCTCGTGATGCTCGGCATAGGGTGTTTGAATTCATGCTCGCGTGTATTATTGGACAATATGAAGATCTTGGCATGGCTCGGGTGACATTTTACAACTCTTTACGGAACTACACCAACTGGGATGACTTCCACGATATGTATCGTGTGCTTTATGCATTGTGCAAGGGTGGTCGTGATATCTCGGGTTTTGAAAAAAATATCAGCAAACTCTTGATCTCTTGGCTCAATGTTACTTTGCAGCGTGTGTCTCATTATCCTCATCGTCTACTTCTGGTTGCTCATGGTGGTGCTCCTCATCCTCTATTGACTTCTGCAAGTACTTCCCTCTCTTCGGCAACTACGGTGGATTCTTCAAATACTACTTCGGCTGATATTATTGCCCATCCTACAGTCACTACAACTACAGCAACTACCACTTCCGCGGGATCTTCCAGGGCTGTAATGTCAACGACAAGAACAAAGGTGGCTGCAATCCCATATCTCAGTGATATTTTGCATCTATTGACGGTCATTGCCAAATTCAACTTTGCGTTATTTGAAGAAGGTGAAGTCACTCAAATGGTAGTTGCAACACAACAGGCTTTCTATGCTTCCAATCATGCTGACGATATTACAACTTGCTTGGCTTTCTGTGATGTGGTCGTCCGTTATCGTTTTGTTCCCTTTGATTCTCTGAAACCCTTTCTGGAGATCATATGTGGTGCCGTGACTCTTCCAAAAGATGCTTTGCCTGAATCATCCATCTCATACTGGTCCATTTATCTCAACCTACTACGATCCCACTGTGCTCACAATGCTATTCTGACCCTATGCAATTTTTTGGAGGCGCAACTGGATCCTGGCACCAGTGCCGAAAATCTCGCGGAAGGTGCCATCACGCTACTGACGGAAACGGCGTGGGGCGGTAATCACCATCAACCTACTGGTGCTGAAACTTACAAGGTCTCTGATACGGTGCTCCTTCTTTACTTTTTGCGTGGTGTGCAACAAGGCGGCAAAAACAACGGTGTCATTCATGCGTGTGTGCTCAAAAGTTTGACTACGCTGGTGGCGAATTCTGAAGAAGATAGTATTGGATTGATGGACTGGGACGTCATATGGGATATCTGCGATATTTGTACAACGTTTGTCCTGGGGATAATGGATGATTCCCATAAGCATGTATTCCAAGACCAACTTCCGGATCAGCATGGTGGTGGTATTAGTGGTGCTAGTGGCAGTGGTACTGAAGGAACGGACGGTGGGGATTTGACATACAATGCGGTACATCAACTTGGACGTTTCTTGGGTAGGATTTACAAGCTTTATTTGGTGAAACGGTACAAAGGTCCGGGTGGAAGGTTTATGCAAGTCCTTTACGCGCTACGTCGATACGCTTCTGAATCTTCGGCTTCTATCTTGCTGGATTACTATGAAATGGAACACCACTTTTTGCCATCATCGGAAAACTGGATTGAATTGTTACTGGAAATCACAAACACATTCTTTTTATCACCACCAAGCCGAACTACAACATCGATCCGATCTCGCGTACTGTCTATTGTGACCTATGTATGCTTGGCAGTGAAGGACTTTTACTCGGAAGAAATGTACCAGCGAATTGTGACACCTATGATGGAACACATGGCACAGGAAAAAGAGCAACTGATTCGACAAAAGGCCATCGATCTCCTGGTGGAATGCTTATCGGATTGTCAAGACGAAAATACATATGATACCATGCTAGCTATTTTGAAAGACTGTTCTCAATGTCGATGCTCCACTGACGATTCTGCTGTATCATCAACTGGAGATGCATGCTCACCCTTGGCTACGGAATATCGACATGCCGGAACTGGAAGCAACATACATCAGCATTCACCTTTGCGGCGAAGCCAATCTCACACCAAAGCAAAGTCAACACAACCTACGCGTGATTATACAATGCCACGTAGTGCTACGTCAACTGCTGTATTTGGGTCTATCTCATCCTTATCTACCCCCTCAGTCCATGGCCAGTGCACTGGCATTCCTGGTATATGTGGAGTTGTTGATTTATTTGAACAATCTTTACGGGCCAATTATATGGAGAAATGTGCCAAGATATACAATGTCATCACTGAAATCTCTTATGAACCTGGCGGTTTGTTTTGTCCTTTTGGTGGTCCGAAATTATTGGCGGTTGATCTTATGTTGCGACTTCGATGTTCTCCAAATCATCGTATATATGTCATTGAAAATGGTAACAAAAAAAAAAGAAAAGAAAAAGTCATGAAACAAACTTATTCTTAAATATACTTTTATTTAATTTTTATTAGTTCCAGTCATGGAAGAAAACAGTTATGTTTTGGCTATCCGCAAAGCTTACGACCTTCGGAAGGATGACATCCAGAAACAACGTGATAGTGGACCATTTGGATCAAGTATCTCTCGACCAAGCATCGGCAAGAACAGATATAACCAATCAAGCCCGTCTATATTGTCTTACAAGGAACGCCAAGGCTATGAAGATAGCGACGACGATGAAGATGATGACGACAATGGCGATCAAGGTGTTAGCATGGATTATGGCAACGACAACTCTTATGTGGTGCTCAATATGAATGGCATGCTTCAAGGCTACTTGGCTGTTCTTTCTGACTCTCCGAACTGGGAATTGGTGTCGTTTGTGTTGAAGCGGCTACCTTGGCAGCTGGCAACAAAGCATATGTTCTGTGGCGCAAAGACCTACATACGCAAACTTCATCGTGCCTTGGTGAAATGGATCAGCTCTCGAAATTTCTTGAAGCAAGTCACACATATCCCATCAACGGTCAAGCGGAATGATCTCAATGTGTATGCGTATCAACTTTTGACGGTGCTCATCTCATATCGTCGCTTATTCAAAAAACATGCTCAGGATGAAATGGTTTATGCCTTCTACGTTGGTATTACTCAAGTGACGACTGCAACCAAACCTTGTATCAATGCTCTTACGATCTGCTGCCATGAGCTACCACTGTCTATTGCCAAGATGCTCAACGAAATTTTGCAAAGAATGTCTCAAATCATCTCCGTTGGAAGTGTATCTGTCCACATATTGGAATTCTTATCTGGTTTGGCTCGCCTTCCAAATCTGTACTCGAACTTTACCGGGGATATGTACAAGCCGGTGTTTGCGATTGCGTTGAACTATCTTCAACATGCTCGCTCTGTGACAACGAGTGGTGGGTCCAACTACAATTCTATGGGATCACAAATATCGCCAGCTTCAACCCCTGGAATGACTGGTTCGCCAATGTTTACATCACCTGTCGCATCCGGTAGTTTGCCATCAACTCCTTCAATGCATCAAAGTCAACAACAACAACAACAGCAACAACAAAACAAGGATATTAGTCAACAAGGTGCAATGTCTCAGTATGTACTTATCATGGCGTACTTGGTGATTACTGTCTGGTTTACTGCAATACCCTTGCGAGAAAGACGGAAACATGTCCCTTTTATTATCCAGAGGCTATTGGCGGGTAGCCCACCTGACGAACAAACCCATACTTGTATTGATATGCTCTCTCGATTCTCCTTCGCTGATATCAGCCTTTCTCCGAACAAATCATTGGTATCAACTATCCTCATGGACGGGCCAGATGATCTTTCAAATGGAAATTTCGGGAAGACTGCGAATAGCAAGAATGCACGAACTTGGGTTTATGGACATACTCTTTTGACATTGAAGACAGCAAAGGCTCTTGGCTGGGTGGAAATGACTATTCGGCGGCCCTCAGGTACGGTGTCTATGATGTGCAACATTGAAAATCTTATCAAATCGGACGAAATTGATTACAAGACACTGCCGGCTCTCCTGATGATGCAATATCAACCTGACTTGATGGCTCATCGTTTACACAATGAAACGGACGCTGGGAACGAAAATATCACTGCGGGCGCACCAACATCTACAAAAAATACAATAGACGTGACTTCATCAGTGACAATGGAAAACTATGGAAGCAATAACAGTAGCAATCAACTAGCATCTGAAGGTGAAGCACTGGGTATTACCTTTGACGATGAGGAAGATGATACAGCAGAAAACAAATCAGCAGCACGATTACCTAATCTGGACGACCTCAACAAACCAATCAACGTAGTCTCTAGTCCGGCATCACCTCTTTCAGCATCATCATCATCATCACATGCACGATTAGATGACGCTATGAATACCTATACTAAATCACCACCATTACCTGCTCACCAAGCGTCCGCAGCAACTTCGTCATCGTCATCATCTTCACCGCTGATATTACCTGGAATCAAAACACCTCGTTTGGACAAGACAAAGACGGTTATGGCTCAAGAGGAACGGGTGCATACGATTGTTCGTGATATTCTATCGGATCAGCAAGGCGAACACGGTGTCTCTCAACAATCTAGGAACATCCTTCGTAAAATGGAACCGTCACTGGACCCTGGGTTTTTATATCTTCAGTTGAACAACTACCCGGATCTGTCAGGCTCAACAGAAACCATGCCGCCTTTACCTGATGATGAAGCAACTGCTCGGGCAATCGGAAACTTGGATCGAATTCCTGTGGTGGATTTTCACAAGATTGGTGTACTATACGTAGGCAAGGGACAACGTCAGGAAGTGGAAATATTAGCCAACACCCGCGGATCGCCTGATTATGTCAAGTTTTTAAATGCGTTGGGAACGATTGAACGACTTCGTGGGCGTCCTGGAAACACTGGTGGTTTAGATCGCGAAATGGACATTGATGGTGCATATGCATACTTTTGGAAAGATGATGTGACGGAGATGGTATTCCATGTGGCGACAATGATGCCCACCCACTTGGATCGGGACCCTCGCTGCAGCGGCAAAAAACGGCATATTGGGAACGATTTTGTAACGATTGTGTACTTTGATGATAGTGATATGGCTTCAACATATGCTTTTGATACTTTACCTGGGCAGTTCAACTTTATCAACATTGTGGTGACACCTTACTCAATGTCTACAGAATCTGTCACACCATCACGGGCGGCTTGGGGACAAGAAAATACGTTTTTCAGGGTGACGATGCAGAAACGACCAGATATGCCGGATATGGGACCCATCAGTGAATCGAAGCTAATTTCGGCACAATCGTTACCGGGTTTCGTGCGCCAAATCAGTCTACATGCAAACATCTTCGCTCAGATCTTCCATCGATTTGGCGCAGGCGGAAAACAAGAATATGTCTCACATTGGCGCGAACGATTACGGCATATCAGGCGTATTAAGGACCGTATACAACAACAGCACGAATCACAACAGCAATCAGTATCGTCAACAAATACTGCAGCAACATCGAATACTACAACAACTACTGCCAGTAGTACTTCGAATGCCTCCGGCGGATCGACAGCTGTGACACCAAATACCCACAACTCTGTACTTGCTGGTACTCCTTCCAATCTCAACAATATGGCTCTCAATTCCACGCCCAATGCAAATTCTACTTCAACAACTCCTATATTGGCATCCCTTACTTCGTCAAAGCATCATATGGAAAGCCTTTTGGACTTTACCCGATATACCTGATCATTCAATACCATTTTACCATTTTAGCCAGTTACAATTATTATTTCATCATTCTCGTTTTTATTATTATTATTATTTTTATTATTATTTTTATTATCATTATTATCATTATTAGTATTAGTATTAGTATTATTTTATCGTTACTATTATTATCATCGTCATCATCATCGTTACTATTAATATTGTTATTGTTGATATAGAAATAAAATCAAGTCATTGTCTTCTGAAAAATATACTGATTGTGGCGAATGTGTCTGGGTGAGTGGGGGGGGGTTGTGATATAAATGAGGGCAATTATTAGTTTTACGACCAAGGCAATCGCTTTTTTTTTTTTTTTTTTTGAGTCACCGGGGTACACACACACACTTTTGCAAAAAAAAAAAAAAAAAAAAAAAAAAAAAAAAAAAAAAAAAAAAAAAAAAAACGGAGATTTAAACATTCTTACTTGCGAAAGATATGATTTGCCAAACGCAAAGGGTAGGGCATGAATTTTAATGGGATGATATTATATGCCTATGCATGTCATTTTGTTAGTGAGTGGCACCTTAGGAACCAAATGGTTTCCGTTTGGATGGTCTAGGTTTATTTATATGACTCTTCAGGCGGGAGCAAGTCCATCTTTGATGGTAGTGGCATAGTACCTACTGCCAACAAGTCGCTACGCTCTAAGGGAAAGTAGTTATAGTGAATCAACAAAAAAAAAAAAAAACCTCATTAACGCCTTGGTTTAGAATTTTTCATCAAGCTTCAATAATATGCAGTGTATTTTATTTTATTACTAATATCGAATGAATGCTATGGCACTCCACTGGAGCTTTTGATCTATTCATTTATCGGGGGGTCAGAGCTTTTTTTTTTTTTTTTTTATTGAAGTATGGGTTTTGATGGGTTGGGGTGAGAGACTCTGTTACTTCGCACTATGTTGCGCTGCCCCTTGCGGTCCAAACGTCGTGCTCAGCGCCCGTCAATTTGATATTCTTTAGTGTGTGCGCTAAAAAAAAACAGTGTTGTGTATCTGACGAGTTCGCCATGGCGCACTTGGTGGGTAAAAAAAAAAAAGTTTATTCAGGCTCCGCGCACATGATTTTTGGGGGGCTCCATTGGTTTTTCCTTCTTTTTCCTCTTTCTTCTTTCTTCTTTTTTTTTTCTTTCTCCGTCATGAAAGTTTGAATGATATGATGGCAAGACTCCTTGGGGTATAAGTGATCTAGGATTAGCGTTAGAACTTGAATTAGGGGCATTTTCAAAAATGCAAATCAAAATATCATGGGGAAACCCTTTCATTTGGATTCGTGATTTCCAACCTCCATAAGATTAGCCCTCATTTTAGAATAATGCCATTAGCTTAGATTAGTGTTAGTTGACAAATTTATACTGTATTCACATGTATATTAAATACGCCTTGTCTTTTAACCTTTAATCTCTTTCGTCCCATTCATTGTCTCGTTGAATGGGTATGGTACATGTGCGAGTAAAAATTGGGTACGTGTGTGTGTGCGTTTATGCGTAGAAAAAAAAAAGGGCATATGATTGTGTGAGAAAAAAGGATCACCACAATGTATTTGTTATTGTCTCCTCTGCATTTCGCATTTTGATGGGTTATATAGGGTAGCAATGGTGGCGCTTAGTATTATTACTAATTATTCTGGGGCAGGATTAAGTACCGGTGACTCAAAAGGAAAAATTGCGGCTACATTGATCCAACAATGTGGCTGGACCGATATTTCTAAGTCATAGATGTCAAGTTCGATAAGAATGCAGTTTATTTCCCTCTGTATTTCACACTGTATATAGTAGCAATGGTGGGTATAGTATATGCTAATTACAGCAGTATGAAAAAAATGGCGCAGAGGCGCCCAAAACTAATAACAAACGCTAATAGTGCCCGCTATAGCATTAGCTGTCCAAACCAATAAAAATAATACAAAGACATCACATTCACAATTAGGTGGTAATACATAGTATGTTGAAGTAATCATTTCTGTTTATTTCATTGAGATATAGTAGTAAACAAATAAATATAAATGCTGAAATTATGACTATTGCGACGTAAAAATTTAATTGAAGTATAGTGGAAATAACAGAAATTTATAATAAATGCTATGTAGATACGAACAAGTTCTATGACTATAGTATATATAAAGATAAGTGCATAGCTGAATCCGTTGGCTGAATTTCAGGGGTCCGCCTGGTATTTTCACACAAGTCTAGACGATCAAATTGTATGTGATTGGTGGAGTCCGGAGAAATACAGAATACGCAAGCCGATAGTCAGTAAAGGTCAATAGCCTAACTAAAGAAAGAAAAGAGAGAGAAAGGAGTGAGTAGGCCTAGTCAAAGAAGAAGAAGAAAAAAACAAAGGTTGCTCAATCAAGGTTGCTACCTTTGAATCAGTTGTGCGCTTCATAGCTAGGCTATTTTTTGTTGTTTACATCGTTCTTCGATATTGGTTAGAGAAACAAAGAGTGGACAATGATTAATACCCTAGTCAAAGAAAAAAACGATGAATGTGAACGGCCTAAATCAAACCAGCTACTGTACCTTTTGAATCAATTGAGTTCTTTGTATCCAGACTGTTTTTTTGTTTTTTTGATATTAGACCTTTTCGTTCCAATATACTGTAGTTTCTGTGATAGGTAGTTAGAAGTGCGTGACACTTGTTTGGAAGGGTGAGAGAGTGAGGATGAAAAGTAAAATGAGCCGCGAAAAGAAAAAAGTTAAAGTTGGAGGGGATTTTTCTGCAAGTCTGTGGGATAATATACCGTTTATGACAAATGATATCGACCCTACAATACGCACAAAGTCTTCGACGGTCTTTTTAAATTAACATGTAATTAGAATCTCTAGAGGTAAGCATACATGAGACTGATGCAACATATTCTTTGAAGCATGTAAAAATGGTCATAATTTTATTCAGACATTGGTACAAACAATGATAAACTAACACATAACTAACACTAAACTAAGCAATGAAGGCTTCAAAACGTCAACTCCTGGTGCTATCAAATCCTAAAACCAAAATGAAAGGGTTTCCCAATGCATCTTGTAATCCCTGAGCTGAAACCTGAAACCCGCTCTAAACTAGTCCTGACACTGATCCAAAGTTACCATAACTTCAAAGAAGTTACATTGGCGAAGAGAAAAAGAAGGAAAAAAAAAAGAAAAGAGAAAGAAAAAAAAAAAAAGCCCCCACGTGGTCGGGATTTGAAATATGTTCTGTGACCTGCAGGTCTGACATTTTCTGACAACCGTTTATCTGATGCCCTTACTATGAGTTCTTACTGCATTAGCATATGAGTTGCCAAAATGCCTTATCCCATAGAAAATCTAAGACACTCTCAAGTCATTTATTGTAACTTCCCAATTTTCTGAATTCCTTGTCTTTATTTTGGAAGATATCAGCCTACTCATCACCCTTCTTTCTGCACACCGATTACTCCAGACCAGTATAAAAATAGACACATTAATCATCACTGTGAAAAAGTTCATTCCAACATGTTTTTGCGTTTTATTCAAAGATATATTCTGATAATATAAAAAAGGGGAAGCAGAAAAGTGTGGCATAACCAACCGACTGCCTCCAAAAAAAAAAAAAAAAAGTAACTACGACTAAAATAGAATAGAATAAGTGTAAGCAAAGGGCGCGGTAAGGGGATATCGATGTCGATTGAAACATATAAAGTAGACGCGATAGTATAAAATAGAAGACAAAAAATCGTAAATGGAATAATACTAATGGGAAGCGGGGAGTGTGGAAATAAAGATATGAATATAATAAAGAGGAAATACCAGATGTGAAGGGAAAAGGGGGCTGTTTATCGCTGCTGTTTGTCGTCATCAATGGTTCGGTCAGTATCGGCAACTTGTTCCTTTTCCGTGCTGCTATTATCCTTTTGTATGACCACCATGACCCGTTTTGCTAATCCCACAATATCACCTTCCATGTCATCGGTAGTTTCTTCTGTTGATTCGTACCCTGATTTTGATTTTGATTGAGGTGTTGACTGTGCAATGCGTTGAATACTAGATGCAATATCATTGGATTGGGAGATTTTTGATACCAGTCCCTTGTCTACAAATAAAATATTTGGTTCAGAATTTTTCGAACGCATAATTATTATTAAATTTTTGTTGGGACCTACCTCCGCCTTCTAAAAATTGTTCAACTGTCCAAACACCGATATGTTGAAAGGCAATGTCTTGACTTTCACTTAAAAAGTGGACCAAAAATTGATGTAGACCGCCTCCAGGTTCGTTCCATACCTTGACGAAAGGTGTATAATCCTTCACTAGAATGAAAAGAAAAGGGAGAAGTAGTTGTCAGTACCAGGAGCCCGGTATATTTTGCAATTCAGTCTTACACAATATTTTTTTTTTCTTACCTTTTGAACTGAGATTTCCGATAGCAGCAGCCGAGTTTCCCTGTACTTCCATATTCTGACTTGATGTGAGAGGCACCAAAACTTGTAACACATTCATGGCAAGTAGACGCTGTTTCAATTCATCACTGAGAGCTAAGACCGCAATGGCAGCCGTCATTTCTGTTTGGACGCTGGTAGGCACTTGATTAATGAGATTTTTGATACGTTCCACGGCACCGGCTTCAATGATGGCGCGTTTGTTTCTTTCAGAGCTTGCTGCCAAATTTCTTAGTGTAGATATGGCGTGGCATTGAATTTCTTCATTTTCGTCATAGGATAAAAGTTCGATCAAAGGGTTCACAAAGCCTTCATCAATGATGGGTGATTCGTTGGTGGGGTGGATGGAGATATTGCGGATACAGGCGACCGAAGATAAAATGAGCGGCAAAAAGGAAGATCGAAGTAGTCGTAGCAGTGGTGGCAGACCTTTGCACCTTACAATTTCCAATTGGTATTTTTCTAAATAATAATAATAATTCAGGAATCATAAAAAAATATCTTGTGGGGTGTTATTTTTCTTACCATCGGATGCTAAATTTCTTAATGCCAATGCAGCCTGACATTGAACCTTCAAGCTCTTTGTGTCCATCAAAGCGATGAGATATTGGACCAGTCGAGAATCTGTTTGAGCAAGTTTTTTTCGGTTGTTTGCTAAAATAACAACGTGTAAATAAAAAAGCACAGGACCCTCTTATTGCACTGTCACATTGCTTACCATCCACTGCAATGTTGCTGAGAGCTGTCGTACAATAATATTGGACGTCCGCATCTTGAGAGCTCAGTAGACCAATCAATACAGGAATGGCACCCGCATTCACCAATTGTTGTCGATTTTCCTCTATAATAGAAAAGGAAGAAAAAAAGTTCATATCTAGCGATCATTTCATTGCCCAAGCTATGATTGTTTCACTTACGTGTATGGGTCATATTTAAAAGAGCACCCGTTGCGTTGCGTTGTACCCGTTGGTCCTTGGAGCGCGCCAAATCTACTAGTAAACGAAGAGCGTCTGATTTGGCAATCTTCGCTTTGTTTTCATCTACAGTGTTGAAGAAGATAGAAATATGTCAATCATGGTTGGGGGTTACGGACAGTATAAAATAAGGGCGGAAACGTACCATGTGTAGCAAGATTGGTAATACAGCCAACAGCGTTGCACTGGACTTCCACATTTGGACTACCCATTTGACGAATAAGTTGCTCCAGTCCGCCAAGTTTGACAATCAGCAGCTTATTTTCAGCTACAAACACAAATAATAGAAGGAAGGATTAGTGAGTGTCATCATCAATTGGAGGGCATACTTACTGTTGACCGCCAAATTGCCTAATGCTGCACTAGCTGCACGTTGGACTTCAATATCGTGGGATTGCAATAAGAACAAAATAGGATCCAGAGTCTCCCGACCCACTTGGCGTACATCTGTTGAAAATAAACAATAAAAAGGTAAAATAAATAACTACCAATCAACATTCATCATTCAACAACCCAAGTGTTCTATAAACAACTTGTTTCTTGGATTTCCGAGTCATTACCCTTTTCGGTGATTTCAGCAAAAGCCAAGGCGGCAGATCGTTGTAAATCCACATTATCAGAGTATGCCAAAGTAGAAAGCGGTCGCAAAGGCTCTCCTTCAAAAAAGTTTGTATGGCTGCGGTCTATTAGATGTAAGGGGATAAAAGAGATACACAAAAGGTGAGATGATGATATAACTACTTTCATAATTGATCGTGTGAGTTTTTATTGTATCTTCTACTTACTTTCCAGATATTGTAATAGTTCGGCAATAGCTTCGCGTTCGTTTTCTTGTAATAGAGGTTCATAAAGTCCAGATTTATTTTGTTCTAAAAATACAAAAGATAAGAGTCATTAAAAGAAAACGTTGCTATGTGTCTACTATTCGAACAACTTACTTCCACAACAATTGTGACAAGCGCTACAAGTATTCCCCATAGTTTATATTCGTTAGTGCGTGTATATCCGTAAAATAGAGATGTTGGTTAATGTATCGTTTTGTAAGAAGACTGTTTGAGGACCTCGAGCGTTGCAAGACAAACCAAATAAAATAAAAATCAAGCAGACAAGTTCTGATACGAATGAGGGGAGAAAGGCGTTTCAAAGAAGTGTTGGTTTGTAATTTGGGTCGTTGTAGGATTGCTGAAAGTTGCTGTTATCAATTGTTGCCCAAGTGATAGAAGAGTCGAGAAAGTGGAAACAATAGATGTATTCGGTAAAAGTATAAAGTGAAAGTTTGAGTTGAGCGCAATTAACAATGAAGTGGCGATAAAGGAAAGAGGGGAAGAGAAGAAAAAGAAGAAGAAAAAGATAAAGAAGAGGAACGAGCAAATATTTAGGCGAATTTATTCTGTAGTTGATTGAGATTCGCAGTGACGTGTCAATCCCCGCACACTGCAGACACGATATTCCATTTAAATCAACTTTTCAATTCAAAGCTACAAATATAAATGATATGAATAATAATGACTTTATTGATAACAACAGTTCGCTAAAAAGTGTATATATATATAAACAGTACTATATCTAAATTAATAGGCACCCGTTTCAATACACTTTGACCAAAAAGTAGCACCACAAATAGACTTGACAAAATCAAACAGTTTAAGCGACCAAGGTGGAAGCAGTGGCGGATTCACTATAAGATTAAAAAAAAAAAGACAATCGAGGTTAAGGAAAGACAGTTACCGAGCAAGTGCCATTCAATAATAAAATAAGCAACAAACTGCAGACGTAATGTCAAATATAGGTAGGTTAAATCGATAATTGCATGGAATCGGAGGCTATGTGCCACTCAATATCACATACAACATAAGATATGATGATATAACTCATAAAAAAGGATACTATTTCCAGTTGGGAGGCAATTGGCCGGAGGTCTTGTAGTAACGAGCGAGACGGTGAATACGAGATTCAATAAGAATCAAACGGTACTTAGAACCCTTGTCCTTGCGGTTACGTTCCATATGCTTGCGGATGGAGACAGCCTTCTTGATCAAGTGGTACAAATCTTCAGGAATTTCGGGGGCGAGACCGCTGGACTTGAGGATACGGAGGATCTTGTTACCAGTAACACCCTTAACTTGAGGGATACCATGAGAATCACGGAGGATGACACCAATTTGAGCGGGAGAGAGACCCTTCTTAGCGTTCTTGCAGATCATATCAACAACTTCTTCAGGAGAGGTCTTGACCCAAGAAGGAGGAGTACGACGATAGGGGAGGGCACTGCTAGAGATACCTTTACCGGGAGTGTGCTATTTAATGAAAAAAGAAATATAATAATACATCAAGTTAGTTAGTCTTTTTTTAAAAACCTAAAAAAAAGTTCACTCGCTTTGTATCCTATTTTTTCTTTACCATGCGACCCATATTGACTGATTAGAATAAACAAAAAGTTGGGAAAAAGAAAGAGGAAGAAAACAATTTTATCAAAAAAGCTGGGAAAAATTTTATACAGTAGATTCGCAAGCCACTATATTTAAGCGCCGCGCTTATTGGAAACTGGGTTTTCCTGCAAATTTCAATTTCGCATTTCTTGTTTTTTTTTTTTTATGGTTCTTCTTTCCTCTTTTTCTCAACGACTATTTTTCGTCTCTTCACATCTCACTAAAAATTGTACCGTTTCTTCCCTGATATCAACACTGCCTACCTTGAAGCGAACACACTCAACGGAAGACTCCCCCACTACGGTGGACTTGGGGACGCAATCAAAACGACATTATGCACACAATACCAGAACGTATGGTATTGCAAAAACTGGTATTGACATGAAAATCAACCTGACAGAAAATGAATCTCGGATTTGCGATCTTTTGCAAAAGGTATCTGATCATATTGCGGCTGAACGACCTGATCTACCCCGAATAGAACCACGTGTTGCTGGCGGCTGGGTTCGCGACAAGGTAAAAAATAAAATAAAAAAAGGCTTCCAACATATTATATAGAACTGTGATAGAGTGTGAAGTAACCTTCCTTTTTTTAAACGTCGCATATAGCTTTTGGGGAAAGAAAGTAATGACCTAGATATTGCTTTGAACAGTATGATGGGATTCGAATTTGCCAATTATTGCAACAAATACCTTCAACAGCATGGGCAGACCACCCGCACTATCTCGAAAATTGACAGTAACCCCGCCAAATCGAAACACCTTGAAACAGCAACAACCAAACTCTTTGACCAAGAAATTGATTTCTGCAACCTACGCACTGAAGTATATACAGAAGATAGTAGGATTCCATCCGAAGTAGTAAGTTATTTATAGAACTCTGGCCACTGCGGTAAATATATAATCTATGACTCATATATCTTTTTACTAAAAAATAGGTATTTGGCACTCCATCTGACGATGCACATCGACGTGATATCACCATCAATAGTTTATTTTACAACATCAACACCGAAACCGTCGAGGATTTCACGAACCAGGTAGATACAATAGGCAGCGAACTCCACACTTTATCCTTGCTAATAGTATTATCTGATCTTAGGGTCTCCCCGATCTCTCCAACGGGCTTATTCGTACACCACTTACACCATTTGAAACTTTTAGTGATGATCCTCTTCGTGTTCTTCGATGTATCCGGTTTGCCAGTCGCTTTCAATTTGAAATGGTTCCTGAATTATGCGCAGCAGCAAAAAACGAGAACATTAAAAATGCGCTAGTCAGCAAAATTAGCCGTGAACGTATTGGAACTGAAATCGACAAGATGTTGACTGGACCATCACCGCTACGCTCCCTGCAGCTTATTCACCAAAATGGCCTTTATCACACCATATTTACACCACCATCCAACTTACAACAGTCACCTCAAGATGCTTGGCAAGCTGTCTGTGCCGCAGGGACGATGGATTGGCTCCTACGTGACGAAGCTCACAACACAACAACCATGGATGTCAATAAATCATCCTCATCATTACGGAAAGCAGTAAATAAAGATGAACGGCGTATACTCTACCTTGGTGCATTCCTCTTTCCATACTTGAATCTTGTGTCAGAATCGAAAAAACGGCCCGTCCCAACTGTCCAACTTGTTCTTCGCGATTCCATCAAGTCAACGAACCAAGATATCAATGTTATCTCCACCTTATTCCGTGGCATTCCTCTCTTCCAGCGGGCCGTCTATCAATTGGACTGTCAGCAAACGATATCAAGATCAGACCTAGGAATGCTGATCCGTGACATTGGTTCCCGGTGGCAAACATGTCTCAAGCTGGCGTTAGTGCACGACCTATCACAATCGACGAGGACAACGACGGTGGAAGCGACAGCGGCGGCGGCAGATATAGCATGGGATCAACCCGAAACCTTGACTTCTCTTCAATTAGACACAACCAAAAAAACGGTGAATCGTTATCAACGATTGTTAGATCAAGTTGTTCAGTACGATATTCAAGATTGTCATACTTGGAAACCAATGATTGATGTAAGTGCTTTCAAGGATGATCTACTTGACCTAATTATGTTTTGGGTGGTGCTTCTCAACTTATTTATTTTATTTAATAGGGTAAAAAAACCACACAACTTCTCAATGTCAAACCTGGTCCGGTGGTGCAGCAATTATTGAAGGTGATGATGATTTGGCAGTTAGAAACCCCTGAAGGCACCGTAGATGAATGCACAGCGATGATGAAACAATACTGGTCTGACAACAAAGAACAACTCTTATGAATACCATTTACTTGACTGGTCTCCAAACAATAGTTTAGGTCCACTAGTTTAGTTACTTTATACAGATCTTATATATCTTAGTTTAGCTTATATATACTTTTCGGGGGTGTCGTTATTAATAAATATGCTGATGCTCATTTTTGGTTCTGAAAAATTCACGATTTATAATACTTGAAAATTGATTATATAAAATGTTGATTGAGGATGTAATAATAGTGTTAGGTTTGAGCTGTGGTGAAGGAGAGGACGCGAATGTTGGTTATGGTATGGTGTGAATTGGCTGCTGGTATTGTAGTGTTTGAAATCAGATACTGCGTCTAGTTTAGGACTAAAAATCGCTTATGTGGTGTTTTGAGGGATATTTACCGTATATCGCTGGGTACAAAAGAGATTGTTTTGGCTTTAACGACGTGATGATAATTACATCATTGACTCTCATTGTATATCAAAAAAAAAAAATCCCCCATATGCTCAAAGTGATGAAGACATTATAACACATAATAAAACGGAGTCATAGTTCAAATATTTTTTTATTCAATTTCTTTGGTAAAAACGCTATACAATAAAATAAACATGCAACATGGTACAAAATATTTTGTGTTCAATTTTATTGATAAAAAAAAACGAGGGATAGAGGGAATCAAGCTAAACTAGGCACAAACGAACAAAAAAAAAAAAAAAAATACATTAAAATAACAAGTCATCTTTGGACATTTTTCCACCTTCTGCATTGACGGTTCCAGCATCCATTCCTAAAGCCACCACCTTTTTCATGCGTTCCAGTCGATCCTTTTGTTGTTGCAGGAGTTCTTCCCACTCATCATCGTCATCAACGTGGTGTGGCCGGTCATCGAGGTGATTGGTGCTGGTATGATTGCTTTTATTGTCGTTCTTGCCGTTGAGTGTATCCTCGCCTGTGCCGCCCTCTTGATCTATCATTTCTACATCCAAAGCGGTAGTGGTGGTATCGTCAACGTCCATCATTTCACTATTGTTGTTTACATTGAAGCCAAGCGCCAAGTCATCGTCCAATGAAGTTTCCAGGCCTGATTTGTGTACATCTTGTTGTTGCTGTTCTTGTTGCTGCTGTTGTTGCTGTTGTTGTCGCTCTGCTTCCAATTTCTTGTTGGCGTGGGTGACATTGGTTTGCTGATACTTCAGTTGGAGAACAGTTTTCGATTGTTCCTGTCATCAAAAACAAAAGTAGAAATGGAAGAAACAAGGTTAACCGACAAAATCTAAATCCAATAAATAGGAAATTACTGACGTACCAATATGTAATAGAGTTGATCGCACACGGTGTCGAAATCATCGCACTTTTCAAGTAGCTTTTCAATAAGTTGGGGTGGTGGTTCTGTGCAAGCCATTCCGAGTTTACTAATGCAAACGTTTGTCTTAGTACCAAATCAATTGCTACTTCATTCCTTTACACATGAACATATTCCTCCAATTTACCTTGTAGTTGCAAAGTGATCTAATACCCTTGAGGAGTGCTCCAGAATGTCCTGTAATAAGAATGGTTTGAGCGTTATGATCTACGGTCCTCAATTTGATGTACCCCCCCCATACACACACACTTACAGTTGACAAAATTCTGTTCAAAGCAAATATTTCACTTTGTAATGGACGCTGCGTTATATTACTATTGGGTGGGAAGCGTGGCGGCATTGATGTTGTTGTATTATTTTTACAATAAAAAGAAATAAAAAGAACCCGCACAATATATGGATATTGATATTGATTCAAACGCCGACCTAGCCATATGTTGAGTTAACACCCAGACTGTAAATATTTTAATAATTGAGTACCTACAATAGAAGTTGGAGTTTGCATTGGATTAGCTGGAATATAAGTATATCGACAATCTTTATTACACATCCATCGAACATTATTGTGATCAGATAAAAGATAAAAAAAATTTAAGCTACAGGGCGAGAGCGATAAATAAAACGAACTAATGACTAGTATTAATAAACATTAAAATGGTAGTAGTAAAAATTAAAGGATAAGATGTATAGGTTGTAACGAATAAATAAATAAAAAAAGTAATGCTAAGTATAAATATACAGGTGGAGAATAGAGAAAAAAGAGGAAGGGAAGGGAGACTACAAACTAAATCAGGAATTGGTCACAGCCGTGGTGGTAGAAGAGGAGGGTTGGTTCGAGTCAGTCGATTCCACCATTTGTCCTTGGTCAACATCATATCGTTCCTGAACGTATTTTCGTCGAGCAAGATAACTAACGAAGGAAAAAAATGACAAGTTCAATTTCAATAACTATACTCGAATGAGCATCGGCTATGTTGTTACCTTTTCGTTCTAGGTCGGCAAAGCGCATAAATGAAATTTATCACAGGATTTCCAAAATCAAACAAGTGTGATTCCAACGGCCTCATGGCTATAGACGATCGTAACTACGAAGTAAATATATATATATATATATATATATTGAGTATGATTTCGCTTTATAATTTTTCCATATTACCTGTTCATGGGTAGTGACACCACGCATGTTCAAAAAACAGTGATAACCAGTAAGACTGCCAACAGGAAGCAACAAGAAAAAGCATAGGATGACCAATAGAAAGCTGACCGGGGCGTTGTCCAAAATAATTTTGAAGGAGCGATCAGTTGATGTCAAAACATGCTGATCAATTGCACCAGTCCAAATGCAACAACATATATGCAAAGCAGAGTGGCAGTGACAATAAATGTAAAGAAGGACCGATAATTCCGTTTACCCACACAATTGTTGAGCCAAATACAGTGATGGTCTTCATTTTCTACAAAGTATAAATAATATATGTCTATATGAGTCAAATCACGTTTATAAGAGAGAGAATGGGGGTAGGAGGGGAAAGAGTCAAACTTACCCACGCAGTTGTTGCATTGTCGACAATGACTTGATCTTGGTGGACGATAAATACCGCAAGTATCACAATATTTCAGATGTACCAGTTCACCCTTGATTGTCACCTGTTTTACTGGAGGAGGTGATTGACTTTGGAGTTCATAAGCATGACCATAGGCATCTTGAGTTGCTGAGAAGGTCCCATGTAAATGTCGAGGTAAAATCTACTTCGATAAAACAAAAAAAGTTAAAGTTTCTGCAAATTACCCTATTGTTTTCTTTTTGATAATGTTACCCCTGGATCCGTCCACGATGTCTTGATCATTGATACTAATGACAGCACAAAGAGATAGCCAAAAATAATAGGAACAGAAGGATGTATTTGATACCATAACCAAGGACATCTAACATTAATGAAAAAATATATTAATAAAATATAAAAGGTTAATATCATAGTTCTCCAAACTTCTTTCTGTGCCCCCCCAATCCCTTCTCCCCTTCTCCCCAATCCCCTGATCCTTTTTTTAAATTTACTCCTTACCGTTCCCCACTTATCCACTTGACCTGCTCAACCCTGTCCTACCCTACATCCATCCTCTGTCGTATCGACGCATATATTGGCATATATTGGCATCTATACCCTCAAAAACAAAGGCCACTTACATAAAAACTGCAAACAAGACGGATGGAGCCAGTAAAAGAAAAATAGCCAATGCGAAAGCCCAATACACACGATTGGTCAAACACCGTCCGTGACAAAAAAAGATGTTGTTTCCTGGAAATCGTTCATAGTTTCGTATAGATAGAGTTCGTATAGCTTGTCGTCCACTAAAGCCACCAGCTGCGGCGGTGGCAGCAGCAGAAGGGACAGGAGCGTTATGGTTAGGAGGGGGGAAATATGAAGAAGGTGTTGACGATAAAGATAAAGAGGACGTGGGTTGTTGTTGCTGTTTCAAAGTATTGTTTTTTCGAGGTGAAGGTCCAGCTGATGGAGTGTACTGAGTCATTTGTTGAGTAGTATCGTTTCGTGTTGTGTCTGATAAAAAATTTCCAAGTGAAGGATGCAGTAGTAAAGCTGGATGTTCACTCGAGTTGTTATTGTTGTTTTCAACGTCTATTGATGATGGTGGTGGTGTGCTAGTTACATGAACTGAATTTGTAGTATTGGTAGTTTTGGCAGTGGCGGTGGTATAATTGCTGGTAGGCTGGTTTGTTGGTAATCTATCCAAATCCATTGTTTCAAAGCTACCCTCTAATTCATCATGATCGACCATTGTATGCTTTTGTGATAACCCATTCGTTCGTTTATAGTTGCTGTTCTTTCGTACAGTACGCAATGGTGAGGACTGCTGATTCAAGTGCAAGGTGTTCGTTGTAGCTATATCCGAGGGCTGTTGAGATAAGGAAGATATATCATTATTAAACATGTAAACAAATATGAGTAATAAAAAATATATGTAAAAAAGTGGGAAGAAGGATATGTGAACAAAAATGTGTGAGTGTGTAGAAAAAAAAATAGAGGGAAAGAAAAAGAAGCAAAAAATAGCGGTGATTGAAACAAGCATCGTAATTTTTTTATTTGATAGGAGAGGTCAGGTTTTGCAATATGTACAGTGCTGATTTTGTAGTGATAATAAGGTAAAAAAAAGTTAAGATATATACAACTATACTATGGGATAGGGGATAAGATAATAAATGAGAGAAGGATGACAGATTCTTGCCACTAGAATTGAATAGAGAGTTCACTGCATTACTGGTGCGCCGCCGGAACTGGGAAGTTTATTGGTATTTGCATTCACCAAGGCGATACGTTCTTCAACACGATAAAGGACCAAATCATCGAAAAAGAATTGAAGTGTCTGGAATGACCCTACAAAAGAAAAAATTCCAGTTTGTAATTATTCCGAATATACATAATGGGCAGAAAGAGTGAGGGATTACCTACGGTGGATACAGTTTTAAGATAGAATTGTTGCATCACCAAACTAGTATACATTTTCCATTTCAGCAAAAACTGCTTTGCTTCTTTGATGTAATTTTCATCGTCTTGAATATCATGGATCTACAGTTAAAGTTTAAAGGAAAAAAAAGAAGTATCAGGATCATAAAACTTTTTTCAACAGAAAAGACTTCTTTAAGAATCCTACCCTTGGATACCGAGGTACGAATTTTTCAACAAGTCGTTCCACCCAATCCATCCATTGGTTCAGGTTTGATTTGGTATTCAATAATTGAGTGATGTCTCCTTCTACTGTTGAACAAGAAAAAATAAATAGGATGTAAATATAGATTTAGTATGCCAATCTAAGATCGACCACCCTGCCAATAAAAAAAGGAGAACTTACGAATTTTCCGCATATCATCATTTCGGCAATCACAAACCCAAAGCACATGGTCCAAAATAGTACCCATATCAAGGTTATTCCAATCGTGTTTCATTTCCTCTAAGCGAATAGGTTGACTCAAAACATCGCCGGCGTTCATCGCAAATTGGGTCAACGTCAAATGACGGCGCATTTTGGCAACAAATACACGGGCGACATCAGACTTTTTTTTCCGTAGCAGTATTGGGTAGTCGCGGAGTAAATACTGCAAGAAGCCAGGCAAATTTCTAGTATACCTGTTCAAACCAAGCACCATATTATTTGAGAGAGGCGTGTTGACTTTTGGTAAGAGGTCGGTGATAAGAGACTAGCCATGATAAATTTGAACGGTATTAGTTGAATTTTGTTTGTTTGTTTTTCTTGCTCTCTTGTAGAAGTTCTACTTACATCATACAAATTGCAATCCCAGCGCCAAATGTAATTTGTCAATTCAGGTGTCGTGGTTATCAAAGATTTGTAAAAACTTGGCATTTTTCCATAAAACTGGTCATATATATTTTGAAGCTAGTACAAAGATAAAAAAAAAAAAATCATATCGTAGCTGTTACTTTTTATCACTGCTTACCTTCTCAAATTCGCCGGCAAAAATTGTATTGTAAATGTCCTGACAGTGCTGATTGTAAAGGTTTGCAAATTGCGCAGTTGGGCCGGAGGTATCACGAAAATCATTAAATCGGCGAGTGATGAAGGTTTCAGGTCCAGCGAGAAGTGTTGATGACGAAGTGGTTGCCAACGACCGGGACGGAGCAGAAATACTCGTGTCTTGATGCTGCGTTACAGATGATGGAGAAGAAAAGATAGACACAAGGTCAAAATTGGATAAATGGTGCTGCTGTGGTAATAGAGGTGGTGATGATGACGAAGAAGACAATGATGGTATGAGTCCAAATGGAGAAGGTAGTTGAAGAGGAGGAAATGCATGAGAACCAGGTTGAGTACTACTTGTCACGGGAGAAGATAAAGATGCTGATTCGGCTACCGGATACGAGAATAATGTTGATTGTACGGAGTCATTCGCATTGCTAATAGAGGTTGAAGATTCGGTGGTAACGTTTGATGTTTGATGGTGCTGTTGTACAGAAGTATAGTATGGGGCAGAGGACGGACCAGCTGCTTTGCAAATAGTAGTCGTAGTAGCACTAATATCGACCAAAGTATCTGTGGAGCTTTCAGGCAATTCCCGGCGTTGAATATTGCAGTATTGATATTTGGATTGACCACGATTCCCAAGGCGACGAGTGGACATGTGAGGAAAGGCTATTCTAATTAACTTGCCAAAAGTAGCAGCATTCACTGGCCTGACATGTTGTAAAGTACAATAGTATTTGTAGTGTTCATAAATACCGGATCGAGGCACGTTTGAATTGGGTCGTACTTCATAATTTTCAAGAATCCTACATGATAAAAGTAAAAGCAAGTTTCAGTTTCATGAATCATGCACCAACAATAATTGGTTCCACTTCGCACCTCCCAACTGCCATCAGTTCCCTTATCCTTGATTTTCTTACCATGAAACGACACCATTGTTTGCCATACTGCCAAAGCGTGTGACATCTTTGGATGAGGTTGAAGTAGTAGTTGAAGATGCTGAGGAGTCAGCGACACTCGTTGGAGGCGATACGCGAGATTTTGAGACTGTCACTACATGGACACTTTCTTCGGATTTCAAGCCATGTCGTTCCTTGAATGTCACTGCTGATGAGCTCCCAGGGTCAGGATTAGTCATTGCTTGAGATGCAATGTGAAGTTGTTCTGGAGAATGGATGTCGGTTTGAAGATCCGGGGGCGATGTACTTTCCGATGCAGGTTTGTCGTCAGTAATGATTGGCACAACAGAACTACGGGTTTGCATGCTGCGAGTCTGCGGTCTTTTTCCTTTTTCTGCCATTGAATTGATCCACTTGTTCAAATAAGTGTTGGTCCGAATTGATGTGAATGTTGTTGTTGATGAGGACTAAATACTACAAAGGAAAAGAGGCAACAAACAGAAACGTAGAGAAAAATAAGAAAAATAAGAAAAGAAAAGAAAAAACGTCGAAGTCGAGAATATTCTTCTTTTTTTTCTATATATATATATATATATATATATACCTGATAAGCCAGACATAAACGAGTTCCGCCATAATACATGCTCTGCAAGTAATCAAAGTGAATCAGTCACGTCATATCAAAAGCGTAATATCCAAAATCATGCATTGTGGAGCGTCTGTGTGGAACTGCAGCTAATAAAGCCATCTGAACCTGCACCTGAGCACTTTATCAGTGAATCAGTTACACATAGAAAAGACAAGACAATATATACAGCATGAATTTTATTTTTCAAAAATAAAATGTAAAAAAAGCATCTATTCTATATATAAAACTAACATAGTCCAACTACTCATCTACCAATACTTGAGTATCCACAACAGGGTACAGTTCAAAGAAGGCATCCAACAAATCAATTCCATTCTTGACATCATCCACACCAGCTGTTTCGCGGATGGAATGCATACCTAAAATAAATAAAAAATAAATAAAAATCAGCAAATCGTCAACCCATCATTTCATTGAATAGTGACTTACTCAGTTGTGGGTTTCCTACATCTACAAAAGAAAAAAAGGAAAACAAATAATTTAGGTGGGCCGCCTTTTGTTATTATTATTATTGTTATTTTCATTACCGATGGTGCGCAGTCCGAGTTTGGCGGATAGCAGTGGACCTATCGTGCTTCCACAAGGAGAATCATTTCGGACAACAAATTCTTGTACCGGAACATCACGTCGACGAGCAATTTCACGCAGGATTAAGCTTGTCTCAGATGTTGTAGCATATTTCTATCGTATACAGAAGAAAAAAAAGAGAGAAGGGAAGGAGCGTTTAGTTGGACCAATCGCAGTTTCCTTTTTTAATGTCATAGATACCTGATTCGCATTGATCTTGATCACAGTTCCATTGTGCATTGAAGGATGATGGTTTTCTTCATACTTTTCACTATTAATGAAAAACAAAGGAGGTCAGAAGAGGGGCTCATAGATAAAGAGGTTGCTCGTTTCCATACTTACGTGTAGTTTGGGTGAACAGCATGAGCCATATCAGCACTGACTAGCATACTTTTGCGCATGATTTGTTCAAAGGAGATATTCGTCTTCTGCTTCTATAAGAGGTCATCAATAATAAAGTTGTCATTATAAATTAACGAGAACTATGCACGCCGTGAGTTCCTCCCCCCCTCATACAATTTATTATCGTTATTATTACCTGATCATCAAACTGTGTTTCAACCAATCTTTTCAGTACCGAAGGTAGTAGATTTGAATTGGCACCTTGAGCTGTGGTACTACCAACTTCTTCATTATCAAATAATGATATCAGCCTAATGTTGGGTTCATGATCGATATTATTGCTTGTGTTGATAAGAGACTATAATCAGATTGCATGAATATTTTATTACGATTTGCTTATTTTTCCCGTCCCTCAGGCATTTTGTTTCTCTTACCATCAGTGAGCAATAAGTCATTCCCAGATTATCCAACCGTGAAGCAAAAATGAATTCATCATAAACACCACCAATGGCAGCAGGCTGGGTATCGTAAAGGCACAGTTCAAAATCATGAATTTGATGACCTAAAACAAAATAAAAAGATGAGAAACAGATAAAATCTATTTTTGCAATATTATAAAAATGGACATCTTCAATGAATGATAAATCCTACCTTCAACTTGTAGTTCATTGGCGAGTATATTGATTAAAGCAGAGTGGTGTTTGCGTTCTTGATCTGATTGCTTGACTTTGTTTTCCACAGCATTAAGGGTTCTATTTCGTATCCATCGTAGAAATAAAACATCTTCAGTTAATGCCCAACAGGCTGTTCCTTCTACTGTACTTACGCCTTGGCTGTCGTTGACAAAATAGGCAAAAGATGTGTTTCAGCGTTGAATTCAAACTTCGTTCCTGCAGATCGATCCAAATGAATAGCCAGCGTTGGGACATTGAGTATAGGTCTAAATCATGATAAAGTAGAAGTCAGTACAAAAAGAAGAGCGAGATAGTTTTCGCTTTCCGGTAGTAAATATCCTTACTTCTGTATCCGAACCAAGGTGTGCCTGAATTTACCATCGCTGTGCTGTACCATCACGCGTCCGGCAACACTCAAATTTCGATCAAACCAAGTGTGCCTATAAGAAAACAATTCCTTAATACCTTGAATCATATACGTAGCAGCCATGACTTACCATATCCCTCCACCATAGAGTTGAACTCCCACTTCCAAAAAACCAGCCTTTTCTTTCTTGGAGATAGGCTTGACCTAGAAGCATATCAGAAGGGAATAGCAAAGTATAGATGAGAAAGACAATAAGCAAAAAAAAAAAAGAAAAACGGCATAATATTCTTAAATACCTTACCTTTAAGCAAGGTGAATCGGTGTGAGCACCCACAAGAGTGAAGCCATTGCCGGTTTTGTATTGACCTCCCACTACAAAGGCCACCACAGAGGAACCATTCCTGGTAAAGTAGTATTTTCCCTTTCGTTTCAGTTCCCAATTTGACCGTTCGTTTAATTTATGGAATCCTGCTGCTTCGAGACGTTGCGCTGATTCATGGACAACATGGAAAGGCGAGGGCGAGGCATTGATAAAGTCAATAAACGAACGTGCTTCTTTTGGTGGCAGTGGTTGTGAAGCATTGGTGGAAGAGTTGTTCGTTAATGTCGTAAAAGAAGAGGTTGAATTGGGTGTATATGGCAATGCTGGTGAAGACAATTGTTTAAGCCTAGTCAAACAACGTAACATTGGAATACGAATCTAAATAAAATGAAGAAGCGTAAGAAATCCCCCATTTTTTTATTTATTTTTACCCCTTTGATTTCAAATCCCGATGTATAAGAAATGAGTTTTATTGGTTTTTGACATACCTACAGCTGAGGCTGATTGACAACATATTCGTTGACTATAGTAGTGGCTAATGCTAATTCTTCTGTGGTGATTGGTATATTGTCGAAGATTTCAAGTTTCTGACTAGTTTCAGTAATGCACAGAGCACGGTACATATTCCTCCGTCGTTGCCAATGTTTGGGTAAGGCTTGAAAATAACTAGCATCACGAGAGATCCAGGTAGTATCATATTCAGGGCCAAGGTAGTGACAGAGTGGATGCATTCTTCCTTTTTTTGATTTCACGATTCCAGTGTATAAAATTTCATCATACATCTTCCAGTTGATAGGATTCCTCCTAGTAAAACGATTATAATAAAAATCATTATTGTATTCTTCCACGTATTCATTAAATAATATAGTGTACCTGATATCCAAAACATGTAATCGTGGCAAAGTCCGTAATGTTTCCAGAAGTCCACCAAGTTTTTCAAATCGGTTATCAATCAGTATAAGTTTTTGTAGACGTCGATGATGTTGAAGAGGTCCAATATGTTTCAGATAGTTGTGACTGAGATAAAGGATCCGAAGTTGAGGAACTTGCAATGCAAAATCATGTGGCAGTTCTTCCAATTGTCCTGAGCACAGTTCCAGATACTCCAAATTGTTGAAATGAATCACATTGTTCAATTGTTTGATGGGCATTCCTAGTTATGAAAATATATATATCAGTATTTTGGAGGAGTCCGTTTTCCCCATTTCTCGTTTACCTGAAAGGTATAATTTTCGGGTGTCTTTCAAATACTTCATGTTGGCTTGACTACATAATTCAGAAGATGAAAAAAAGTTCATAAAATTGTTCAGATACATAAATCAGTCAAAAGCCGCCCACTAACTTACAGCTGTTGTCCTCCTTGGTCCCGGAGAGAAAGTGCATCCAAATGACGCATTGATGAGAGTGCTGATATACGAACAAGCCGATTTTTATCCAAATATAATATTTTCAAATTTGGGAATAGTAGTCCATTGAATCCATGCAGACGATTATAGTTCAGTTTTAGTATGCGAAGTGTTGTGATGGGCTGTTCTATTTGAATGATCTCAATGTTGTTGTTGTCTATTGCATATTTCCATTGATAAGTACAATAATAATAAAGTTAGTAAAGAACAGGTTTTAAATACATAAATTATATTCATACCTAAATTCAGTTCTTGCAGCTTGGGGATTCCATTCAGTATTCCAATAGCTTGAATTCGGTTGCTTGAGACATCAAGGACTTGAAGTTGATATCTATTCATTTCATTAAAAAAAAAAAAAGTTTGTGATAAATAACTTCCCGAGTGCTTTTCTTTTTTTTTTTTTTTTTTGGTCTACATACAAAGAAGCATTGTCAAATTTTAATTTTTCGATAACATTCCCACGAAGCATCAATTTGACCAGTCCGTGCATTTGCTGTAGTGCTTGACAGCAGCCCAATTTGTTGTTTTCTGCCAGCAGTGTCCGTAAGAAATAAAATGACCCAATACCTAGCCACAATAAAGCAATCATAGCATTAATACTTCACGGTTTATAAAATTATATATAAACTATAACATGTACCTTCGAATGTCGCCAATGCATTGTCGCAAATATCGAGATATTCTAATTGGTATAGGTATCTGAAGCCTTCAATGTCGGTCAGCCTAAATCACAGTAAATTAAAACTCAGAAAAATCATCATAACATAACTGGGATGAGGATGAAAGCAATCTGTTACCTGTTCGATGACGCCTTGAGTATTTTGAGTGACATTGGCAAGCCAGATAACGATTTGATTTCGTTATGAGAGCTAACAAATAAAAGTTAATCATCAGAATACTGCTTTTTTTAGGAGGTGGCACTTACATAATGAGTTCTTCTAATTGCGGCACCAGTGTATCCAGTCCATGAATACCTGTCAAATGCTGATGGCTAAGATCTAAGGATCGCAGACTACTCCATAAATGTCGTTCAGATGCTTGTTTAGTAATTCTAGTAATAACAGAGTCCAGGGCGTGAAGTTGTTGATCCAGAATCAAGCCAGAGAATTTGAATACCCCTGAACCCATTGGCATTGATGAAGATATCGATGTTGGTGATGATTGTGATATTCGACGGTGAATGATATCCAGATCTCCACCGTCATTTGTTGAAGATAAAGGAGCTAACGAGGCCGACGAGGTAGCTGGAAGTGTTGATGGTAGTTGGCAGTTCCGGTGCATTTGATTCCACTTGTGCATTAAAGCTTCGTCGTCAGAGTCTGCATCTACTGGTGCTGAGTTAAAATAGGTGTCTTGTTGTTGGTGCTGTTGGGCTTTCGATGAAGTAGATAGCCAAGGAAGCGCTGCTCCAGTAATTTTTGTGTTGGGCGGTGTCCATGTAGCAAACGTGTCAGCGTGAGAATGAGAGTCAGTAGCATATTCGTGGTTGTTGTCAACTATCCAGTGCGTCTGTGCCGACGATACTCTTGCATCTTCAGGTGAGTGTGAAAAGGCGGCTATAGGTAGTGATGATGTTGAAGGACTAGGAAAACTGTTATCGTTTTTTGGCGAGGAAGTAGGTGATACCGATAAAATACTCCCATTAGCTGGTGTAGTGTTGTTTTGGTCATTACTGAAAGAGAGTTCTGGAGAGGAATAATTGGAAGCCAAATTGTTAAATCGTTCAAAGTTAAGATCGAGTTGGCGGCTCCCAGCAGGTAAAGATGGATCGTCAGAATTTGTTCTAGTGTCTTTTTCGTCTTCTGAATCCAGTAATTCGTTCCAGCTATCAGTGGACATATTGTAAAAAGATGAATAGAGAGTCCAAAAAAAAAAAAGGAGTGAACGAGCCACAACAAACCCAAATTAAGTCTGAGTGAACTGGGATTAAATTATCTTGCCAACAATCCCACCAAAAATGATATAAAATATCCCTCACCCTTCTCTCCACAACTTCTTTTGTTCACTATTAACATCATATCAACCGAACACGTTTCTATATGTATTTCTATTACAGGCATATTATGAAACTGATTTGGAAAGTCCAATTTTATTTTCAGTTAACGGTTGAGCTAAAACATATAAAACGTTTATTCTCGCTTTATAGTATCAAGGGAAACCTCGATTTGACAGGTGACAACGAGTTTCGTGAATGATACTCTCAAAAATCAATTTTATGGTTAGCGTGCATATTTCACCAACAACATCATTCTCCCATCAATTACACTAGTCGTCAACTGCAGTATTACTCCGCTATATAAATTCTGGTAGAAGTAGCTCAACTTTTTTAGTATTATCCCTTTTTTTTCTCCAGTATATTCCTATAGTCTTATTTTATTAAGTAATTCACTAAATAAAAGGTGTGTAAACCATACTCTCAAGTCATAGTATTTACTTACCTTATTCTTAAGATATATTGACTTGAAAACATATTATATTTGCACCTATCAATGTCAACTTTTATTTTATTTTTATATACATATTTTTTAGTTGAAATACTCTTTTGAACAAGTTATGGTGCACATTACTTACTAGAAACAACATATCTGGTGTTTTCTATATCTTCTCAAGACCTTCCGTCAAGAAGTAAAATTTCGACCCCAGATCAGGGGCAAATCCCGTCCCAATGGAGCGAAAATCCTCTTAAACACCATATACTTGGTGTGAAGTTTAGTTGAAACTTATCAACGAGATATACATACGCTGCTACTACATACACAAATCTTCAAAGACAACTGTCGATGCCACTTGGATCAACCCTTTGGATATCGCTGGACTCTCTCTCTCTCTTTTTGCTTTTATTATTTTTACCCCTACTTCTCTTCTCTTCAACATATATTTTACCCACGATACCATTTTTACCTCGACGTCATTTCTAGTTATGTATAAACAGAGAATGGATTATAAGAAAACTCAGCTATAGTAATTTTTTTTCAGCCCGAGCCCTGAACACAACCGTCGGGCCGCAAGGGGCTGCCCACCAAAGCATGAAACAGCGGAGGCGTCTAATCCCATCCCACCAAAACCAACACTTTACACCCTCTCCCCCTCCCCCCTGACACCCAGTTATATTAACCATTTTTGTTCCCTAGTTATACAATCATACTATCCTCAAATTTGCTGCACAATATACCCCACCACAACATAATAAACTGTAATGGCAGTTTTTTCACACAAACAAATGTCTGTTTTCTTTTCTACACACAAATTTGTACAGTATACATGAGTTAGTGGTAAAGGTCACCTTGATACCCAATCCATTCCTTTTTCATATATACGCACGCACTTTTTTTTCCTATGAGCATGTATACACCTTCGCTAAAAGGTCATGACGTAAAGATAAAAAAAAACAAGCATATTTTATTTAGAGGTGAATATAAACGATGACAAACTGATACTACACTAATGACAATTCCATGATTCTATTTCCTAATATGAGGCTAATCTAATGACGTTCCCAAATCTTTCATCCAAAATGAAAGGGTTTCCCCATGATGTTTGTTTTGCATTTTTTAAAATGCCTCTAATCCAAGTTCTAATGCTAATCCTAGATCACCAGTATCCTAATGATCCTTGCCATCATATCATTCAGATTTTCATGAAAAAAAAAAAGAAGAAAGAAAGGAAAAAGAGAACGAAAAAATTGGTGCCAAGAAAAATAGAAAACATGTGTACGGAGCCTGAATTGCCTTTTTTTCGCATCTAAATACTATCCTATATTTCTTTTTCAGCACACACAAAAAAATTACAATGAACAAGTGCTGAACACGACGGTCGGGCCCCAAGGGGCTGCCCACCAAAGTCAATGACGGAGGCTCTAATCCCTTCCAACCCACACTTTAATGAAAAAAATCTCTAACACCCAATAAATCGAAAAATTTCCAAAAGCTCCAGCAGAGCGCCAGGGCGTTTATTTTTTTAAATTATTTCAGTATATATATGATCATTTCCCCACTAACTATTCTTTTTTTCAGTTTCTCATTTATCAATAAAACGTAATACAAAGGTTTCTTATACCACCAAATCCTCTCTCTATTTTATTTTACTACAAACTCTTTTATTTGACTTTATAAAGTCTTTATTTTATTTTATCTTGTTCCATTTCTATTAATTTTTACGTCCCTACAGAAATAAATTGCCCCTGGACGGACTTTAAACTGTTCATAGATTTGACTGGGAGTATATGTGTGTACCTAACGCATGATTGGGTTTCGTGCGCGACGCACGAAACATTATAAACATTTAGTCAAGCTATCTCTTATTTCTATTTTGCTATAGAAATCCACTTTATTTTATTTTATCAGGTTTTACTTTTCAAAACTTCTTTTATTTCAAGTTGGACTTTATCTACAAAAGTTCTGGTGCTCACTACTTATTACCAATAACATATCTGGTACATTCTACTTAATTCAAATAATATATTTGGTGCTCTCTATTTTCAAGACTACAAGTCAAGTAAACAAAAAAGTACATTTCAAATTCCGATTCAGGGGAAAAATATTTTTGATCCTTACTACAAATCTACTGCAAATCCGTTCAAGCAAGAACAAGTAAACACTTATACACTATACATTTGGTGTAAAATATAACAAAAGCATTAACAAAAGGTTAATACCACACCGTTTCGGCGTATATAAACTTAAGAAAACCATACATCACTTTTATAACAACTCAAAAATATCCGTAACACTACTGTCGAGGATCGGTCTGAGTCCGAATCCGACAACAATATCAACAACAACAACACATCAACAACAACACATCAACAACAACACATCAACAACAACACATCAACAACAACAACAACATCATCAACGACACCGCCAGCATCATTGCTGCGGATATTTTCAACATAAACCAGCTGATTGGTCGGGGCCTCACAGATGTGTAAGCTTGAAGATAGAATGCTCCCATCAGCAAAACCACAAAAACAATACATACATAGACGAAAAACACAAACAGAACCCATATATCAATAACAAATTATTTAGTATAAATATCGCAACGTTTTATTATTATCCTTTTCTTTTCTTTTCTCTTTAGTTTTTTATCAGTTTTCTCAATTAACAAATAAAACTTAGTACAAAGGTTATTATACCACCAAATTATCTACTGTTTCTATTGGATTATAGAAACCCTTTTTTATTTTTTTGACTACAAGTCCTCTTTTTTATTTTATTTTTACTGTGTGTTATACACTATATTTTTATTGAACCAACAAAGATCAATACTTTTCTTTTTTATTTTATTTTACTTTTCCAAGTTTATTTTTTATAAACTTTCTCTACAGTTGGACTTTATCTACAAAAGTTCTGGTGCTCACTACTCTCAATTCTATTTTTGTCCGAATCAGGAAGAAGATATTTCAAATTCCGCCCAAGGAACAAATTTATTTTCAAGCTCTAAACAAGCAAAAGCTACTCTAAAGGATAACTCAAGATCCTATTCAACCCAAAAAAAATATAAAAACCTACAAAAACACTACTGTCGAGGATCAGCCTGAGGCCGCTCCCAACACAGTGAACCTGCAGTCGCTTTTGAGATTTTTGCCTCCGACACTTATTTGTTTACCTTTTTGTGCTCTTGACTTTTTTTGCTTCTGACTTTTTGTGCTTCTGACTTTTTTTGCTTCTGACTTTTTTTGCTCTTGACTTTTTTTGCTTTTGACTCTTTTTGCTTCTGGCCAACCTTAATTATTTTTTAGTATAAATAGCCAGACATTTTCGAAGAAATTATTTTTTCTTTAGTTTTTTTCAGTTTTCTCAAATATCAAATAAAACTTAGTACAAAGGTTATTACACCACCAATTTATCTACTGTTTCTATTGGATCATAGAAACCTCTTTTATTTTTGACTACAAGTCCTCTTTTTATTTTATTTTTACTGTGTGTTATACACTTATTTTTATTGAACCAACAAAGGTCAATACTTTTCTTTTTTATTTTATTTTACTTTTACAAGCTTATTTTTTATAAACTTTCTCTACAGTTGGACTTTATCTACAAAAGTTCTGGTGCTCACTACTCTCAAATCTATTTTTTGTTCAAATCAGGAACAAGATATTTCAAATTCCGCCTGAGGAACAAATTTATTTTCAAGCTCTAAACAAGCAAAAGCTATACTAAAGGATAACTCAAGACATCCTATTCAACCCAGAAAAACATAAAAACCTACAAAAACACTACTCTGTTACAAGCTTCTTACCCAAATTAGCCGTGACACTACAAAAACAAATCACAGTTACGAAATAATAACCAAAAATAGCTGTAACGAGCTATGATACTGTCAGCGATGACTTCAGTCTAGAAAAATTATTTGATATCGACGAATTGCTCAACTGGGCTCAAAATTAAGGATTGTTTTGTGACTCTGCTGGGTCGTTTATTTTTGTTTTTTGACCCCTTCTTTTTCTCCGTTGTTTTTTGCAACTTTTTTTATTCTTTTTTTTCTTTTTTTAGCTTTTTTTAGCTTCTTTTTTATCCTTTTTTTTAACGTTTTTTTTATCATTTTTTTAACTTCTTTTTCGTCCTTTTTTTATCGTTTTTTAGTTCTTTTTTATTGTTTTTTAACTGGGAATTCATTCCCAGTTGTTTAAAGAAAAGGTATAAATAGGAAGAAATTCCTATTTGTACTCTTCTTCTTCAGTTAATTTTTATTTATAAATTCTCTCAATAAAAGGTTTTTTTTAAAACCAATCTCAAGTCTTAGTACTTTTATTTTGTTTGGCAGTGCTATATATCTTCATATATACACTATTGATTTACTATATTGAACCCTACTGGTCAATATCTTTTATTTTTTTCAAGTTTATTTCTTATAAACTTCTTTCAAGTTGGACTTTATCTATAAAAGTTCTGGTGCTCACTACTTACTACCAATAACATATCTGGTACTTTTTACTTATATCAAATAAAACATTTGGTGCTCTCTATTTTTCAAGACTACAAGTCAAGTAAACAAAAAAGTACATTTCAAATTCCGATTCAGGGGAAAACATTTTTTGACCCTCACTACCAAATCCATTCAAGCAACAACTAGCAAACACTTATACACTACCCATTTGGTGTAAAATATAACTGAAATTCAACAAAAAGGTTAACTTTTCTTCGTTGCGGTTCATATAAACTAAACAAACCACATATATTTGGTACACACTTTTATTTTATTAACTCAAAAATAGCCGTAACATATTTGGTGCTCACTACAGGGGATATCAAAAAAAAATTTAAACAAATAAACTGAAAATCATCAAGAACAATTCAAACATGGATCAAGAACACACTGTGTTGGCAAGCTCACCCGAGCAAAATCTTAAGGGACTCAAGCCCCGTGTAATCACCTTCTCCGCTAAGGAAGGTGAAGACTTCAGACAATTCAAAAAACTATTGGACAATTACTTTGCTTTGACAAATATCGGCTCTGATGACCGCAAGGTTATTATACTTAATTCTCTTCTATATGGAGAAGCTGAAGCTTTCATGGAAGACTGGTATGACTCACTCAAGGAACCAATTTCATACCATAAAGCAATGGAAACACTAAAAAAACAATATATTACAAATGAACTGATTCAACAATATAACTTCGCTTATAATGACACAGTTCAAGAAACAGATGAAAGACCCCAAACCTATTACACCCGATTGAGAACAGCCGCAAAATTAGCTGAAAGTACCGATGAAGCAGTATTACTAAATAGATTCAGAACAGGGTTGCTTGCTCCCATTAGAGCACATTGTTTAGCCTTTGGAGCTACCACTTTAGTTGAATGGAAAAAACATTCCGAAGATTGGTGGAAGGCCTATCGATCAGAAAATCAAAATCAAGTTGGAGTAAAAAGCAATTTCAAAAAAATGAAGACTTTTGATTTTGCAAGGAGTGTACCTATGGTACACCCTACCAATTTAAACGTTATGGAATCTGCAGGAGTTGATGAGGAAGAAGGATTCATGGAAAAACTTGCATCTCTGGTAGCTGAAAAAATGAAGACCGGAAGCAATATCATGAGCGAAAAATCAAAAGCAGAAAAACCACAAGAGATAGTAAATTTAAAAGAAACCATCCGTGAAGTTTTACGAGAAGAAAGAAATCATGAACAAAATTATCAACAAAATCGATATCAAGGAAACCGGTATAATAGATATCAAGGACAACCAAATAGAAACCACCAATTTGGAAATCAAAGACAGAATGATTATCGACCCCGTGAAAATGGATATCATCAAAGGAACAATGAAACCTATCCCCAAGCTCCTCAAGGAGAACAACAAAACCATCAACCTTCAAAAAACTTCAACAGCCAATTGTAAATGATGGTCAATTGGCTTCTCAACATCAAAAATCCATCAACGTACAAAATCACAATATAAATGTACATCCAACAAAAAACAATCTGAAATCACAAGATGATTTGAATATTTTATTAATGGAAGATGAAGAAGAATATCCAAAGCGAATGAAACAAGATTTTTATGTAGCTGCGGCAAATCGATCAAACAAACCACCGGAAGTCAAATCAGCAAACGTCCCAGATAGAAAAACCATTGCAAAGCCTGCAGAAAAAAAAAGGGGAAATAAAAACATTATACAACATCAGGATCAAATAATTCAAGAAATCAAAAAAAATATTCCACAACAAATGGAAATAGAAATGGATCCAGAAATCGGGGAATCAATTTTACAAGTCACCCCTGAAAACCAAGACACTCCTAAAAACCATGATAAAAAACCTGGAAAAAATCGAAGAAAGTACTCACCACCACAAATTGAATACGATATTGTGAGAGATGTATTTCAACAAAAAGCAAGTATAGAAATCGGCGATTTGTTAAAAATAGCCCCTCCACTCAGGTATAAATTGATAAATGCATGCAGGAAACAGAGGCACAAGCGAATTCTTTTGGAAGATGTTGAAAACGATGTCATAATGAATACCATGGAAGAAAACGATGTAATCACTACGGCTGTTTATGCTGAATTTCAAATTGGAGACAAAAAAATAAAGGGATTAGTTGACTGCGGAGCTTCCAGGTCATGCATGTCAAGAAGCATGATGAAAGCTTTGGATCTAGAAATAGATGCACCTTCAAACAGTGTATTTACACTTGGGAATGGAAACAAACAACCCACTCTTGGATGATACAAGACGTACCTGTAAATGTAGGAAATGAAATCATCATACCATCAAATATAGAAGTAATTCCAAGGTGTCCCGCACATTTTATCTTGGGAAATAATTGGTTGAGCCATGCGCAAGCAATTATCGACTTCAAAACAGGGTATTTAAAATTAACTTACAAGCGGAACAGACATAAAATACCTATAACTTTTGTCAAACCAACAGACAAAAAGGTTATACCAATAAAAACAAGTCATGTACAATACAGGCAAAATGAAGAGGAAGCTAGCTGGTCTCAAGATGAATCCGAGGATAGTTTAACAGATGAAGAAACTGAACCAGAAGAATGGGAGCATGATGAAAAATCTGAATCAGAATCTGAATCAGAAGCAGATGAAGACCTTTATATAATGGATTGTCAAGATCAAAATATAATGGTAACAGAAAATAGAATAGAAAATACACTAACAATTTCCACACAGGATCCTGGTTTAACTATACCACCTTATGCAGCATGTTGCATTACTTTAAATCCCGACAATCATGAGGCATCATATACATATCAACCATTAGTAGACTTAATAGCCAGCCCCAGTAAAGAAAATACAATAAAAATCATCAATCAAACGGAAGACGACATGATGATACCTCCTGAACAGACAATTGGAGAATTTCGTAGTCAAGTCTTAACCACTGGAAATCAAGACATAGTGGAGTATTTTGCCTACGAACTAAAAAATTGGAACTCTGAAGAACCATTCCAATCTATTTTTGAAAATGACGATGGGGAACAAATAAAATTGGATCCAAATATAGAAGGAAAACTACAAATGGGTGACATAACCACGGAACAAAAAAGAAAATTTTACAAATTGATTCAACATTACCAAGATATATTTGATTGGAATAATGATAAAATGGGATTAACAAAATTGACGGAGCATGAAATTGTGCTGGAAAAGGAAGTCACCCCTATACGGCATAGGCCATATCGCATAAGTCCAGAAGAATCAGAACATTTAAAAAATGAATTGGACAAGTTATGTAAATTGGGAATTATAAAACCATCAAATACGCCATACACTTCACCTATCATTTTGGTTAAAAAGAAAAACGGTGAATATCGGATGGTCGTTGATTATCGAAAATTAAATCTACAAACCAGGGATGATCCTTATCCACTACCAAGAATAGACGATTTAATAGATGAGCTAGGCGATTCACAAATCTTCTCAGCCTTAGATTTAAGATCAGGATTTCACCAAGTCCCACTAAAAGAAAATAGCAAGCACTTGACAGGTTTTACGACAAAATTCGGAGTTTACGAATATATTACCTTACCCATGGGATTGAAGGGATCGCCAGCCTGTTTCCAAAGATTAATAGACTTATGTTACCAAAGTTTATTACATAAGTGTCTCGTCGCATTCATAGATGACTTAAATGTGCATTCAAAAAATAACGATCAGCACCTATTGGATTTGGAACAACTATTTCGATTCACCAGAAAGGGAGGATTAGTCTTCAATGTAGAAAAATGTACATTCTTTAGAACAGAAATCAAGTTCTTGGGATACATAATTACCAACGAAGGAATAAAGACCGATAACGAGAAGATCAAGAAAGTGAAGGATTATCCAATACCAACGACAGTCAAGCAAGTTCGAGGATTTATTGGTTTAACTTCATACTACAGACGATTTATAAAAGATTTCGCAAAAATAGCAAGACCATTACACAATCAAACGAAGAATGAAAGAAAAAAATGGGGAATAGAGGAAACTGAATCTTTCGAAACCTTGAAGGAAAAGCTCACCACAGCTCCAATATTGAAAAGACCCAACTTTGAAACGGAATTTTTTGTTCACTGCGATGGAAGTAAATTAGGTTTAGGAGCAATATTAAGCCAGTACGATGAGGAAGGAAAAGAACATCCCATAATATTCTCAAGTAGAGGATTACGACCAGCAGAAAAAAATTATGGAGCAAGTAAATTGGAATGTTTAGCGCTAGTATTTGCCGTACAACAATTTAGACCCTACCTGCTTGGGGAAAAATTTACAGTGATTACGGATCACCAACCCCTGAAATGGATTATTGAGTCTCCAAAGATAACTGGTATTGTGGCAAGATGGGTTCAATATTTAACAGACTATAAATTTGAACTACGGTATAAATCGGGAAAGCTACATCAAGCAGTCGATTTTATGAGTAGACTCGGATACTAATATGCTAGCTTATCAAAAAAAAAAAAATGCAAGCTTATAAAAAAAAAAAAAAAAAAAAAAAAAAAAAAAAAAAAAAAAAAAAAAAAAAAAAAAAAAAAAAAAAAAAAAAAAAAAAAAAAAAAAAAATGCAAGCTTATCAAAAAAAAAAAATGCAAGCTTATCAAAAAAAAAAAGAGGGTAGGATGGAAATTGACGCAGGAGAACCAAAATAACAACAATACAACAATGGATATACAACAGATCGACAATTTAAAAGAATACCTCACCAATCTAAAGTTACCTCTAAATATCACAAAGAAGGAACGGAACTTCATACTCCGAAATTCAAACAAATTCATAGTAAAAGAAAATCAACTATATTTTTACAATATACATCAACAAACACTACGACAAGTGTTAAATCCGGATCAAGCGAAGGAAGCAATGTACATGCACCATCAACATCCTTTAGGAGGACATATGGGATATCACAATACATTGTTCAAGATAACAAATACTTACTACTGGCCCTCAATGGCTAAAGATGTGCAGGACTACGTGAAAAAATGTAAACGCTGTCAAACTGCAGGACCAAAACCCCTCAACGAACTTTTGAATCCCATACCTGTCAAATCAAAACCATTTCACCAATGGGCGATTGACGTGAAGCATGTACCAACATCCAAAAATGGATTTAGATACATTGTCGCCGCAATCGACTATCTTACGAAATGGGTAGAAGCCAAAGCACTAAAATATCAAACCTCAGCAGAAATCGCTTTATTTATTTACGACATAATTACACGATTTGGAACAATGCACATTTTAATAACCGACAATGGGAAACCAATGATCAGTAAATTGATTCACTCAGTTTGTTTTCAATACAATATACACCATAAAACTATTACAGTGGGAAACTCCCAAGCAAATGGATTAATCGAACGATTAAATTCAACCTTAGGATCCCTTATAAAAAAATTAGATAAGAATGAAAAACCAAATTGGGATGAATATTTGCCAGCAGCACTTTTCGCATATCGAACCATTAAACAAGCATCGACCGGTTATTCACCATTCTATCTCACATATGGGCATGAATGTAGAACGCCCTATGATAACCAAATGCAAGAACCTTTGAAGATAGATAATGCATCTTTTCAACGACAATGGAACATCCGAGCAAATACGGAGGTGAAAACTTTGGAAAGAGTAAGGGAGGATGCAGCGGAAATGATAAAGAAATCTCAAGAGAGTCAAAGAAAAGCTGTAGAAAAAAAAGTAATGGCAGTACATAGACAATGGAAACCACCATTTAAACTAGGAGATATGGTGACCTTATACACAGGTATCAAACCAAACTCATGGTCTGGAAAAATTTCTGATAATTGGGAAGGACTATATATAATACACCAGGTTCACAAAAAGGGAACTTACACTATCAAAGAATATAATACTGATAATGCACAAGTGAAAGTCATGCATGGAAATCGATTGAAGCTTTATCATGTACCTGATGTATTCTACAACAATCAAGCTCTAAAAGCATGGGGATCCCATTTATACTAACAAAAAAAAAAAAAAAAAAAAAAAAATTTCATATAAAAAGAAACACATTTTCAACATTTCAAAAAAAAATATATATATACATACTTATATACACAAAACTCTTTATTTCACCATGCAATCAAACTGGAGCCACACTGAACAAGACATGGAGCTGTACTTAAGCACCATGGCGAAGGAACACTTCAATACCTTTTTGAATTATCAATTTGCCGAGAAACAGGCAAATTGGGCCAAAGAAAATACCCTGACAACATACCTGGTGCCAACTATTCTCGACCTTATACACCATAAATTAAATAAACCAACCAACTTGGAGGAACGAAGGATGTATTTGACCAAAGCCGGTACCATGGTCAGAAGACAATTAAAAATTTTAGGTGATCGAAGGAGCATCACCAATGTATGGAAGAAAGTCAAAGCTAAGGATACATGGCTCAATCTGGGCCAGATTGAAGCGGGGCCGGCGCATGTCAGCGATGACTTCAGTCTAGAAAAATTATTTGATATCGACGAATTGCTCAACTGGGCTCAAAATTAAGGATTGTTTTGTGACTCTGCTGGGTCGTTTATTTTTGTTTTTTGACCCCTTCTTTTTCTCCGTTGTTTTTTGCAACTTTTTTTATTCTTTTTTTCTTTTTTTTAGCTTTTTTTTAGCTTCTTTTTTATCCTTTTTTTAACGTTTTTTTTTATCATTTTTTTAACTTCTTTTTCGTCCTTTTTTTTATCGTTTTTTAGTTCTTTTTTATTGTTTTTTAACTGGGAATTCATTCCCAGTTGTTTAAAGAAAAGGTATAAATAGGAAGAAATTCCTATTTGTACTCTTCTTCTTCAGTTAATTTTTATTTATAAATTCTCTCAATAAAAGGTTTTTTTTAAAACCAATCTCAAGTCTTAGTACTTTTATTTTGTTTGGCAGTGCTATATATCTTCATATATACACTATTGATTTACTATATTGAACCCTACTGGTCAATATCTTTTATTTTTTTCAAGTTTATTTCTTATAAACTTCTTTCAAGTTGGACTTTATCTATAAAAGTTCTGGTGCTCACTACTTACTACCAATAACATATCTGGTACTTTTTACTTATATCAAATAAAACATTTGGTGCTCTCTATTTTTCAAGACTACAAGTCAAGTAAACAAAAAAGTACATTTCAAATTCCGATTCAGGGGAAAACATTTTTTGACCCTCACTACCAAATCCATTCAAGCAACAACTAGCAAACACTTATACACTACCCATTTGGTGTAAAATATAACTGAAATTCAACAAAAAGGTTAACTTTTCTTCGTTGCGGTTCATATAAACTAAACAAACCACATATATTTGGTACACACTTTTATTTTATTAACTCAAAAATAGCCGTAACAATACTAAAAAAACATGTAGTGTGACGGTTGAACCCAACCTTGAAAATCGTTTGGGATGAAACAAAGACGCCTGACGGTCGGAGTGGAGGTGTGCGTGCCGCACGCTCAGTTTTGGTTTCGTGCGTGAAGCATGAAACATTAAAAAAATTTAGTATAAATACCTTCAAAAATTTCAAAAGAAAAAATAATTATTATATTTTAATCACTTTTTAATATCTTTACTTTTTAATAAATTCATTACAAAGGTTTTTTTAAACCTCCCAACTTGTTGGCTTCCTTTTATTCCTCACTTTGGAATACTTTTATTATATCTTTTGACAGCTGAGTCTGAATCTCGCTTCACTTTATTTTTTTGACTTGATTTAAGTCACTACTTATTTTATTGACCTCATTATTTTCATCTTTGAAAATAATACATCCTCACTTGGACTCTCAAGTTTAGTCCTTTATTATCTTTAAGCCTTTGAAGCTACAATCGGTTGAACTTAATCCTAAAAAGTTCTGGTGCTCACTCTATAAAAAAAATAAAAACCTACAAAAACAATTTTCAGTTACGACCTAACAACCAAAATTAGCCGTAACATATTTGGTGCTCACTACAGGGGTATCAAAATTAAAATTGGATATAAAATTGGATATCTATCATTTTTCCAAGGAACATCAATCAATTTTTTAAGAAAACTCTATCAAAATCAAGTAAATCCTACTCTTATTTACGAGCCTTTTCTCAAACCAATCAATCAAAACTTTCAATTCAATTATAAAAACAAGATGCCCGAACATACTGTGTTGGCTAATGTACCTGGTTACCAACCAAAGCTCAAATTAATGCCTTTTTCTGGATTTGAAGGAGAAGATTTCAGAAACTTTAAGCAATCATTGGAAAACTATTTTGCTTTATCAAATATTACTGATGAAAACCGCAAGCTTGTCATCTTGAAGACTCAATTGTACCATGCTGCAAGAACATTTGTGAACAAGCTAGAAAAAAATCAGGCACAGATTTCATACTCCGAAGTCATGCAAAAATTAATGAAACAATACATCACACCCGAGCTAATTCAAACATACGAATATGCTTTCAATAATATGACTCAAGGTCTTGAAGAACATCCAAGAACTTTTTATTCAAGATTATTTGAAGCTGCTGAACTAGCTGATATTGATGCTGAATCAATGATCCATAGTCGCTTCCGTGCTGGAGTGCATCCCATTATACAACAACATTGTATTTCCATTGGCTGCAAAAATATTGAATCATGGCTTAAAGCATCTGAAGGCTATTGGACAGCACATCATCCTCAACAAGTAACAATGGCTGACAATCCTTTTCATCCTCGTCGTATAAATCAACCCACAAACACTATTGAAATGGATTCCTATCGATCACCCTCATCTACTCATGATCTAAATGCTATTACAACTTCCACACCTCTTGATATGCAAGACATACAGAAAAATATAAGAGACATTATCAAAGAAGAACTCAATAATTTTTCTCGAAATCAATATGAAAATCAACAGCAACCCCGATATGATAATAATGGCTATCAATCTCGACGATATGGACAACCCCGAAATAATCAAAGATCATATTATCCCAACAAACATGATCAACGTCAATACTACAATCAAAATCCCAATAACAACAGATCATACAATCAATATTCACCCCCTCAAAACCATCAACAGTCAAAAAACTAGGACGGGCAACTGTAGCTGATGGTCAGTTGACAATCCCGCCTCCACAAAACCATAGCAATCACCAACCCAACAACAATATAAAATCCCAACATCCACAACAATCACACAATCTTAATACTATGAATATTGAAGACCCTTTATTTAACCAAAAAGATGATATTGATCTATATGCTAATCCTACTACTACAAGATTAGATAAACCACCTCAAGTCCTTCATCAAGATCCACCCAAAATAATCAGTAAGAAAAGACGTACAAATGGATCCACAATATCTACACCTATTCAATATGTATCAAATGCTACACCAATGAATGAAGATGCTGAAATAAAAATCAAACCGACAAGAAGAAGATCGACACCCATTCCACCCGAAATCAAGTACAACATTACTGAAGATTTGTTGAATCGAAAAGCAGATATCGAAGTAGGAGATTTGATCCAAGCTTCACCCTTCTTGAAAAAACAATTACGTGATGCATGTCTACCCAAGAGAAGAAAGCAACCCATATCACTAAATTCCATAGAACAAGGTGAAATCGTAACGACAGCTGCGTATGCCAATGTATATGTTGGAGACAAAGAAGTCAAAGCGCTAATTGATTGTGGTGCTGCAAAGTCATGTATGTCGAGAACATTGATGAAAACGTTGGAAATGGAAATCGATTCGCCATCCACAAGTGTATTTACCCTTGGAAATGGAGCAAAACAGCCTACCCTAGGAATAGTACTCGACGTCCCTATCAGAATTGGAAATGGTATCAGTATTCCTGTCAACATGGAAGTATTACCACAATGTCCTTCTCACCTAATTTTAGGAATCGACTGGCTAAATCATTCACAAGCCATAATCAACATCAAATTGGGAACCTTGACAGTCACCTATAAACAAAGAAGAATGGTTACTCCTATTACTTTCATCAAAACATCTTCAAAACCGCCTACCTTGAAGTCATCACAGATCATCTATAAGGAAGACCCACCGCCGACAGATCAACCAACCACAGTCAAACAACAAATTCAGGAGGATCAGTACAATGAAGAAGACGAAGAAGAAGACGAAGCAACAGAGGACGAAACAGAAGAAGAAGAATGGGAGCATGACGAAAAGACGAATCAGAAGACGATGATCAAGAATTGTGTCAATTAACGTCAACCAAGCAACCAGAATGCACCCTACAAATAAGTCACGAAGAAGATTCACAAATAACGATTAGTACAAATGAAAATGGACTCACCCTTCCACCATATACAATATGCTCTATTGACGCATCTACACCTAATGATAACGCTATCCCAGAAATCACCTATATTCAACCCAACACTACGTATGAAGACTACTTACGAGAAGATCAATTCATTGACATCAACATCACAGAAAACGATAAAGTGTATCCAGCAAATACGATTATAGCCCAACAGATGAATACAATAAATTTGGAAAGCGACGACGAACAAACAATAGGATACGAATTAGCACAAGTAGACATTGACGGTAGTACCTACGAACAACCACAAATAACGTTAGATCCAGATAAGAAAGCGAAACTACAGATAGGGGATATACCGCCCGACATATATGAATCCTTCATACAATTACTTACTGAATTCCAAGATGTATTCGATTGGGATAATGACAAAATGGGAAGAACCACATTATTGGAGCATGAGATTATTCTGAAAGACAATATTCCACCTATCAGACATAGACCGTATCGTATGGCACCCGTGGAACAAGAATATTTGAAGCTTGAATTGGAGAGACTATGTAAGCTTGGCATCATCAAACCAGCAAGTACACCCTTCACTGCACCTATCATATTAGTCAAAAAGAAGAATGGTGACTATCGTATGGTTGTAGATTATCGCAAACTAAACGCCCAAACTAAAGTAGACGCTTACCCATTGCCAAAAATCGATGACTTAATTGATGAACTAGGAAGTTCCCGTATATTCTCAGCTATGGACCTACGTTCAGGATTCCACCAAGTACCACTAAAACCAGAAAGCAAAGAACTAACAGGCTTCATCACCAAGTTCGGTACCTATCAATATGAAATGTTACCCATGGGATTAGTAAACAGTCCTGCTACCTTTCAACGACTGATCGATATATGTTTTGGTACACTTATCAACAAGTGTCTAGTCGCTTACATTGATGACTTGAATATCCATTCCAAAACTTATCAGCAACACCTTGCGGATCTAAGACAAACATTCATTTGTGCACGACACGGCGGACTTATGTTCAACGTCGACAAGTGCGTATTTTTCAAAGACGAATTAAAATTTTTGGGCTACATAATAACAAAAGACGGAATAAAGACGGACGAAGAAAAGATACAAAAAATTAAAAATTTCCCACCACCTACAACAATTAAACAAATTCGGAGTTTCATTGGACTAGCTTCCTACTACAGAAGATTCATACAAAACTTTGCTGCCATTGCAAGACCTTTACATGAACAAACTAAGACCACCAAGAAGACCACCTGGGATCAAAAATCAACAGACGCCTTTAACACCTTAAAACAAAAATTGACCCATGCACCCGTACTTAAAAGAGCAGATTTCACAAGACCTTTCCTTATTGTATGTGACGCCTCTCAAATCGGATTGGGTACCATACTTTCTCAGCTTGACGATGATGGAAAAGAACACCCGATAATATATGCAAGTCGTGGTTTGAAAAATAGTGAAAAGAATTATGGCGCTACTAAATTAGAATGCCTAGCCCTAGTATGGAGCCTACAAATCTTTCGACCATATCTACTTGGAAAAAAATTCACAGTCATATCAGATCACTCACCTTTACGATGGCTAGTACAATCTTCAAAAATATCTGGCATTGTAGCACGATGGATACAATACTTAGCAGAATACGAATTTGAAATCAAATACCGAAGCGGACGAAAACAAGAATCAGCAGACTTTCTATCACGACTGGGATATTAAACACCCATGTTAAAAAAAAAAAAAATCAACCAAAGAAAAGAAATACACATCACATACGCGAAAAACATTAAATTTCGACCAACCAGGACGACGTCGTAAAAAGCTATCCTCAACAAAGAAACGAATTCAACAAGACAATATACAGCAACATACTCTGAACTTATTTTAATATTCAACAAACACAATTCAATACTTTATTTTAAACGACATAATTGACGTTAACATTCGAACTCACACACAATGGACGAACGAAAAATTACTCAGATCAAGTTTTACCTAAGACATTTACAACAATCAGCGAATGCTACAAAAAAGGAAAAAAGATATCTTTTACGAAATTCATCGAAATACATAATGGAGAATGAAACGTTATACTACTTTAACGTCAAACAACAATATCAATGAAGTCGATGGTGGACCATCTCTAGTTGGCCTGTGGGATGTGACGGTTGAACCCAACCTTGAAAATCGTTTGGGATGAAACAAAGACGCCTGACGGTCGGAGTGGAGGTGTGCGTGCCGCACGCTCAGTTTTGGTTTCGTGCGTGAAGCATGAAACATTATAAAAATTTAGTATAAATACCTTCAAAAATTTCAAAAGAAAAAATAATTATTATATTTTAATCACTTTTTAATATCTTTACTTTTTAATAAATTCATTACAAAGGTTTTTTTAAACCTCCCAACTTGTTGACTTCCTTTTATTCCTCACTTTGGAATACTTTTATTATATCTTTTGACAGCTGAGTCTGAATCTCGCTTCACTTTATTTTTTTGACTTGATTTAAGTCACTACTTATTTTATTGACCTCATTATTTTCATCTTTGAAAATAATACATCCTCACTTGGACTCTCAAGTTTAGTCCTTTATTATCTTTAAGCCTTTGAAGCTACAATCGGTTGAACTTAATCCTAAAAAGTTCTGGTGCTCACTCTATAAAAAAAATAAAAACCTACAAAAACAATTTTCAGTTACGACCTAACAACCAAAATTAGCCGTAACAGTAGTGAGAAGCAAAAGAATGCATCAACTGGGACTCGAACCCAGGCCATCAGCTTGGAAGGCTAATATTCTACCCTTAAACTATTGATGCTCCGATAAAAGTTGCATTAAAAACTTCTATTTGAGCCCAATTGTTTACTCCAGCCAATCAGAGCTCTTCTTTAGCTAGAATACAGGTATTTTCCCTTTTTGTTAGTTTGTGACCCCTGACTAGTAGTACATAGCTTCTTTCATCACTTATAGCAACTTTCTTTATTTATTATTTTTTTGGGTCATGAATGACTGTCTTTATTTTTATTTATCAGGGTGTTGAATTTTGAATTCGAATAAAAAATCATCTTTTTCTCTCTACCTTATTTTTTTTGGTGACTCAAATTGATCGGTTATCGTGCTTTTTGGACCCCCTCGAGCCGCGTGAATTGGCTGGCGACCTATCCACCAATAAAATTTAGCTATTATTTGAAACTCCTCTTAGCTTTACCCCACTTTTATTTATCTCACGCACTTCTCCCTTTTTCCTTTTCTCTTTACTTCTATTCCACTCATTCTCTTCACATCATTCCTACCCTTTTATTTCCCCTTTTTATTATTTTTGCTTTAATGTACTGTAGTCTATTTTTATTTTTAGTTTATTGATTTTGTACATTGTTGAGCCAACCTTAGATTAGCTGACATTATTATTTTGTGTCTCCTCACTAGAATAGCTTTAAGGAAGACAGACTTCAATTTAATAAACGCTCTGGCGCTCCGCTGGAGCTTTTGGAAATCTTTCGATTTACTGGGTGTCACAGTTTTTGGTTAAAGTGTGGGTTTCGATGGGATAGGATTAAAGCCTCCGCCATTTCGCACTTTGGTGGGCCCCTTGGGGCCCAACCGTCGTGCTCAGCGCGTCGTCAATGGGTTTTTTATGTGTGCTGAAAAAAAAAAAAAGTAGTGAAGGGATAAGAGTCTCCGTCATTTCACACTATGGTGGGCAGCCCCTTGGGGCCCGACCGTCGTGCTCAGCGCGTCGTCAATAGATACTTTTTAAAAAAAAATGGAAGGTCGAAAAATAGGGTGACTGAACCATTCGCACTCCGCCTCTCATGGATTTAAATTTTCTGTTGGCCTTTTTTTTTTTTCTTCCTCTTTCTTTCTTTTCTTTTTTTTTTTAGAACATCAACTTCAACTGCGGATTTAGTGATCTTGGATTAGTGGTTAGAACTTGAATCAGGGGTCTTTTGAGAAGTGCAATGCAAACATCATGGGGAAACCCTTCCATTTTGGATTCGTGATCTTCGACCGTCATCAAATTAGTATTCATTTTAGAATGGTGTCATTAGCTCAGCTTAGCGTTAGTTATCATAGTTTATATTGCATCTATATCAGAATTAAACATGTCTTGTCTATTTACAATTATTCTCTTTTATGCCTTTCATTGTCTCGCTGAATGGGCATGGCATATGTGCGTGGAAAAAAAAAAGCCGGTGTGTGTGGGGGGGAGGGGGGTTTATGCGTAGAAAAAAAAAACCGCAGCTCGTTGTGTAAAATGCTACGTACAGTTGCCAAAAAAAAACCTCAACATTGTAACAGCGACATGAATACGGTGATATGAGTGGAGAAAATGGATGGAAAATACAAAGTCAGAGAGGTTTTAAGTGATGTGAGTGGAGGAAATGGATGTAAATTTCAAAGTCATAGATCTTTAAGGATTTGGACCATGCTCTTTTTAATATATTGATAAACAACGTCTTATTCTCCTTCAGTCATTTTGCCCCCAACCCATTTTTTATTACTGTCATAAATGATTAGTAGTGTAGTGGTATATAAACCAATTCCTCCTTTTTCCTAAACGGACCTTGTCTCTTAGTTTTACGTTAGACTTGACAAATTCTTCATTATCTTAAAATCGTCGTTTCGTTTTCGTTCTTTTATTTATTTATTTATTTATTTATTTCAGTTGATTTTTATGGTTTTATCTTAATTTATTTTATACATCGCCACTCTAATCTCGATTATTTATGACGGATGTGTTGTATACCAACACATTCACCTATCATCCATCTATCCATCTGCCTTATATCTTTTCATATATATATATCTATATATCCCTACACTTATTCTTATATCTTAGTTCATGCACATGCGATCATTCTATAATACGTAATTCAGACCCCGAATCACCACTACATAAATTCCCATCATATTCCTCACCCCTATTTTTACGTGCACACATACCTGTACCATCACAATAATATAAGCAAGACAATACATTTGAATAGAAATAAAAAAATGATCACAATACTTGATAACAAGTCCCATTTTATTTAATAATATAACAACCAGTATTTTACCCCGCCCAAGAATAATTTGCACTAACGCTACCCTACCATCAAGAGCGAAATGCAGAGGAGACAGACGACAAAATATTCTTTAGTGGACTATTTTTTTTACACAAACACATGAACTCACACTCCAGATTTTACTCATGTCCGTTCAATGAGGCAATAAAAGGCATGGAGGAGATGACTGGTAAAAAGACAAAACATGTTTAATTCAGATATGTATACAGTGTAAACTATGGTAACTAACACTAACTCGAGTTAACGGCACTATTCTACAATGAAGGCTAATCTAGTGGAAGTTAAAAATCGAATCTAAAATGGAAGGGTTCCCCATAGTTTGTTTTGCATTTTTAAAAATGCCTCTAATTCAAGTTTTAACACTAATCCTAGATCACCAGTATTCCAATGAGCCTTGCCACCATGTCATTCAGACTTTGATGGAAAAAATAAAAAAAAGAGGGGGCAAGAAGAGAAAAAAATAGAAAGAAAAAATGCGGAGCCTGAATCATCCAGACTCTTTTTTCTATGTCAAATCAGAGACATGTGAACAAAAATTAAATGAAGGGCGATCGCCATAATTACCGTAGTGGTTTGTAAACCAATATAATTTCGTTTTTCGTTCCAGTGGAAAGGCATTTGCAACTCCTACATAATCAAATCCTAATCTCTCCGGCACATTTCAAGTAAGCTAGTATTTCAACACACAAAAAATACCCATTGACGACACGCTGAGCACGGCGGTTAGGCCCCAAGGACCATAGTGCCACATGGTGGAGTTTTTAATCCCATCCCATTAACACCCTCACTCAGTAAAGAAAACTCTGACACCGAGTAAATCGATAGATTTCCAAAAGCTCCAGCGGAGCGCCAGAGTGTTTAATACTTAGTGAATTAGGCAACCATGCAAAATGAACCAATGACATAAAACAAATAACAATATTATAAAAAAGAATATGAAATTTCAAGGGCCTTCCGGAACTAACAACATATTGATACTAGATTCATTCCAGTACAATATGCACCATTATTTCTTTCTTTGAGCGGGGACATTTCTTTTTCTTTTTTCTTTTTCTATGCGTCTAAAATACTTTTTGGCAACAGCTACAATCAACACTTTTCAACGTTCAATTCTCACAATTTAGGCAATACTTGTTTTTGGCACTTTTTCTTTTCCAATGAGTTATAACAGCAGTTCTCTTTTGAGAAACTAGATTCAGCACTCTGTTCAACTTCTCAATTCCTTTTTAAAAGAAACAACCAAAGAAAAAAAAATAGCACAGGGCTTGCATACATTGCAGATAAAATAATAAAGCTGCCTGGAGACAAAAGTAAAAAAGTGGTAAATCAATAACATTTATTATATCATACTAATAACTATCATATTATATCTAATCTACGGGGTGTTTTCTATGGGTGCTATATAAACCATATTGAGCCCAACCAGCAAGCTGTATCAAACATCGATATAAAGAGTATTACGTAGCAAAAACATGCTATCCATTCCAAAACCATAATCAAAGAATGACAACTTGAGCCCACCTTCACATTAATATTCCACACCAGGAGCATGTTTTCAACTAGTCTGTTTATCTCTAATAAAATTCAGGTCACCACACATGCCCTACCTCTTCATCACATATCAATTTGAAATGTATTAAATCCTAGGTTCCTCTAAATCTAACAGAAATCATACTCCATGATCACCAAATTCTCGGAGGACATCATTGTGAGAAAAAAGAAAACGAGAAAAACCTAGAAAAGACGACCCTTAAAATTAAATTGAACCCCGCATTTTTGGCCAGAGCATTTTGGTCCCCGTAAACTTTTTTCCAGAGTGCCCCATTCTTTCATCCTCTAAGAGAAGAAGAAAATCAAACAAAGGAAAATTATATCCACGAGTGATAATAAATGTCTTTATTCAGAAAAAAAAAAGTGGGTATCATAATTTCTAATTACAAAATGCAACCGCCGTTCGCGTATAATTGTGTGTGGCCAGTGGCCCCCACACACCCAAAAAAAAAAGTGCTCTTTTGTCTCAATTGAAACTTTTTTTTTTCGGTTTTCTTTATATATATATATATATGGACAAAATAAAATATACAAGAATGAGTTTTCTGACCTCGGTTGTTTGTTTGACAATGTATCGAGACTAAATCATTGAAATACCGCCGCATGGTTTTGGCTGATTTTGGGTTTCGCATAAAAAAAATTTTTTTTTTGCTTATTCTATAAAGAGGATTGTTTTAACCCAGGGTATTTTGCTTCTTTATCTCTTTTTTATTTTTCAACTTTACAAAACCAAATCTACAACAACAAAATGGGTGCAAACATGAAAAACGGACAAAATATCACAGCCTCTGATATACGTGAAGGTACTTGCAAGATCGTCTACAAAGGTGAAACTGGTGAAGAATTTTATGTGATTGCTATCCCTGATATGCTGAAATTATGGAAAACGAACAAGACTATTCCTCTCGTTGATGTTGTTCAATGTATGTATTGATATTTATTGTATGTCAAGGATTTATGCAATGCAAAGTTAACCATTCTTCTAATATATAATTTGTATTTGCATATGTAGCTTTCGATATTTTCACTAGCCCAGCTGGTGGAAATGTGTTTCCGGCTGACCATCCTTCAAAGGGTCAATTAGAGTAAGGTGGAACAAAGAGAGAAACAAATTCTCAGACTAACAACTTCATCTTTTACTTAAAATAGAAATACCTTCAAGACATCAAACACCGACGAAGTTGTTCGATTTATTGTTGAAAATGGAACGTCAAAGAACTTTTAGAATATAAGCATTTGTTAGTTACAATGACAGACAGAAATAAAAATATATTTATACATGTTTTTTTTTTTGTACCTCTCCCTGCCTCCCTTTCGAAAACAAGATATGAAAACTGGCATGTCTTCTTTTTTATTCCTGGTCTCTTCTCTTTCCTCCCTCCTTTTTTTTTTTTTTTTTTACTTCTCTGTCAATCTCCCATTTTTTTATTTCTCCTTTACTTGATCCTCCAATGTCATCATCACCAACATCATACTATGCAAGTGACTCCATGTCTTCAGATTACCAATATTATTCGGGCCACCATCGGCCATCAACAGCAAGTACTGAGCTGACAGCTATGGAAACTGGCGACGAACTACGCTCATCGTATATCATGAGCGACACTGACTCGGATAAGGATCTGGTGATACACTCTCTCAACGAGTCGTTGCTTATTCACAAGGACATTATGGAAAAGATACATGCTGACAAGGAAGCCTACGTTGCACAATTGAACAAGGAACGTCACGAAGAACTGAAAGACATTGAACGGACAAAGCAAACTCTGGAAGAACAAATGGATCGATACAATAAGCTGGATGCAGCCTACACGGCCTTACGTCGAGACTTGGATACAAAGAAGGATGACTATCAGCGAATGGAGGCCAAGTTTTATGCACATGTTAAATCAATCAAGGCAACAGATGATGATCTATCAACAATACAGCATGAAATCAGTCACCTATCAAGTCAACTCAACAATCTTTGCATGGTTCTCAAGGCTAAGATGGATGTCCAAGCAGGCTCTACATTTCTATTGAACAAATACAGCGATATGGGCAAGCTTTTGAAAATCCACTTTGATAAGAACAACAGCAATGGCAGTGATAATGGCGACGACGATGGCGATACTGGCAGCGGACACGATGATACATCATTTTTACTGGAAACACGCCACATTACTATGTTTACTGAAAAAATGATTATGGAAATGCTGGTGGAACACATCTTTGATCAACCATTACATATCGGTGTGTCTATCAATCAAGCTTATAATCATGTGGATACCTGGATGCGGAGATACAATGGCGACTGGGCACGACGGTTTAGGCAGCAAATGAACGCGTTGTTGGCCAATCAAGCACAACATCACGACGAACGGAAAGATATAGAACAAGCTAGCGAAGCCTTGGTGGATGGTATCTTGCATCAACTTGGTCACATCTATCCTGAGTTACAAAATGAAAGCAGCTACACGAATAATCAACGGAAGAAAATCAGCAATATTGTGACAAGGACGGCAAGACTACACTTAGCGATGAAAGGACAAGATATTGAAATCAGGCATCAGTCTATTCAAGAAGGTGGTTTGGCGGCGTTTGACTCGACAATCATGAAGGCGGATGGCAAAGGCAAACCAGATGGTCAAGTTTTATTGGTTATATGCCCCCATTTCTAGCCGTAGATCCAAATGATAATGAATATAGTTTTAGTATACATGGAAAAGTTTACTGTGTTTGATGATTTGATTACAATAAAAACCTTATTTCCACTGTCCCTCTTTATTTTATTGATGTTGTACTATCCTTTTTTTGTCTTCTAAAGAAAATTTTTTCTTCTTTGTGATCGTCGGGAAGTGAAATTTCATTGTCTCTCTCTATCTTTTTTTTTTCGTGTTTATATTCTTCTTCCTCTTTCCTCCTTCACTTTATCTTTACACAATGGCACAGGCTCCTGTATCAGCAGAAGTACTTCAGCAGCTTACCCCTGTGTTGACAAACCTCCTCTCTGTGGACAACAATCAAAGGTAATACAATGAAAGGAACACGACTTGGACCTGATCCGTGCCAAAATGATGAAAAGAAAAAGACCAACTGTAAACTTACTCACTGTTCTCTAACTCTTTTTCTTGACATAATAGGTCTGAAGCTGAAAAACTTTTGAATGATCAATGGGTGACTCAACAACCTGATCTTTTGTTACTTGGTCTCTCCCAATTCGTTGCCCAAAACCCCGATGGTCAGGTAAGTGACAAGGGATTTCTACTTTATAGTTTAGGTTGCATACTCAAATATCTCTTTGTTTTTTTATTTGTAGCTTCGCTCCCACTGTAGCGTACTTCTTCGTCGTCTCTCATTCAAACAATTCACATCCGCCAGCAACCCTGATGCTCGTTTATGGGACATGGTTCAAGGATCTACCCGTCAAGGTGTTAAAGAACTGCTTTTAGTCGCTCTTGCTAATGAATCAGAACAAACTACTCGACACAAAATCGCTGATACTATTGCAGAGGTCGCAAAATCTGATATGAATGGTGAAGGAGGTAATGCATATTACATATATGGTCAAATAGGGGACATAGTAGGATGGAACATGGCTGGGCTAGTAGAGGAGGAATAACCTATTGTCGACAAGTCCTCTCGAATACACAGCATGTAGACTTACTTATCTGGATCGTTTATTTTAGAACAATGGGAAACTTTACCGAAGGCTTTGTTTGAATGTAGTCAATCTCCAAATGCTGCGCACAGAGAATCCGCCTTTCGTATATTTGCTACTGTCCCTGAATTGATCTCCGATCAACATGTCGATGCACTCAAGTCCGTTTTTTTGACAAGTCTCACTGATGCTGAAAGCCAAGAAGTAAGTAACAATGATCAATGTATATATATATATATATATTTCATATCATATTTCTAACCAAAACTTTTCGTGCATATATTTTCTGTGTGGATCTACTAGGTGCGCTTGGAAGCCATGAAAGCTGCCGCGGCTTACATTATTCAAGCTGACGAAGCTGGTCAAAAATCTTTAGGTTCTTTAATGCCTCAAATGCTTGATGTAAGTAGGAAGAGAAAAAGTACCTTGAACAAATCAGGAATTAATCAATGACTTCTGCGCACACTCCTCTTATTTTAGCCTTTATCTCCAGTGATTGCTGCTCGTGATGACCAAACCTTGGTAGACGGTCTCGTAGTTTTGATTGATTTGGCTGATAATGCTGCTCGCTTATTCCGCCCTGTTCTTACTAATGTATTGTCCGTGATGGTTTCTATCGCCAAGGACAAGTCTTTTGAAGATCGCACTCGACAAACTGCTCTTGAACTTTTGCTGACCTTGTGTGAATCTGCTCCTGGAATGTGCCGCAAAGTACCAAACTTCGCCAATGAAATTATTCCTGTGGCTATGGAAATGATCACTGATATTGAAGATGACGCTACTTGGTATACCACTGAAGACGTAAGTCAAGATAGCATTAAAAAAAAAAAGTGCACCAAATCTCGTTAATCTTATACGTCTTTTATGCTTAGTTGGAAGAAGATGACAGCGAAGAAAACTACGTGATGGGTGAAAGTACCCTGGATCGCTTAGCCCGTACTCTTGGTGGTAAATATGTGGTGCCAGTTGCATTTCAATACATCCCACAAATGCTTCAATCTGGTGAATGGCAGCAACGTCGTGCCGCTCTTATGGGTATCTCCTCTATTGGCGAAGGCTCTGTCAAAATCATGAAACCTGAACTCGGCAATATCATGCAAATGTTATTGGCTTCAATCAAGGACGCGCATCCTCGCGTTCGCTACGCCGCCTGTAATGCTGTTGGTCAAATGTCTACCGATTTCTCTCCCTTCCTCCAAAAGAATTTCCACCAAGCTGTTATCACTGCCCTTTTACCCGTGATGGAAGACCACTCTCAACCCCGTGTCCAAGCTCACGCTGCTGCTGCCATGGTCAACTTTTGTGAAGAAGCTGACAAAGCCACTTTGGACCCTTATTTGGATGCTATTTTTGAACGATTGTTGATTTTATTGAAGACTCCAACGACCTATGTACAAGAACAAGCTGTTACAACTATTGCTACCGTGGCTGATTGTGCTGAAGACAAGTTTATGAAATACCACAGTGTTATCATGCCGATTTTGGTGGACATCCTTCGTCAAGCTACCGACAAACAGTATCGCCTATTGCGTTGCCGTGCTATTGAATGTGCTTCTTTGATTGGACTTGCTATTGGAAAAGAAGCGTTTGCCCCTTATACCGACAGCTTCATTCAAATTCTGGCCGAAATTCAACAAAGTGCAACGGATCCTGATGATGTGCAAACCACCTACTTATTGGCTGCCTGGGCTCGTATGTGCAAGATGATGGGTCAAGACTTTTTGCCTTATTTGCCAAATATTATGCCTCCTTTGTTACAATCTGCCCAACTGACTCCTGAATTTACCTTTGTCGACCCTGAAGATGAAGACGTGGACGCCAAGTATCCTACTGAAGATGGTTGGGAATTTGTCGGAATCAATGGTCAACAAATCGGTATCAAGACATCGGTTTTGGAAGAAAAGCATACTGCCATTGAAATGCTTGTCAGTTATGCTCGTGATCTAGGTGCCGGTTTTATTCAATATGTTGGCCCTGTTTTAGAAATCGCTCTGCCGCTACTGAAATTCTACTTCCATGATGGTGTACGACATGCTGCTGCTACTTTGATTCCCTTATTACTCCGTGATGCGAAGGAAGCGAATGCACCTCCCAATGAATTGGCTGCTATGTGGCACACTATCTTCGAAAAAGTCTCCAAGATCATGATGATTGAAGATGATATTGCGTTCTTGGCTCAAATCTATTCTACCTTCCATGATTGTTTGGACGTATTGGGCGAAAACTGTTTGCAACCTGATCAGATCGAAATCTTTGTCAAGGCGGCGGAAGAACAACTCAAAAAATTATACGAAAGCTTGAACGAACGGGAGGCAGGAAAACAATCGGGTGAATATGACGCTGAAGACGATGAACAATTATTGGATGATGGAATGACCGAAGAAGAAGCTCTGGGTGAATTTGCTCGGGCCATGCAGGCCATCTTCAAGGCACACCGCGGCGACTTTTTACCCTTCTTTGACAAGTTGCTTCCTTTGATTCTTCAGTTCCTTGGCCATACAAATCCTGCTGCCAGACAATGGGCTATTTGTATTTTTGATGATGTTGTGGAATTCACTGGACCTGCCTCCTTCAACTATACAAACTACTTCTTGCAAGCTATGATGAATGGAATTATGGACTCTGCTAGTGAAGTGCGTCAAGCTGCGGCTTATGGTGTTGGTGTGTGTGGTCAATTTGGCGGTCCTCAATACGCAGACGCATGTGCTTCCGCCTTGGATCCTCTGTTTGCTATGATCAATGCTCCCAACTCCCGTGACGAAGAAGTAGTGATGGCGACCGAAAATGCTATCTCTGCTGTCGGTAAGATCTGTCAATTTAACAGCAGCAAAATCAATGTCGACTCTGTCTTGGCTGCTTGGGTGGAAACTTTACCCATTGTCTATGATGATCAAGAAGCTTCTATCGTCTACACTTACTTGTTGAATTTGCTAGAATCTCACCATCCCAGTATTTTGGGCGACAACAATGCCAAGATTCCAACTCTTGTCAAAATCTTCACCCAAGTATTGGCTGCAGATATCTTATCTCAAGAATTGGTTCCTCGAATGGTCAACAGCTTGAAGGTTATATTGGGCGGATTGGACGAAGCTACCAGAAATCAATTATGGAATGCCATTGAACCTGAAACAAGAAACATCATCCAACAAAAGGGTTATGTGTAAATATGGAATAGACGATTATGGCTCCTTTTTTCTTTTCTTTTCGTATTTTTTTTTTTTTTTTTTTTTTTTTTTCATACTTATATATATCCTACTTCCCCATTTTTTTCCCTTTAGATTTTATTTATTTCTTTGATGACTTTAGTCCTCTCCCCACCAATATGTCCAATTGCGATCTATTCTTTATATTTCCACTTCCCCTATCTTATCACTATTATCACTTTTCATTTTATATATCTTATGTTTATCTGTGTTATATATAGTAATAAAAGCATCAAGCATTACTGCAAACATTTAATGTCTTTATGTCTTTTTGGTACGTATATGTGTGTATGTGCGTCTGGAAACGGTGGCAACTCAAACCATTCAGGCTCAATTGAAAAGGGATTTTATCACATTTTTAGTTATAGAATCATCATGCTATTTACTTCTATTATCATCGTTATTATTTGAATAAAAAATGCCTTTGTTTGTGATTGTTGTGATTGTTTTAACTTTGTACAGTCGGTCCTCGCATTAAAAATACTTGATCGAAATATGAAAATATGGGATATTCTTATGATAACATATGGCAGACTAGCAGTTGCTGAAAACCGCATTAGAGAACTAGAAAAGGGCTGCTCGATAAAGCACTCACAAAATATCAACAATAGCGACATTTCTCACTATAATATGGGGCATAAGATGGTTAGTTAATAAAAAGGAATATTTTATTGAAGTATATTAATAAGTACTAAACTAAGGAGATGTTCATTGTCACAAGAGATTTAATGGAAGAATCTAGTGGAGGTAGTATGTTTGAGATTAATAGGGAGACTAATGGGAATTCAAAGGAATGATCAGCTCTAAACTAAAGACGTGATCACAAAAAGGTATCTAGTATACTGCTCAAGGTGCAATTAAGACTGGAGAATACTTGTTATTGACCCACAATAACGGTCTATACTAATCAAAAAGGGTGATGGCAGTAAAAGTAGGATCTATTGTACAAGACATGAGAGAGACGTGTGGGTCATTTTTTTATTGAAGTATGAAAAAAAGACATATTTTATTGAGATGGAAACACTAATGCTTATTTAAGCTAGTGAAGGGTATAATGTCAACTAATGATGCTATCAGTTCCTGGATCCAAAATGAAAGGGTTTCCCCATGCATCTTGTAATCCCTGAGCTGAAAAAATCTTCTAAACTAGTCGTGACACTAATATATGATCACCATAACCGCATAGAAGTTGAATGGAAGTAGAAGAAGAAAAAAAAAAAAAAAAAAAAAAAAAAAAAAAAAAAAAAAAAAAAAAAAAAAAAAAAAAAAAAAAAAAAAAAAAAAAAAAAAAAAAAAGGGAAGGAAAAAAGAAAGAGAGAGGCAAAAATTGGAAGTGCATAAAATTCCACGCGGGCGAGCTTTAAATGCTTTTCGACTCTGGTGAGATTTTCGTTCGCGATTTTTTTATTTTTGGTGGATACAAAAAAGGAAACATCTTTACATATTTCTTTGTTGCTTGCACTCTTCTGACAACATTCTTCACCATACAGTATGATCAACAGGATAGCTCTTTTCCAATGACAGAAATCTCCACCACTTCACAGTGGATCTCCCTTCTCATAACCCGCAGTTGGCAGCACGGCGGCTTTATTTTCTTCTTACAGCAAGCAATACCATTCAACATCGGCTCCCTTTTTGATGCAGCCGCCACCATTCAGCGTTGGCAGTATGATGGGTGTTTTCTCGTAACGCAACTATCCCGATACATTTGCGCTCCCCTGCTCTTTAGAAAAGTTGTCACTCATCTTGGCATAACTCCTCCACCATTTATTATGGAACAGTTAGTCACTCGCCCTATAATTAGCTACACTCATAGTTTATCTTACATTATGTTTCTTCTACAATAAAAAATCTTACAGTATATATCTTTAATGAATGCGTTCAATAGTTTATAACGTATAATGCAGTGGTTTTAGGTGACACAAAGGATTTCCCCATCAAACTCAGTACGGGTATACCTGTGTCTATCAAACCTTCCTAATTTTGAGATCCTAGTATCTACATCCCACCTAAGTTTATGCACTTTAAATTCTTTCAAATAAAAAATCGAGAACAAAGTATCATAGGTATCATCAGACTATGTAAGATGATAAGCACAAAAAAAGAAAAACAAAAAATGAATGACATTTCATTGATGAAAACAGAAAGTAAGATATATGCTCCGAAATTTTGTTGGAGGAGAATCCATTAGATTTTGAGTTCCAACATTTTCGTAGAAAACAAACAAGCAAAATTATAGTGATAATAAAAAAAAACAACAACAGCAGTTTATTGAATACGAATGAATAATAATAATGATAATAATATATGAGTACATCTATGTCTAAAATTCTAACCTACATATTTTCTAAAGGTCAGCGAAAAGGTTGAGGTCTTGCCCTTTTTCTGCGGCGCTTTCTTCTGTTTTTGCTGCTTTTTTCGTTTTGGCTTGCTAGATTTATCTGAATCGTCACTATCATCGTCCCAGCTATCATCCTTTTTGCTGTCAGCATTTGATGGTGCCGCCGCCGTTTCGTTGTTTTCGTTGTGATCGCTGTGATTCTTATCGTCTTCGCTCTCCCAATTGCTGTCATCGTCGTCATTGTTGTTCCCATGGATTGGAGTTTCAGTGATAGACGCACTGTTCCCATCGAAATTTCCATTTTCACTACCAGTGTTCTCGTCATCATCGGCAACTTCGTCGTCATTGTCGTCATCCTGCTGTTCGTCAAATAAGTGCCCCACATTCCAGAATTGCAAGGAGCTATCATGCCCTGAGCTAACCAAATATTTTTTGTCGTGAGCCAGTTTGAGATGTTCGACAGGCATTTGTTCACCATGATCGCCTAGTATGCCATGAAAGCCATTTGGCAAAATAGTGACCAATCGAATGATACCGTCGCTGCTGCCTGTACAAATCGTGTCTTCATCCAATTTACAAATCGCATCGATCGAGCTCGGATGGCCGACAATACGATCCTTGTAATCGCCCCAGTCACCCCAGTTCCATATGCTGAGAATACCGTCTTGTGATCCAACCACAGCTTTACGATTGTTCTATATGGAAAGACGGTCAGCGTCCTTTCATGACCTGCTTGTCTCTCCCAATCACTCATTCTCTTCTTCACTGTTTTTTTTTTTTTTTTTCTTTTCCCCTTACTTTGACCAAAGTAATAGATAGTAATTCATCTTCCATATGATCTGACATGGCAGCCACATCAGGCTTTCGAATGTCCCAAGTTGAAAGATACCCATCACCACTGTGTACAACGTTAGTCAATAATATTAGCACGGTAGACAATCCCCCCCTTTTTTTTTTGTTTAGTATTACCCTACAGCCACCAACGTTTTCTTATCAGCATTGTATACCATTTGTGCAATGAAGTCTTCGTGTTCTGTGTATGTCATCACCGGATCAGGTTTTCGATTATCCCAAAGCTAAACAAAAAGTCAATCAGTATGCCAATGGATATATATATATATATATATATATATATCATGCCTACCTTAATAACACCTTGATCATCACCTGTGGCAAGCAAGTTGGCATTCAAACATAAGAGAGCATTTAAAGGGTTACTAAAATACAACCGAGTTAGTATCGTGGACACTACAGGATCTTCTTCTTCCACTTAAAAAAAATGCTTACTCATGGGTTTGCTCCTTGTGTTCGAGAACTGTCCCATTGCTGATATCCAAGTATTGAATACTGCGGTCTTTGGAAATACCATAAGCATCTTCAAAAAAAAAAAAAAATCGATATGGTTAATATAAATGACAGGCTGGCTGCATGCTTCATGTTATCCCGATTCCTTCTTTTTTTTTTTTTTCCCTTACGTGATCCATCAGGGGTAAAGGTAACACCGCGACATGACTTCTTAAATGGCTTGCAGTCCCAGAGTAACTCGTGTTCTTCAAGACCATATCGATGACTAGAGTTGAGGAAAGGCAGAAAAAAATAAATAAATAAGAATAAGCCAATGCAATAGTTTTTATGAATGCGTACCAGTGAATTTTGCCATTGATCAAGCCAGAGAGGATCAGATCCTGACTAGGATGTATATCAAAATCGAAAACAGTATTTTCTAGTTCAATGGGTTTGGGAGTCTTTTGATCACTCATTGTGAAGATAGAGCAGGAAAAAAAAAAAAAAAAAAAAAAAAAAATTAATCAGGAGCTGGTATTTAAAATACAAAATTCAAGAGTTTTTGGAAAAAAATTGATGGCTGGGATATTCACACGCCGACTTACATGAATTTCCTATTTTCATTTTTTGAACAAAATCATGAAGTGTTGATTCTTAGATTAGTGATTAGAGTGTGGATCAGGGACATTTAGAAAAATGTAAGACAGACAAGCATGGATAAACACTTTGGTTTTGGATTCGTGAATTGGAATCACCGCTAGATTAGTCTTATGATTAACTTGGCTTGATGCTGGTTTTCATTGTTTATCTCTCATTTGAATAAAATACGCCATGTCCTTTTATCATTAATCTATCTCATAGGTCTAATCCCTTGTCATATGGGTATATATTACGTGTTGCAAAAGGAGATGTGTGGAAAAAAAAATGGGTTTGGCATTCGGTGACTTCATCTACAATCATTCCGCTCTGCTCAATGACATGATATGGTTACTTTTTACGTATGTGCATCGTAGTTCAGCAAGAACCTATACACGTTAATTGTTGCAATTTTTTGACTTCAATTCCAAAACAGTCTCAAATTTGCAGAAAAAGAAGGTCGAAAGGTTTTGTAGTATGGCCTATGATAAAATTAAACCCCAATTATTTGTCACATGAATAGGCGGGCCTTAGGCAAAATGGTTTCGGTTGGGGCCTGAAAATTGCAATACAAATACAATGGGAAACCCTTTCATTTTTTTTTTTTTTTTTTTTTTTTTTACTATACCACACACAAGGAAACAGCGACAACAACCGACTGGATATATATGATATGCCCAGCTTGGTGAAGTTCACGCTAGTAGCATGTCTTAGAGCGTGAATATAAGCTATAGAGCGGAAATGTGGAACTCCTGCTAGTCGCTAGTGCTCAGGGCGGTAGGTGGGCAAGTAGTCATAGATAATACAAAATATACTATAGCAACTGCTACAAGTATAATATGACCTAGATCAACTCATATGATTGGATGTGCTATTTTTGTAGGAACTGGTGTAGGCCAGTCAACCAGTTCCTGATGCACTGGATAGCAAGTTGCCATAGTGGATGAACTTTATATCAAGTGTTTGGTAGCACATTCACAAATCAATTATAAGCGCGATACTGTTTACAATTCAATGGGTCAGAGTATGGTCAATAAAAGACACATTTTATTGAAGCATATTGGTAGATATTAAAAATAAATATGCGGGTTTCATTGTAATAAGGAAGGGTCTACTGGAGTAATGATGGGGGAGACTAACATCGCAACCGAGGAATAATCAACACTAGTCAAAAGCGTCAATAGTAAAATGGAAGCTAATATATTGTGGAAAACATGAGAAAGACTAACAGGATATCTGTTATGGAAACACAACATTAGCCAGCATTGCAAGTCAAAAGAGGTCAAACTAATTAAATAAGTATTCACAAAATATGAGAGAAACTAATAGGATATTTTTTATTGATGCATTTAAAAAAATATATATTTTATTCAAATATAGCTACAAAATATGGACAAACTAAACTAAGCTAATGAAGACTCCAGAAAGCCAACTAATGGTGGTCTTGAATCTTGGATCCAAGATGAAAGGTTTCTCCACGCAAGTTGTAATCCCTGAGCTGAAACCGTGCTAAACTAGTCCTGACACTAATCCAAGTCCAGCATGACCGCAAAAAAGTCGAATGGTGAACAAAAAAAAAAAAAAGTGAAGGAAAAAATAAATGAAAAGAAAGAGGGAGAGGGCGAAAAAAAAGGAGACAATAAAAAGTTTCACGTGGGCGGGATTTGAATTGGTTTCTTGGGTGTTGCCATCTCTAGAGTACTTTAGTTTCAAACCACAACGCCAATTAGAAATATTTCTCTCGACCATTTACTGTATCCCGTACAAAGAAAAAACTCGATCTATATCGAGTGTTATTTCTAAAATTTAGCTTTATTAGACCAATGTGCAAATTTTTCTTAAAGCTGTCTAGATTTGTTCCCATGTCCATTCTCTACCGCAATAATCATGGTATTTTGAATAAGAAGGAAGTATTCAACCAAAAGATCTTTTATTTCTTGCCTAACTCTTTTTGTCCTCAAACTTTCCCCAAACTCAAGGACTAATCCCACAGTGCCTGAACTAATCCTTAATTATACCCCAGTTCATAAGAAACCCGCATCCCACCATCCCTTTACTACAGTATTCGTTCATACCCAAAATCACAAGACTCTTATCATACTACAACCCCTCTGAAGATAGTCAACATTTTCCAAACAAGCTGTGGCATCAGTAAGAGGACAAATGATTGTACCAATGCCCCTGAAATATATTTGTTTATAAGATAATGAAACTTGAGACAAAAAGCATACTAAAAACGAAAAATAAACATTGTCCGCCATACATCAACTTCAGCTAACTAGATATTGAGATATATGGTTTTTCTTTATTGATAAAAGCAGCATAATAAAGGTAAACAAAAAAAAAAAAGCAATAATAAATAAACAGAGCAGTCAATCAAACGAATATCAACGGATCATAAAAATCAACGGGTAAGGGTAGACCAAGTAGATATATCGGAAGAAGCTGGGTTTGCAGATGAACGATGATGGTGATGGAGGGAATGTTGCTGTAATGAGTTTGAGGTATTAGGTGAGACGACTGACACAGAGGAGGAGGAGGAAGGAGAAGATATAGGGACTGGACGGGTAAAAATATCATTTCGTTGTGTGTCTACTGCTGCTGCTGCTGCCGCCGCGGTACTGGTCATGGTCGCCAGAGAAGGGAGAACCGATGATGTAGATGGCGGAGGAAGAGGAAGGTGACGAGAAACAACTGGTGGCAATGTTGAAGATGAATGTGGTGATGATGATGATGATGGTGATGATGAGGGCGGAGAAGAGGAAGATATTATCGTTGTAGGAGGAGGTAGCGATGTAAGCGGCGGCTGTGACGTTGGTGGTGAATGTAACGTCGATTCGTCATTCAATTTCATGACTGATGTGGTTGGTGGGCTCGGTGTCTTGTCATTGGCTGATGTTGCTGGAATAACCAATTGAGTAGGATCATCCTTGTTCAACACAAACCCTTCACCTATAGGGGGAGGAGCTCTTTTGTTGGCAGAACCCATGATTTCCAGATTGGCCAACTTCTTTTGTGCAGCGGCGGCAACACCTGCAGCCGTTCGTTGATGCATCACACCAAACTTTTGCCACACATAATTCAGACATTGATCCGCACCTGGTAAGTCTTGTATCATCTTTGCAATGGTTGCATGAGTGAATCCGTAATAATCAGGGCCAGACGCTGCAAAAAAAAAAAAAAAAAAAAAAAAAAAAAAAAAAAAAAAAAAAAAAAAAAAAAAGTAAGTCATCCATTAGTTGTTTCAAACTATATAGGCGAATTCATTTCTTACCAGAGTTTGAGTGCTCTCTATTTCTAATTTCATTCGCACGCTTCACAATGGCAGTCCACACACCAGTGGCAGAATTGGCAATGATAGGTTGATCAGGAGAATCCTCTGCAATGACACGGAACTGAAAATAGTATCAAGATAAGGGTTATCAGCCAGATTTTTTTTTCTTTCTTTCTTTCTTTTGGACTTACCCGAGGGCCTTGCTCACCATTTTCTTCAACAGTACAGGTATAAACAGTGTTTTGTTCCGAGTTGACCATACTTAGATAGGTACTAAATAAGTAACAAAAAAGATAAAGACGGATGAGGAAAACAAAAAGTAGTGTAAGATGATGGTTTTTTTTTTACTTACCGACTGACTTTGAATCCAGGTGGCCAAATATACCGATCATTGTGGTAAGTAGTCAAAGGAACTACACGTCCAAGAGCATGGACAGTCAAGATACCAACATGAGCAGGAAGTCTATATTCACCGGAGGATGAGTCACGAGCAAGTGGTTGGACGCGTCGCATTTTGGGTTCTTGATTTCCACGACGCATACGTTTGGGCCTAGAAGATGGTACCATAGTACAATTTTTTCCAGATTCCAGTGGCGAATTATGATGATATCGATGATGATGTACATGTCGACGATGTGTAGGATACTGTGCATTGGGATATTGAGTGTGAGAATAGTCCATGGTACCACCATTGGTATTGGTATTGCCGTTGCTACTGTTACTGTTGCTGTTTATCGTGTCGGTGACGGAAGACTGTGATGTAGATGAAGCTGTTGTGGAAGGAGAAAGGGAGGACGAATTTGGTGAGGAAGTGTTAGTTGTAATTTCCAATGGTGAATGTGTTGAAAGTGAGCTGTAATCAGCACAGCTGATCACTGCCGCTGAGCCATTGGTCGGAGGAGATAATCCGGAAGATAGGCTGTTGTGAGGATGGTGAGGATGTGGATGGTGAAGAGGGTGCGTAGCTGTTTGTTTTAAAATAGTGGATGACAGTGAAGGGAGTGAGACATCTTTCCGTAAATTTGAAGGTACAGGGGTATGAGGTGTGCATATTTGATCAAGGCGTTGTATATCCGGCGGCTTTTCTTGGTGGTTTGGTGATGTATATTCGCCTGTATGACTGCTGTTACCAGTTGAGGAATTCAACGTATCGGATAAAGAAGGCATAGATCGATGCTGTATCTGTTGTGATTCGTCGTTTGTCAGAAGATGTAGATCTTTTTTCGATGATTCAGGTTGTGGAAGTGTAGCATTGACGCCTGTGTCATCCATTTTATCATAGTCGTCCTCGTACGTGATAGAGGTGTGATGGTTTTCATTGCTTTCGTTGTTCATCATTGGCTCATCCTCATTTTCGTGTTGGCATAGTTTGTCGAGTAATACACTATGTTTTCAAGAAGGCGTGGCGCCATCCCGGCAGGAAAAAGGAAATAAAAAGAAGGAATATTAAGATAAAGGTCATGAATTCATAGTTCAAAGGGTCGATAACGTACGTCTTTTCATGAGCTAGGCGTCGTAGTTGCTTCTTCGCATGATTGAGATCGTTGGTAAGGACATCGTTTTTCTAAAAGTGAGGTATACAGTATACTTGATTAGTACTGTTATTTTTTACATTTATTCCAAAGCTAACCTAGTCCGTACTTACCTCTGTCATCTCTTTCAAGTGTTTTTTGACAAGATTGTACTTTTCTTCAGGAACACCATTGGACTCAGGATGATACGAGGCGGAGGATTCCATTGTAATTGTTTGCTACTGCGTTTTTAATATGTGATAATAGTAAAATAACAAAAAAGGACTGTCAGTAAGTCGTTACGCCGTTCTACAGTACTGTGCTCCCTGTTACCCCTTCCCCCTTTTTTAATAGAATTGTTTTTCTAGAGTTGCAAGTCGACTTACATTTGAAGAGCAAGAGTGAGAAGGGCCAGTGGTAATTGTTCGAAATAGAAGACTAATATCAAAGCAAGTTGATATATTGAGAAGTGCTGGTTACTAAAAAATAAAAAATAAAAAGAGAAGTGTTAATATTCAATTTTCTGCAAATACATATGTCTATGTATAAATAAATATCGACTTCATGTAGTCAGACTGAGTCAACTTACTATATACAAGTAACGGCAGATTGTAAGGTGTGGAATACAATCAAGTGAGTATAAAGAGAAAAAATAAAATAAAAATCCAAGATGAGACAGTAAGAAGAAAAACAGACTATGAAAGGAAAAGAGAAGAAGAAAGGGAAGAAAGGGGAGGAAGAAAAAAAAAGAAATCGGCTAGCGCTTAAAAAAAGAGTATACAAGTCACAGCGATATATTTTTCTACCAAATGCTTTTTTAGTGCCAAAATGAATTATCCAATCATTCCGATTATCATCAATGACATAACATATCAAAGAAGTCAAATAAGAAAAACATGGCTTGCATAAAAGGTGGTTCTTTTTTTATTTTTAGAGTTACGATTTACAAAAAAGTAACAAATACGTATCATGTCTATCAATATAAGCTACTTCAAGCAGTTCATTTATGGTTAAAAAAATATAGCTTTGCGGGAAAGGCTTTTCCCGAAATTATTATCTGTAAATGTATTCGACTTTCTAACTTGATTTACATACAATCCTTTTATACTCCATGTACAGTCAATATATCTGGCTAATACAAAGCAACTACTCCTCTTTCTATCTAATTTTTTAATTTGTGTAACTAAAAAGTAAACGTTATTTTACGGCAATCCACATGTTCGGGCGGTAAATGAAAATCCGGTTCCGGCCCTTCTAGTTACATCATATATTCAAGACAATAACAGTGCACCACCAAGATACCAATAAAAAGTGTTGTGTCAAAAAAAAAAAAAAAGAGAAGAGGAAAAAGAAATAAAGAGAGAGCATTGTTTGATCTTCTATTGCTTTCATTCCATATAATACTTCTGGAAGTAGGGTTACATATAGATCGCCCATCTCATTTCCGCGGAAATTGAATCTTCCTTTAGCAGCGGTCGATCTTCATGTGCCTCTCGAATACAAACTCCTTAAAACACACCACCCTTTTGATTATGCCCCGAAAATATCATCATCATCACACATCGCCGCCACCACCACCGCCACCCATTCAATAATTCTAGTATCAAAAGTCGAAGACAACGGTGAAGAAATGTTAAAAAAAATCTATTTATTATATTGTACAAAAAATATGATACTAAAACGTAGGAGACATCACATATGTGATCATATATATCGATAAGGTAGGTGTTTAAATATATGCATATATGTATATATACGAGAGATAGCTAGAGAGAGGGATGGATAATAATATAAAAGGAAGGTATAAACTAGGAAAAAGAAGAAGTAAAAAAAAAAACAGAAAAAAAAAGGGGACTATTCTGGTTGACATGTCTTGATGTTAGCAAACCATTCATTCTTGTATATTTCTGGTGTGAGTATCCGCTTGTCACCGGAAGGATCCAGTAGTCGATAAACGAGCTTTTTCGAGGCAAAATCCAACGCCTCAAGTACATCATAACCACCTTCCTTGGCCTTCTTCTTGATCGTCTCCTTTGCCTTGAGCACACTTAGTTCCCTTTCAATTTGCAACGAAGACATGTCAGACAAAGATCCCTCCACAATTTGAGCCGAACCATCCACTTGTTGCTGCTGTTGCTGTTGCTGTTGTTGCTGTTGTTGCTGTTGTTGCTGTTGTTGTCGTCGAAGACATCTTTCTTTTTTGGCATTTTCTCTTTCTTCATCCACCAAACGCCTGAACTTGAGGTATCGATCGTAATTTTCGTCTTCGCCTTGTTTTGCAATATTCCACAAATGAGTACCGGTTCGCATTGCTACATAAATAATTCCACAGCTCCATATATCCGCTTTGCGTGCATCGTATTCGTCTTGAATAAATTCTTCAGGTGCAATATAAGGTTCTGATCCCACGAGCCCATGGCTTTTGTGAATTACCGGTTGTCCTTGAGCATCTGGCTCTTCCCATCCAACCCTGAAACACTCAGAAGACCCAAAGTCACTGATCTTGAGGCACCCTGTTGAGGTAAGAAGGAGGTTTTCTATTATAATATATATGTATAAAAATATGTGCATAAATATAAGTATTAAATCATTCAATACTTATCTATTTATATATGACTTACCAGGCTTAAGATCACGATGTGCAATCCCCATACCATGAATATAGTTCACACCACGAATCAGTTGCTTAAAGAAACAATTCGCTTCTGGTATATCAAGTCCCCGAGTAGAGCATTCATAAATCAGATTGAATAGGTCGCCACCATCGCAGTATTCCATCACTTGACAGTACATATGAGAAGTATCATTCAAAGGCAGCAAGTCGAGGGTTTCAATCACATTGATATGGTGAAGTGTAGATGCAATACAGAATTCGGATGTAAGACGCTTGACATAGCCTTTTGGTGATTCAGAGTTTCGTTTTCGGAATTCCTAAAATAAACAGTTAGAAATCATCAGTTTGCATATAGCACACTGCATTTTTTTTTTTTATTAATTACCTTGACTGCATAAAGTCGTTCCTTCGAATTTGGTGACGATGAATCTTTTTTGTGAGCCACCCGAACCACACCAAAGGCACCACGACCGATGATTTCCTGGCACGCACCCCATTTTTGAGCAAAAGATGATGCTGAGGGCATTCGTTGTAAATTAGTATCAATCGCCGAACGTTCTTCCTTTGAGGCAGGAGTCACCCCCGCTTGACCATCAGGTGCAGTGCTGACTTGTTTTTTATCCCCCCAGTTGCGCCGAAATGATTTGTCCAAATGCAATAAACCGTCAACCAAGCCAGTCAAAAGACTTGGTGCCGGCATAGTCAAGTGATGTGTATGGCTCCCATCTTCGTTCAATTGGAATCGTTGTGGTGGGTTCGTTGTTGGTGCTGGAATATTGACACCTCCAGGTGAAGACGGTGGTGTATTGTGCGATCGTTGATCTTGCTGTTGATGCTGTTGTGAGTGTGGTATCGAGCTAGGGTGGGCGGAGTAGTTACTTTGATGGGCGGCAACTGTTGATGATTTGTTGATTGACGGACGAGTCACCTTGGTATTTTTATTATTTTGTTGAAAAATAGTTTGAAAGATTCCCATTTTCGTAGATAGACGAAAAAGAAGGTATGCTGACAAAAAAAAAAGAAAATACGGTACACCAAAGAGAGAAGCAAGAGAAAAAGGACGAAGAAAAAAAAAAGTTTTCAAAATCGACGTAAATAAATGCGGCATTTCAAAAAAAATCGCTCAGTTTTACCTGCTTCCAAGTGACACTTTGAGCCATGTTTGGCCAATCAAAATTCAGTGTAAAGACCTAAGAGTCCGTGTAAGTATCCATCACCGGTTCTTTTTATGTAATCCATGCATGGTTTACAATATGGGTTCCTCAGACAACAACACAGAACACAATTTTTGTTAACTATAAAAAAAAAGAATTCTTTTCAATGGTTGTCAAAGAAACTGTCTACCAGAATTTATGCGGGCGGTAATTCAAAACATTAGTAATATGAAAAGAGCTGTCAAAAGACAACAAACAGCCGTACTGTTCATGCGTCTTATGTACCATATCACCATATATTTATAAAATAAAACTATACTCTGAACCACCGAACAAATAAAAAGACATATCTGGTATGAAGGAATGTTTTATTGTATAAAATAATATATGTCAAAATTCAAAAAAAAAAATGCATTGAGTGAATAAGGTACATGAAATGGGGAAGGGGGGGGGCAAAACGCAACTATGTACAACAAACAAACGGATAGTAATAGTAGTACAACATGCATAATTATAAATCACGCAGGTCATCATTACACAAAAAATAGCTAAACTAAACTAAACTAAACCAAGTATAAAATCAAGTGTCCACCATATCTTCCAACCGTTTCAGGCGAACCAAACGCTTCTTCTTTCGTAACTGTTTTTCCTCGGCTTCAGCTTGACGTTCTTGTTCAGTGATAGGTTCCATGCCAAGTTGTGATCGTAATTGTTGGATTTCCAAAGTCATCTGTTCCAATTTTGCATCCTTCCGTTGATTGTCCGATTTCAGCCGTAGCAAGTATTCATAAGAATGTTGTAAAAGGATCACTTTGCTCATCTGCTTGACTTTTTTTTCCCTTTCCAATGTCGTTGTTGTAAAATCCAGCTTTTGTTCTCCTTCCGATGACTTGGCCCCATCGTCATCGTTTTCATCTAATCGTTGTAACGCATCTTCGGCCACAATCGCTTCCAAAAGTTCCATTCGCAAAGCATCAAAACTCTGTTTGAGGGTATCCCGTCGCCGTTGTTCTGCTGCCTTGTGTGCTGATCTTCGACTTTCCATGCCTGATTGGATGTTCGTGGTAAAGTCAATGCCAAGAGTTTTCGCCCGTCCTTCGCGTAATGCTTGATAATTGCTTTTGGATGTCAATATTGCCGCGGCTTCTTGTTCGTCCATTGAGGAAACGTGACGCTTGCCGTCGGCTTGCAAAGAGGGTGATATCAAAGGTTTCAATGAACGAGGAGAGGACGTGATGCTGCGGCTGCCGCTACTGCCGTTACCACCACCTTTTGGAGACATCATCATTCTTGGCGAAAATAGAGCGGTCGGTAATGGTGTATGAGGTCGAAGGGCCGCCGGAGATATCAGCGCTGCAATGCCTTGATCAAATGGTGCCATTCCATTTGCAGATGGATGTTGTTGAGGTGGATATTGCTGAAAGCTTGAATAGCTGGGTAATAGTGCTGGCGGTGTGAATGCAGATCGTGGATAGGATATGCGCCGTCGCTTTGAGGGTGGCGTTGGCTTGGTTGGTTTCTCCGGTGAGGATGAGTCAGACGGCGGCAACATAGCATCAGGCAGAACCATCATATTGTCAATCACGGAATCGTACGGAGATGCGATAGGACTGTTGATTTTGGGGGTGGTGTTACTATTGTCATTGTATTGTGTCCCGTTTCCTAGTTTCATCAGTAATGACGGTGTTGCCGGAGCTATGGTGCATGTCTTATTATGTGAACTACCCGCTGAGTGATTGATTGTTGATTGTTTCTGCGTTGCATGGTTCTGGTTGTTGTGAAGAGGGTGTATTCTTGGAGATCGGAGATGGGTCACTGGATTGAAATTGGGACTTGACATGGCAATTTGGTGGCGTAATGTTTGCTGCTTCGGTTTGTTGACGGACGAAGTTGTTGTGGATGAAGGAACAAATGGAATGTCACCGTAGGGGGTTGATTTATGGACAGGGGACGATGGCAATGATGATGATGCGGATGATGAAGTAGACGACATCGTTGATGATGATGATTGCTGCATTTGGAATCGAAGTTGTTGTTGCTGTTGTTCAATCATTTCCAACCGTTCTTGCAATTCTTCTGACGACTGTTCTTCTCGTACTGGATGAGTAGAATAATTGTTGATTTGATTTCCTTCTAAAAGATGACCAACTGATCCAGATATCTGTGGTCCCAAGGCTGGTGATGTCAATGGTGAGAAGTTGGTATCACTTCGAAGATTGCCGAAATAATTGGGTGGAATTGCTGGTGAGACTAATGGCGTTAAAAATTCCTATAGATATAAAAGCAAAAAACGGTTAATCACAGGTCCAACCATTTCCCTCGTATTGGCTATGAGCGGTTTCTTTTATACCTCGTCTTCTGGGAAGTCGGTGTTCATGGGCTGCTGTGAAGGAGTATGGAAGGCAAACTCACCGGTACCCAACGGTGACAATATAGAATAGGGATCGCTTGTCAACGGTGCTGAGGAATTATTGGTTATATCCGAAGGAGTGGCCACTACACTAGAATCAACAATACGCTGTCGTTGTTGAGGTTGGTCTGTCCCTGTCGTTGAAGTGTTGAAGTTGGTTGAATCGATGAAGTCAAAAAACGCAGAGGCATCTGGGTCAAAGGCTTCGTCACCAAGAGGAGTGATAGAATGAGTCGACTGTTCGTTTGAATCAATAAGATCAAACGAACTGAAAACCATAATACAGCTTGTATACCAGAAGATCACAGAAACAACGAAAGCAAAAAAAAAAAAAAGGGAACGAAATATTTTATAACAAATCAAGGAACCAATGAGGAGACATCGGCGGCGTTTGAAAACACCTGACAGCCCATCTTTCAATGTTTCAATGGAACAGGCTGAGGGACAAGGATACACTCTGAAAATAATCACTCTTCAAGCAGTCTAATTGACTCAACCTATTTTGGTCGAAACCTTCCAAAATTACTATAAAATCTGTGTGTAGCACGCATCTACTTAATTCATCCACTCATAAACATTTAGCCGGTATCTGTCGCAAGATCGCCCTGGAAAAGGCCGCGAACAATATCTGAATTTGAAGCGGCGAACTTATCCAACTACAAACCGGCAATGAATGTAATTACCATAGACAAATACTACCTTATACAAATTCTTTTTCTTGGTTATTTACTAACTTCCTCTCCCTTTAATTTTATTCGTATGATAAAATACTGTACAACAAAAACGTTAATTGTTGCAATTGTTTATATTCTCGGCTGTACTGGAGGGTATGACTCAGAACACTCACGATTTCAGAAAGTTGAATATAAAAATTTTTACGCTTTCAAAAAATTGATCTACTGGGTGTCAGACGAGGGGGCCAATGAAGTGTGGTTTACGATGAAATTAGACCTCAACTGGCTTCATTGTCGACATACTTTTTATTTGTTTATATGTATTACCACATTCAAACAAACAAACCAAAAAAAAAAAAAAAAAAAAAAAAAAGAGCTGGATATATTCAATGTATCCGTTCTGATGGAGGTTACCCTGGCATGACCTTCAATGGTTGATATGAATGATAAAAGAATAACAGCATCTTTCATATCAATTGACCTAAAAATGACAATCAGTCGCTCCAGGAGGGTATATTTTATAGCAGTGGAATGACCGTTTGGCGTATTAGCTATGTAATATGGAGTGGCCATTAAGAAAAACAAACTCATTTTTGTTTTCTATTACAATGTACTAGCCAGAAAGCAGAGGAAAATGCTCTATATAGCGATCGCTGCACTCACAACACAGATAGGTTTATTCATATAATTGGTCAAGTAGGAATAGTTTTACATTTGATATTAAGTAATGAAGCGCCATCGACCTACCACTGGGACTCTGGGGGAAGATGTAGTCATTGTGGGGGAAGGAGTTAGAAGCAGATGTATGGTAGGACACTCACAACACAACTAAAATGATAGCTTTTCTCATTATAGAATGGGTAAAAAGAATGCTATGTTTTATTGAAACATATTAAATGGATCCTTAAATTAAAGAAGGTAGTTTCATTGTGACAAGGAGTTTAATGGAGAGATCTACTGGCGTAAGCATGAGCGAGAATAAGTGAGAACTAAAGAATGGTCAACACTAATCTAAAGGAACGACTATAAAAAGGGAGCTATTATATTATACAGTACAAGGTATGAGAGAAGAATAAAGGTATATATTTTATTGAAGCATACAACAACGGCCAATTTAACAAAAACAGGTGTCATACAGTAGTAATAATGATCTATTTAACAAACCATGAGGAAGAGACTAATGAAGCATATTTCATAGATGCAAGTAAAAAGAGGCAAATTATATCCAGATATAGATACAAACTATGGACAAACTAAGACTAAACTAAAATAATGAAGGCTCCAAAAAGCAAACTAATGGTGTCCTCAGATCCTGAATTCAAAATGAATGGGTTTCCCCATGCATCTTATAATCCCTAAGCTGAAACCCCTTCTGAACTAGTCCTGATACAGTTATAGGTACAAAATAATCCCATAGAAGCTGAATGATGAAGAAAAAAAAAATAACCAAAAAGGAAGAGTGCCGGAAAAAATAAAAAAAAAAAAGGCGGGGAGAGAGAATATAAAATATTTCACGTGGGCGGGATTTGAACTATAGCTTGTCGCATTTCATAAGCAATGAATTCTTTTTTTTTTTTTTTGGTGATGAAACTAGACACCCACACAGTGGATACTAGTTGGATGCGTTAACCCTGTTCACCTACCAATTTTCCAATTTAAGCCGCAGATATTTACACCTGGAAATAATTTTGAAACCGTTTCAATTCCAAACTGTACATGCACATTAGATGCGTTTTAGAAAATGATTGAAGCGAAGCTCGCTGTACTCATTGGATTAATGTTACTTTTTTTTTTGGAAGGGAGGGATGCTTTATCATGTATAAATATAAAGGACTTGCGCTTCTCTAAACTATACGTCTTAAAAATAGTCATATAGAGAGAGATAACATCATATTTTATTGATATAAAAAAAAGGAAAAAGGCTGAGAAGATTGAAAAGAGCAACTATGAGATCGTGATTCAATTTTGATTGAAGAGTGATCACTTATAGAATTAGTTCCATTGATCCTTGCAGCAAGTGAAGCAACCATCTTTACTGCGGCCTTGAGGTGCATCTCGCAATTGCGTGCCATCCGGGCATTCCAGCGAGCCCTTAAGGCAAATAGGATAACAAACACGACCTGGTACCGCATCAACACCATCAGGTGAAGACACTAAACCCAAAAGCATTATACCAATAGCAGCTGCTGAAAAACTAGAGAAGAAGGATTTCATATTGACGAACAATTTAAGAAAGAGAATGTTTTTTTTCCTTAAGATGTACTAGGCGATCGTGCTTTTATATACAGGTTGGAAAACGTAGAAGTTCATGAGCCCGATTCTGAGATGGACTTATTGCCGAACCTATACGGCATTCAATACGGAGCGAGCGTACATATCTCATTATTTGTGCGCCGGGTCAATATCATTGAGAAAAAAAAATGATATCGTTGATGTCGTACTTTTTTTTTTTTTTTTTTTGTACAGTAAGTCTCTTGCCGAGCATCGGTCCAACGCGAATAATGAGTGAAACCTGACATTTCACTAACAACCAATAAAACCTTATTAACACGGTGTGATAATAATAAAATGATATTGTATCAACACTTATGAATAGTAAAATAAGCAAGTGATAAAGATACAAATGATGGTAAAAAATGGCTTTTATTGGTAAAAACAACAACCATGCATTATGGGGGGGGTTTTTTTTTTTAAAAAGGCAGGAAAAGGGATAATGAAGGCGTGATAATCTATACCAAAGAGTTCCGCTTTCATTCATAGCTAATTTTAGGTCCAGTGATAGTGATCCGGCCTGGATGATAAATATGACGACATCCGTGTTTCCCATCTTTTCTATCGCATACCAAAATATTATCAATATATCATAATTCTATTTATGATTTCCTCACCACCATCCAAGATAGTCCTTCTCCGATCTATGCGCATACTGCTTTAGAAGGTCAACTTGCATTTTATGACCAAAGTATTAAGTAAGGAGGAGAAATAAATACGAGTTTCAAATTACCTTTCTTCTTACTAATCGGTCTACGTCAACCATATCAGTTACCTGGTAAAACCAAAAAAAAAAGAAAGATCCAGTACAGGTTAATATGTTAATTGGCCAATGAGATACCAATTGAGTTATTGCGTCTACTCCTACGTGATCCGATTCCTAACAAATTATCTGAGTATATTCCAGATAGACAATGCATATTTTGCGATTTTTCATATTAAGTGTACTTGTACTGTCAACCAGTCGTTACGCCGGTTGAGGGGGGGGGAGGCAAGTATCCATAAAGAGTAATCTAAAAGTCTGGGGGAAAATATTCAATTGCAGTGGATATACGCATGGTAATATCTAGGTTGATGTATATAACTGGTAGAGCAGGGTGAGATCATTTTTGATAATAAGTTGTCGAAGACTGCGAGCCAGACGATGGCGCTCATGGAGAAAAATGGTAATAACGGGTGAAATAGAAAGCTGATGTTTCGTAGAACACTCACAAAAGAGCTACAGTAATAACATGGATCATTATTGGATGAATCATAGGATATTTATAAAAATACATATTTTATTGAAGTATATTGTTAGATTGGTGAACAGTGAAAATGAAGGCAAAGGGTTAATTGAAATATATTGGAAGGATCTATTGGGAGAAACGTGAGGGATGCTAAATTGATAACTGAAGAATGGTCAACACTAACTAGAGGGACGACAATGAATAGGGGATTAATATACTATACAAAACATGGGAATGGCCAAAGGCAAATCTTTTATTGATGCACAACAATAGTCGCCTTTAATCAAAAGGGATTGATAGTACATGAGTCAAAAGGATTCTATTGCACAAGATATGAGAGAAACTAACGGGACCTTTTTTCATTGAAGCAAGTAAAAATATATAATTTTATTCAGATGTTGATACACCGTATAACAAACTAAAACTAACATTGGAGGCCAAAAATTCTGAATCCAAAATGAAAGGGTTTCCCCATGCATGTTGTATTCCCTGTTCTGAAAACCCTTCTAAACTAGTCCTGACCTAATCTACGTCCACCGTAGCCTTACAGAAGTACAATAGCGAAGAAAAAAATAAGGAAGAATAAAAGCGAAAAAATAAAAATAAAAGTGGGCCAAAAAAAATCATGTGCGGGATTTGAATCTTTTTTTCATAGTTTGGTGGATCAACAAGAAACGCAACCTCACTTTTTTTTTTATATCGTCAACATCATGCTACATCATCAGCGATGATATACCGCCAGTTTTTTTTTTTTGGGAAGTGTGAGAATACTCAAGTCCTGTATAATAATTTAGGAGTGCGAAGTGGGAATACCCACCCACCTTGCCTGAGAATGTATATTTTTGAGTGGGATTTCAGGTACCGATGGAGAGGAGGTGCGCTTCCGTCTACTAAATTAAAGTAAAAATGATTTATATGCTACAGAGTGTGCGGTACAACCCCTTCGAGTAATCACTTTTTTTTTTTTTTTTTTCTGACCATTTGAATGAGTAATACATGATAGATTGCGATTGCATCATAAAGCAAATAATTGCACCGGCATTAATAAGCTCCTGGCAGATTTAGGGGATTTTTTTTTTCCCGTTCTCTGTCACTGTAGAGGCTTTCTATGAACTACTTGATTAGTAAACAAACATAAAGTCAAATGTTCTCGAATGATGAAAATCAAGCAGCAAATGTCACCATTATCAGCTGCATTAACAGCATCCCACAAATAAAGAATAGATTATCAATGCGGGGTTTTGAATTATTCTCCCACACATTGCATTCGCAAGCAAGATTGGACCTGACATCAACTACATATAAAATGCGATATTTTTCACCTTCGTTTTTATCAAAATCATTATCATTTACTTTAAACATGCCTACTATACAAGTGCGAAACAAGACTCAACCCAATATTACTTATTTGCCTGATCGTAAGAACTGGCAACAACGTACTGCCCGCCGCCTTGCTGAAGAAGAACTTACAAAGGACCTTCCTGAAGGATTCCCTGAAGAATTGGAAGGACCAAAGATATGGAAAGGCTCTGATTATGAAGGTCAAGAAGAAAAATGGGTGTATGAATTGAATCCTCAAGAACTGGACGAAGTGCATCAAGCTGTCATTGACTTTGAAGAAACTGGAAAGCCGTTATCGGCTGTTGAAAAAGACACCTTCCCTTTACCTATCCTGGGACCTAAATTGAAGCAATTGATTGAAGATGATGTAGTGGAAGGCCGTGGCTTTTTGGTGGTACGTGGTATCGATCCCGATAGATATTCAAGAGTTCAACAGGTGATTGCTTACTCTGGTGTCTCCTCTTATGTTGGCAAACGTGGTCTGCAAGGGAAACATGTTCTGGGTACTAATAATAATATAACAGTAAAAATAATAGTAATTCAAATACCGACTCAATCTTTTTTTTTTTTTTTTAAAAAAAATTCGTAGCCCATATCACCGATCTTGTTACAAGCAAAGAGCGCCAGCTTGATGAAATATTAGCTCCAGCTTACACGAATGATCATCAAGTGTTTCATACTGATGCGGGTGATATCATTTCTCTATTTGCCATCGGAGTAGCAGAACAAGGGGGTGAATCGAAAATTGCTTCTAGCTGGACAGTGTACAATGAAATTGCCAAAGAGCGCCCTGATTTAATTGACACATTGGCTAATGATTGGGTTTTCCAAAGGTATATATATATCATATGATAGATTTTGATTTTGATTTTTGATTTTATAATTCTCACTTCTGTCTTTCATTGTCTTTGTTAGTGACTATACTGAAACTGGATCATTCTCCCGGCCCCTTCTTTACTACCATCAAAAGCATTTGATTATTCAGTACGCTCGCCGTAATTTTACTGGATTTGGGAAAAACCCAAGAAGGTAGGTTTTTAAAAAATTAGCCTATAGGAAAAATTAATTCACTTTTTTTTTTTTAGAGATGATATTCCACCTATCACCGAAGCTCAAGCTGAAGCTCTCGATTATCTTCATTATACCGCCGAGAAATACAGTCTTAGTGTTAATTTTAAGAAAGGCGACATTCAATACATCAGTAATACGTCCATTTTCCATGCACGAAATTCATATACCGACAGTGATAAAAACAGGTACGCCTTTTTCGTCAGATATAATTTTTTTTTTAACAAACGATTTATTTTACATTATATATTACAATAGACGCCATCTTTTAAGACTTTGGCTTCATCCTGAAAATGCATGGGACACACCAGATCAATTAAAAGAATTATGGAATAAGCTGTACGTCAATGAAAGGGAAGAGATTTTCCCTCTTGAACCTACTTTGAGACACTGATTCGCTTAAAAGCTTACAATCAAGAACAGCTCTTGGTGACTTGTTATACATATCTCACATATTTCAATCAAAAAATAAATAAGATATCTACTATTATAATATTATTTTTCAATATACATTGTCGTCAACCTTTTTTACGTTTATTTTGAATGTAGTTGACTTATTTCAAATTGAGACAAAGGTTAACAAAATATGCAACTGGAGCAAGAGGTATTGATGCCTTGCTGAGTTTGCTGGAAAACGTCAAGGAAAATGTTATGAATCCAAAGCGCACGTACTTGGGTAAGTTTTATTCAAATTTAAACAGACAAAGAAAACAGATGCTATAGACAAGTATTACTGGATACTAGTTTCTGTTCCTATTTTTTTTTTTTTTTTTTATCTTGCCTCAATCATCTAGTATCAAATAACCAATCGTTCTAAACCTTTAATCTTCTCGATTTCATACTTTTTCACATTCCGAAATGTGCACATATGGTCTCAATTCTGAGGTCTCCTGTGACCTCTGGTAAATACCCTCTCAGCATTTCTTGATAATTGCAATATGTTTAGCTGATTATCATTTTCTGGGCTGCTTTGTTCATTGGGGACCGAAAGTACCGCGACTTCCAGAAAATTGTTACACAATCACATTAGTAGCCTTAGCAGCTTTAGTAGCATAGTATAGCTGTAGTGTGGTATTGGTCATTGTTTTCTATTATAATCAATAAATGCTCTGGCGCTCCGCTGGAGCTTTTGGAAATCCATCGATTTACTGGGTTACTGAGTGTTGGTGTTGATGGGATGAAGTTAGAGCCTCTGTCATTTCGCACTACGGTGGAAAATTTTCAATTCAGGCTCCGCACACATGATTTCTTTTTTTTTGTCTCCATTTTTTATTCCTCTCTTTCCCTTTTTTTTCTTCTTTTTTCCTTCATGAAATTCTGAATGATATAATGGCAAGGCTTATTGCGATACTGGTGATCTAGGATTAGTGTTAGAACTTGAATTAGAGGCATTTTTAAAAATGCAAAACAAACATCATGGGAAGACCCTTTCATTTTGGTTTTCCAACTTCCATTAGATTAGCCTTCATTGTAGAAATAGTGCCATCAGCTTAGGTTAGTGTTAGTTGTCATAGTTTATACTGTATGCAGATTTGAATTAAACATGTCATATCTTTTTACAATTAATCTCTTTCCTGCTTTTTATTGTCTCGTTGAATGAGCATAAGTAAAATCCGGTGTGTGTATTTATGTGTAGGAAGAAGGGTATGTGCCTGTGTAAAAAAAGGAAGTCCACTACAGAATATTTGTTGTCTGTCTCCTCTACATTTCGTGCACTTCAGTGGATTATATAGAGTATCAATGGAAGGGTTAGTATTAATGCAAATTATTCTGGGGCGGGGTTAACTGTTGGTGACTCAATAGGAAAAAGAAAATAGCGGTAATATTGATTGAGAAATATCAGTGGACCGATATTGCAAAGTAATAGACGTCAAGTTCGATAATAATTCTATTATTCTGAAAAAAAGGACTGCAGCGTATTTTACCTCTGCATTTCACACTATTAGAGCAGCACTTGAACTTCGATGTGACTTTTCAAAGTGAAAGTATGACATACGTATGAAACACTCAGAGGGATTGGCTAGCATACTATATACAATCTCAAAGTAAAGTGATTCTTTCTAGTAAAAGCATAATTTTGAGTCAATGGCTGTTAAAAATAAGAGGATGTAATTTATTGTAGTAGAAGCAAACATAAACTAGGAGTTGGTCAACGCTAATCTAATGGAGCGAGAGGATGGGTGTATGAAAGGGTCTGCTGTTGAAGAACAAACTAAACGAATAAGAGATATAGTAATGATAAAAGACAAGACATAATTTATTCAGAAGTAAATATAATGCTACGACAGCTAACACTGAACGAATCTAACGATGGTTCCGTAGCGCTAATCGCAACATTAAGCCTGATCTAATAATGAGTTTAAAATCCTAAATCCAAAATGAAAGAGTTTCCCCACGCATGCCTGTATTGCATTTTTCAATATGCCCCTGATTCAATATCTAACACTAATCCGAGTTGAGTATCATTTCATTGAGAATCAAAAATAAATACAAGTAAAAACCCCCGGCAAGAATTTATTGTAAAGTGAAGGTCGCTAAATTAAAATAAAAACATAATACTAACTAGTTATTGAGCGCTTCGTGCAATTTCATCTTGATAGTCCCAATGTAGTTGTCCAACATCGTGATTTCCGTGATAAGTCCATCCTTCTTCAGTAACGTGGTATACTATAAAAGCAATCATAGGATCAGTACTTTTATGTTCTTCATACCATCATACTAATATTAGCCATTTTACTATTGTTGTTATCACTTACAATTGACGGAGCCACCAGACATAGCATCACGATGAGTTGCATGGTAAATCGACCTTCTTCCCAGCTCTAAAGCATCCTGGACTGACAAATCATGATCATAACCACTATCCAAAACACCATAAGCAAAAGTTGATCCAGATCCAACAGAGAAGATATCACCCTTAATTCGTGCACCATCCGAATCCACATAGAATAGGTTGGGGCCAGACTTGTCCCAGCCTGTCACCATCGTTCCCATAGACAAACCCATTCCCTTGTATGCATACACCATGTTGGCCAATAGTTTGGAGGCTGCTGCCACCGAAATGCGTTCCTTGTTTCGTAATTCGTATAAGCGACAGCGACGACCCAATTCCCGTTCCCAGTATTGACAATCAGCAGCACCACCAGCCAAGGTACCCAACAAGTAAGGATTGATTTCAATCACCTTTTTGACGGTCTGTGAAGCTATATGTTGGTAAATAATAATAATAATAATAACGCATGAAAGCCAAAACGGTGTTAGCAAAAGTCGGCAGTGGAGAACGATGTATATGTGACCTTACCAATATAGTTGCCCATAGTAGCTCTGGAATCGACGGCAACAACAACACCGCCCTGGAATTGGAAAGCAAGAGTGGTTGTACCGTGTTGAATCTTGATCTTGTATTCGGCAGAGTTTTCATCCGTTACATTCCGTAAAAAATCAACAGGCTAAAAAGCAAAAAAAAAAAAAAAAAAAAAAAAAAAAAAGAGAAGTGAGCAAGTGGCGACCGGAATTTCTTTTTGGGTTCTTACATTGTGGACAGAAGGGACATCGAAAGTAGGGTAAGCTAAAGCTTGGGCAGAATCCCATCTTCCACAAACTTTAGTAAGATCAACTTCGTGAGGGAGTTGTAATGGTGATGAAGAGTATTTTTGTACAAATCGATGCATCTATTTGAGGTTTCGTAAAAAAAAAAAAAAGGTACAAAGGAAAGAAAGGACCGCGCGTCAAAAATTGACGTAACAATATTTAAAGTCGGGATTTGAAAACACCCAACCTGATGCTGTTCTGTAGGTATCAACTTTTATTATTGATATTGTACACAAACGCCAAATTAAATAATTTCTATATACTATGAATTCGTCTTGATTCATTTGACCGGTGCTCTTACGTCCAGTATGATACCATGTTTTTTTGCCCATTCTTCACATGCCCGATTTTGCTGATCACATAACGTCAAGAGCACCTTCCGCTGTACCAAGGCGGCAACCGCTTCCCAGTCACTGATACGATGGCATTCCTTCATTTCAAATACAGATAAATTCGGGCAATGAACCGCATAGGCACGGACGGTGAGGTTGGAGACTCGAAAACAGTTATTAATAGAAATACGCTCGATGCCGTCTCGCCTCAATTCCGCCAGTAAGATGAGACTTGCATCTGAAATATCGCACCCGGCTAGACCTAGTACAGACACTTGTGTATGCTTCGCTATTAATTTGATGGAGTGGTCTGTAATATGCTGTCGATCCTTCACACGGCCCACATTCAGATGTCGAATAAGCGGACATTGAATTGCAATTTTGGAGATCGCCATGTCAGAGACGTGGCCACAGGCTCGTAAATCCAAATGTTCTAGGTGAGGGCATGTATTGGCCACTTGTATGATGGCATCATCCGTGATACGCTGACATCCAGCTAATGATAGATATGTAAGTTGACCATGTTCCAGGAAAGAATAAAGCGCTGAATTCGTCACATAATCACATATATAAATGTCAAGCATATTAAGATACGGTGCGTGATGCCCAACATGCTGTAATGGCTCATTAATGTTGCGTTCTTTTATTTTTCTAAGCGTCAGAGAGCGTATGCGATTTTGATAACTGGAGATAAGATCATGTGATTTGTTGACATTATGGTTTCTCGATAACGAGGTTTGAAATATCGATTCAGACTGAGCGGTTGAACATGGTGATGATTTTGTAGTGAGATCAATCTGTGATTCCATTGATGACGAAGTTGACATGGCTGTGTTAACTGGTTTTTCTTGTTTTTGGGTGTACAGAGGGATTATAGATGCAAGGGCTGGGAATAAAGGTCGTAATGAATCGGTTTTCTTCATAATGATATTGGCAATAGCATTATTATTACCATTTTGTTGATTAGAAATGACAGCATCACCTTCATTATTATTTTCGACCGTATTGGCATGAGGAGTTGCCACAGCAAGAGCAGCAGCAGCAGTAACAGATGATGAGCTGGGTTTTAAATTCGGTACTGGCACGCGGCTAATGACAGATGTGAATCTCAAAAATTGTTCATAGTCAGTTCTGCTATCTTCAAATGATACATGTCGCCAAGTATATCTGGAGACGCAGTCATGCCAAAGCCAATTGACATATAAACATGGTAAAACGTCCTGCATCGATTTAATTGTGGAACGATGAGTACTAGCTGATTTATGGGATGGGCAACACACGGTAGCCGGATTTGGCATCAAATACTGAATGATTTGTTCGACAATTTCGGGAAGTTGAAAAATCAAATGACATTGTTCATTCGGTTGCGCTTTGGAATAATCGTTGGTTTTGTTAGTTCTGCATGAATTTTGACGTTTAAAGACCATGGGCATTTTTTGATGATGGGATGACAAGTTGGTAATTGAAAGAAACAAAGAAAAAGAAATTAAAAAGAAAAAAAAAGAAAAAAAAAAAAGCGAAAGCTGAGAGGGTAAACAGCCAGGTGAAACAAAGAAGCATGGCATATATCATTAAGAGAGTGGGTGGGGTGGGGTGAAAAAAAAGGGAGCGGAGATTTTTTTGTTATGTTTTTCACATATGGTTTCAATGTTTGGATCAATTTTCTACAATAATTCGCCCAACAACACTAGCACTGACTCATATGATAAACAAACAATAATAATAGTAAATAATAGCTTTATTCCCGATAGGCAAATACACATATATGAAAAATTAAAGTGTTTCTATCTATTCAATATAAACTAAAACATCAAAATTCTAAACTAAGAAGGAGCCGGGGAAGGGGATAATTAAGCTAATAGGGAAAAAGGGGGAGCAATAGCAAAACTAAATCTTTGGGCGGAATAGTTGACGTTCTTCAAATCGTATCGGTACAATCATCAAATCACGAATACCATGCACCTGATCCGCAGTAAGCCCACATTCATTACGTACATATCCCTCTATAGATCCATAACGTTCCTTGAGTTGACGTATTGTTTCCTTCATAGCCAGATATCTAATAAAAAAATAAAAAGTTAGTTCCGAGTATAACCAGTTTTCTTTCTAATTGATACTTACGGAGCAGACATCACCATCCTCATATTCTCCATAGTCGTTCCTAATAACACTGACTTTTTTTCCAATTCTTCTTCTGGTTCTACGTATCTCAGTGGAGTAAGACATACCATTCTAGTCATAGTCATTGCTTGTTTTTCTTTTCCTATCACTTACCCCAATAGCCAAGATTACTAAGTGCGTATTCTTGAGAAATAATCTCTTCATCGACGCCACATATACCAAGTAAAAGCATCACAAATATTCCAGTACGGTCCTAGAATTGATAGAGTTAGTAGCTTTCTTACATTTCCATAGCCATGTCATCAGCAAATTTCACTTTACCTTCCCTGCAGTACAGTGAACAATAAGTGACTTGGTTGATTGATTGGAATGGTGCTCGAGCATATGCATAAAAATATTTCGGTATTGCTGTTTGGCCTTTACGAGGATGATGTTGTATACTTTCGGGAAACCAAGAGGACCTTCAAAGTAGCCTTTCCACCGGGAAGCCAGTGCGGCAGGTGAGTAATCAGCTTTGGAAAACATTGCAGATGGGTACCGTGTTAGTCCGGGTATTTCTCTAAAAAAAGAGTATTCGTTACTATTCCATATATTCCATCACCTTTTAATTTACTTACGGTGCCATGCCTTGACGTTCAATTTCGGGATCAGAGCGGAAGTCAAATGCTGCAATAACATTGAGTCGTTTCAGTGTGTCAATGCCTTCATCTGTAATGTTCACTAGACTATTTAATAATTAGTATTCGTTTATTTAGTACAAAATCCCAACCTCCTGACCTTTTTTTTTTTTTTTTTTTTTTTTTTTTTTTTTTTTTTGTTACTTACTGCCCGCATCTGAACACGATCCTTTCACGTATATACCCAGATCCGTCCTTCAGGGGCCATCCCCCAATATCACGAAAGTTCTTGATCCCATTGACATCGATCCAACGAGGAATACATATCGATACATGCTGTCCCATCGTCATCGCCTTCACATATGCATCCTTTTCATGCTGACTAAAGTATTCTAAGATTATGTCCACCAGTTCTTCAGATTTGCCCGTGAAATTGTGGTCTGCTTCGGGAACAAGCTTGAGGGTATGGGTAGGAACATTGTTGGCAAAAAGAGCTCCGTTGTAAGCCGGAACCAGCTAAAAAGAGGTACAGAAAAATTGGTCAGCTGTGAGCAACAGTCACAGTATGACTGATATGATGAACTACTTACTGTGTCGGCAAGTCCATGGCAAGTTAATACGCTTGTTATTTTGGGCAGGTGAGCAACTATACAAAAGAAAAAAGTGAGGGGAGGGAAGGGAAGAAAAAATTAGTAAAATACTCGCTTACTCTATTGACTAGTTGGTTTTTTTGTTTCTACTTACTATGCGAGTTATCCCATTGTCTGAATCTGTCAGCGTCTTTCAAAGTCACTTTTGTTTCCAATATACTTCCTCGTTTCTGGAATGTCCATAAAAAGTAGCCCTGTCATACCATAAATGTGTGTGTTGGAGAGAGAGAGAGAGGGATGTTAGCATGTATTCAAAAAAGATAAGGGTGAGAATCATTGTTCATCTCTTATTACCTGTTCGTGTAGTTGTTTGTTGTTCTCAGGAAGATTGGCCAAAACACTACCATCATTCATATCATAACGCCCAGATACATTGATAACATGAGCCAAGGGTTTATCACAGGTTGATGCATATTTGAAGCATGAGGTAGCGCCTAGTAATAAAATATATAAACAATTATGGTTTCGTTTCCAATGAGGTGTCATTGTTTTATCATACCACGTGCATGCCCGACGACTGCCCATATTTCGTATCCTTTCTTTTCAAAATAATCGGCTACATCAAATACATCTTCGGTGTCTTCCTATTACCATATAACATGAAACAATACATGAGCAACAAAAGCTCAATTCATTCTTTCCATAGCCTCTTCTTCTTACCGTAAATCCAGCATATTTAACTTCTCCACTACTATCCCCATTTCCTCGATAGTCAAAACGAAAGCTTGCATAAGGAAGTTTTTCCGCCAAAAGTCGTTGATAAAGGTAAGATTTGTGACCTAAGTATATAAAAAGGAAACTGTCAAGTTTCACTACACTGATCCCCGCTTTTTTTAATCTATCCTACCTAGGTCACCGTGAGCGATCAGTACTAGGCGAGGTTTTGGACGAGAGGTACCAATTTCCGGTTTCTTTTCCAGAATTCCAGCTATTATTTCCCCAGACTTGTTTTGAATATGAATGGTGGTCATGGCAGAAGAGGGAGACATAAAACCACAAGAAGGAGGTGCTTGAGATTGAGCCAAAAAAAAAAAAAAAAAAAAAAAAAAAAGGAGAAAAGCAAAGAATGGGGGAGAAGCAATTTTGATTCAAATTAAATCGGCGCTTAATCCCATCTGGACGCTGTGGGTTACAGTGTTCAACCGTCAGGTACAATTGTACACACAAGCTGAAGTAAATGATAATCATTGTCAGATATGACGTAAAAAAGAAGGATAATGTAGATAATATAAACAATTTCAATAACGTAAATCATTCAGGTTGATTGGTCAAGGGAAAAACTAAGGCTCTGATAACCATCTGAAGGTGAGGCAAGAAAAAAAAGAGAATATTCAAATTTAATTGGTCTCGCAAGTCACGGCAGAATTCAGGGTTTTTCTTTGACTTTTAAGCTATTTTTTCTCTTTCCTTTTTTTTTATTTTTTTTATTTATCTTTCCTTTTTCTCAAACACCTTTCCTTATTTTTTCATCGTTTGTTATAGTAATAGTCTTTGCGCTACTGTATTCATTGGTACACCCTATATCAAAGTCGTCGATTTTTTTAGAACACATACATACAACGGATGGATGGTTATTTGCAAACGGTAAGCTAAATAGAAAAAGAAAAGAAACTAAACAAACGCAAATACTTACGCAAATATCTACAAAACAACCCATATATTTAGGCACTTGTTGCTAATGGACCTCCACAACCCCCTCGAGTATCTCCTTCTGCCAAACTCTTGAAACCATGTCCACCAAGCAACAAGGACTTCCATTGCGATAATGTGCATGCTGTTGAAGGAACTTACCAACTAGTGAATGAAATACACTTTGATACTATTGCTCCTCAATTCTCTTCAGGTACAAGGACTTGCATTGTAGATGTACGACCTAAACACCTCGCCAAATCCACCTCTTCTGCCACCACGTCCACCACCACTGACTCAGCAAATGCATCTACACCCACTCCCATCTCTTCGTCCACTGATTGCATATACAACAATGAAGAAGACGAACACTCTTCCACAACAACATTACCGCCACCACCTTCCTCCTTATCGGCAACAAGGACAAATTCAACTCCCCATATTTTGCAACAGTCAGCACCCCAACTCTCACCATCTTTATTTCCAACAACAAATCCCAGCTTGAACACACCACTGACTCACCCAGTAGGGATATCAAACACCTTGGATGGAATGGGTATCACTCGATCAACTGCCCTTCCTATTCCCAATGTTACAGCCAGATCCTATGATTCCATGTCTTCGTCTTTTCAGCCCGGTACCGAAGGCTCCAATGGTACATTGACACCGCCGCATTCTCGTACTACGCCAATCTCCAGTATTCCCACAGCTCATCTTCCCGGTAGCCCAGCTCCAAGCAATAATGTCATCGGTTCTGGTGTGACCCCGACTCCGACCTCTTCCACACCATTCATCTTTTATCCTCCTCCTCATTCATCCTCTTTTACCGATCCGGCTCTTACGCCGATAACTGATACATCATCATCTTCGTCTGGAGACAATGGACTACAACAACAACAACAACAACATACCGCCAATGAAAATGGAATCTCGGACTTATCAACTAGCGTCAGCTCTTTATCTGCTTTATTCTCTCGGCGAAACAGCATGCGTTACCTACATTCGCCTCAGCGAAAACCGAAGAACAATTTAGTCAAGACGAAATCAAGCTTTGTATTAAGAATGATTATTCACGATCGTTTGGCACAGGTCCTGGCGAATCGAACCATGGAGGATAGCTTTGTCTTTTTTAACGTTGGAACAAGTTTTTTATGGATGGATGCTAATGGAAAACCAAAGGTAAAAGCAAGCGGCATCTGTGTTTACAAAATTGATTCTGATGAAAATATGTTTGTTTTGTTTTCAGGATCCATTGTCAAGAATTGTTTTTACTAAAGCTTACCCCACTTGTCATGATGTGAATTTGGTAACGAAATCTAGTGAACATCTAGATGTTATTATTGGGTTTTCCAGTGGTGACTGTGTTTGGTATGATCCTCTTACAAGCAAATACTTTCGGCTCAATAAGGATGTAAGTAGAAATTGAGCATCAGATCCAAAAGAAAAAAAAAAAAAAAGGAAGCTAACTGATTGCCACTTTGTAATATAGGGAAACATGAAACGAGGCTCTGTTACAAATGTCAAGTGGATTCCTGGGTCTGAAGACCTTTTTTTGGCCTCTTTCTCGGATGGAACTATATTGATATTAGACAAAGATCGAGAAGATCAAGCGTATACACCTTCATCGCCAAACACGTGGGCTGAACAGCAGTAAGTCAAGAAGATAATGGGGTAGGCGGAGTTATGAGAACTCAGCTCTATTTTTTTTTTATCATAATTCATGCTTAGATTCCACGCTATTCGTCCTCACAAAAGTGCAAAATACAACCCCGTGTCTCACTGGTCTACTATTGACAAAGGTATTGTGACATTCGAATTTTCGCCCGATGGTATCCATCTTGCCCTTATTGGAATGGACGGAACTCTGCGGATCATGGACTATCATCAAGAAAGGTAACACAAAAGATGCGGACAAGGGATTTAGAGTTTAATGGCATGATTTATTTTTTCATCAGAATATTAGATATATTCGCAAGTTATTATGGTAATTTCCTTACTGTAGCCTGGAGTCCTGATGGAAGATATTTACTGGTAATATATAAAATGCATATGTCAATTGATATTAATTATATTAACTTGGCCTTGTTTTCTAGTGTGGCGGCCAAGATGATTTGGTCACCATATGGAGCTTTATCGAAAAACGAATCGTCGCTCGTTGTCATGGACATAAATCATGGGTAAGTGGAAAGTAAAACGCATTCACTCAACATTGACTTTTTTTTTTTCCAATGCATTATAGGTTACCAAGGTTGCTTTTGATGCTTGCCGATGCGATGACAAAGTCTATAGATTCGGTAGTGTTGGTGAAGATTGCAAATTGATTTTGTGGGATTTCTCCTTCGGTGCTCTCCATCGCCCCAAAAACGTAAGTAGAAGAACCTATAGTCACATCATCTAAAACGTTGTATGTAATACTCTCTCTACATTTTTTGTTAAAAATCATATCATCTTATAGAAACATCGTACAACAGGGAATACGCCACGAAGTCCGAGAAGCCCCAAGGACACCCATCGATTCTCATTTGTTGGATCAGACACTCTCAAATCTCGGACACCAATGCTTGCACATATGTTTGATCGACAGGGTAATCTTGACACCAGCACCAATGACATGATGACGAATCCCATCTCGCCTACTACTCCTCGCAATCATCAACATCAGCATCAACAGCAACAAACGTCACCACCACCTCCAGCACCACAACATCATCATACCTTTAGTTTTAAAAAACGATCCCCGACGACAGACAATCATCAATATCAACAGCAACATCATTCTCACCGATTTCATTCATCACCACCAACGAAATTGACATCATTTGAAACTTATCACTTGACCATGCCGACATTACATCCCGCGCCAAGCAAGACTCAAGTACCGTCCTTACAACCAAGCACTATCCGGACTGTTCATGCGGACCCATGTGTAGATTTGATATTTCGGCGTGATGGTATTGTGACGACGGATCGTAGGGGGAGGATACGAACATGGGGCAGGCCCTGAATATTTGGAATCACAATATTGTATTATTAGTTTAGTATCATGTAGATTATTCTATTAGTTTTTTTTTTCCTCCACCGTCCCTTATATTATTTTGTGCTCAAATGTTTGGGCAATTTATATCTTCTACTTTTATTTTTATTTTTATTATTGTATTTGAATAAAAATTCTTATTATTTATATATATATATATAAATATATTATATATCATTGTGTTATATGACGATGACGATGATCATGATGATCATGATGATAGCCCCTATGTATTTATTATTCCTACTGTATAAAGTAAAGATCATGTTTTGGTTCGGAACCATGCTATCATTCATGTTAGTGACTGGTTATCAATATGTCAAGGTTGATGTGGTGAACAATTGAGTCCGCTGGAAAACCAACAACAACTAGAAACAAAATGACAACTTGGGAATGAAGCGTTTTTGCTCCCAATGTGGCTCGGCGCTTTGCACAATGCTCATGCCTGGATTCAGGTTCTTTTCTTTATATGTATATAAATAGTCTGGGAACCCTCGCGTCGGAATTCCACTCACTTTTCTTCCCTTCTTTCTTTCTTTTTTTTATTTTTTTATTTTTTTATTTTCTTTATCCTGGACATCACAATTTAAACCAAACATCTACTAATTCACTCTTTATTCATTACTCACAGGAGGTACAGTCAAAAGAATCAAAAGAGTTGGAAGAGAGAACAGTGAACAGTGAACGGCGCTCATAAAAAGGGAACTAACAAGAAACCTCACCTGCTTTTTCTTTATTTTTATTTGCTTAGCACAATGGGACGCAAGAAGATCAAGATTCAACCTATTGGAGACGAACGCAACAAACAGGTACAGATCTCGCTCGCTCTTCACATAAAATAGCGAAGGATTTCTTTTTGACAGTTTGTGTTTTTTCTAGGTGACCTTCCTTAAAAGAAAACAAGGATTGATGAAAAAAGCGTATGAACTCAGCGTACTATGCAATTGTGAAGTGGCGTTGGTGATATTCACTTCAAACAACAGATTGTTACAGTATTCAAGCAAAGATATGGACCAATTATTGTTGAAGTATACACAGGTAAGGACGATCGGAGGCATGGACAGGGTTGGCAAGGGAAAGGATATGCCGGGGAAAACATACTCATCCGCTTACCCTTGAACTATTTCCTTTGGTAGCACAAAGAACCTCATGAAACTAAAAACAACACGGACGTAAGTGATAATGCATACACAAAGCGATGCGCACATATGAACATTTTTCCCTTTTCGACTTATTCTATCTCCTTCTGATTCGCTTTGTTTCTTGTTTCTTAGTTTGAAAATACTGAACAGGAAAATGACTCGGCGACTGATTCAGCACAACTGCAGAGCAACTCTTTGATCGAATTTACTACTACACAGCATCGGGTTCTTGAACGTCAACAAACGATTGCTCCAGTTGTTTCTGATACAACCAATCAAGCGAAAGATAAACCTCAGCAAAACATGGACAAGGTATATATGAATTATTTGATCAAGTGGGTGCAGAAGAAATAGTGACTGACTCTTGGGAATGAGGTCGTCATTTTTTATTTATTTATATACATGTAGATGTCCTCATATTTTACAAAGCAGCCTTCACATGTGACTAGGATGAAGGTTCCTCCTACACCAGGACTATTTTTGGATGAAGAATCAAATCGCCACTTGGATTTACATTCTGGATCATCTTCATTAGCACCATCATCGCCCTCTTCACCTCCGCAACAACAACAGCAACATCAGCAATGTATGCTTCCTCAACCACCTTCACCATCAACACAAATATTGACGCCGCCTATGGAATCTCATATGACTGGCGAAGAACCGAAAAGTAAATATGCACTGAATTTATCAGCCCCCAATCTCTTCAACAACGCACTTTTCTCGTCATTTCCAACAACCACTACACCATTGTCACTAGCAAATGTACCTCCTCTGGTTGCACCATCACTGTTTACAGCCAGCGATGATGCCTCACAACACCAGCGATTTGATATTTCTCCACATGTGCCGTCACAAAGTCGAGTATTGGATTCATCTATATACCAGCAACAAAAAAATCAATCCTTTTCCTTTTTACACAACAATTACCAACTTTCCCGATCGATGTACAGCACAACACCACAGCTAGCGCCCTTTCCTTTTCAAACAGAAGACTGTTATTCAAGCACCGTCGATCCCTTTTCATCCGATTTGTGCAACAACGCAACTGCCCAATGGCCTATAGCATCGCAGCAACCGTCTCTCTTTATGCATGATTTGTTGGTCGCAGATCCGACGATGACGACAACGACTGGTGACAAACGAAGATCTCTCGAAATATTGGCATGTGGTGGCAAGAAAAAAAAGCAAAATGGGTGATGACCTTATGTATATTTTAGTGCACCTCTTCCTTCCCCTTCCCTGTCTTATACATTTCCTTCCTCATACATGACATCCTAGTTTGCATTTACCTATCGTATAGTTTATTCAATCATCTCGGCTTTTTTTTTTTTTTTTTTTTTTTAAAATTCATCAACACCATATTTTACAATATATATGCATATCTAGCCTTTACTGTCCCCAATGATTCCAAAAACCTTACAATAAAAAGATTTTATCTATTAATGAAAAGTAAAAAAGTATTCTTTATTTGGGAGCGTGTGTGTCAAACAACTAAAACTATTGTGCATCAAAATAAAGGGGTAGATAATATGATATATATATATATATATATATATATAAAGAATGGGTTGTGTCAAAAGAATATGGAAGATTGATAAAGCGCGTAATATATATAATAATGGTGTGTGCAACGGGGAAGGAAAAAGTAGGTAATATAATAGAATAGTATATAATATATATATAAGTGGATAGAAGAATGAGGGAATAAGTAAACTATATAAAACAAATATGAAGAAAAGAAAAGTACAGCACCAAGTAGACGTGATCCATTCAAAGTAGTATGTCATCTACCTAGTCATCAGCCAGGAATCGAAGAGTCATTAGGAGCCATGGTGGTTCCAGGAGTTCGTTGATCAAGAGATGAACGTGCTAACGCCTCACTGTTATTTGTATTGGGTAACAAAGATGATGAATCAGACATGTGCTGCTGTTGCTGATTTTGTTGATTTTGTTGATCTTGCACTGATCTTCTGATCGCTTCCATAAACATCCAGTCATCAAAACTTGGTGATTGCATGGTGGTATCGGTAGCATAGTAGCGGCGTAAAGGTAGAGAAGAGTCCATATTGGCCATTGCGGTAGAAGTGATCGGAAATGCTTGATCATCAAACCCTGGCCGAATATGATCTAGTGTCACAAAATGGTTAGAAGCAACGTACTACTTGTTCACCTGACTTTCTCTCCCCATTCCTTACCGATCAGAACTATCATAGAAGGTTTTTGCTTTGCTAGCGATCGTCTTGTATGACTGTTCGTTTGTTGTAAGGTCAAAGGTGATGAAGACAATGTCTTTGCATTGGCATTGGGTGGTGGCGATGTTTCATGACAAGGTACAGATCGGCTGATGACATTTTTCATAAATACATGATGGCAGGAAGGTGTGGGAGAAAAAATGGCAGAGTATCTCTATTGTTATTAAATCATAAAATAAAGACAAGTCAATGGTTAATATATTCTGCGTCAGTTCGTTTCTTTGTTGGTGTTTTTTACTTGTGCATTGGTGACGGAAGAAGGAAGATGGTAAATAATTCCAAAATTGGGTTGCACACAAAAGGGGCAGCAAGCAGGTAAATGAGGATCAGTTCGCTTCATCTGTACAAAGCATTCAGTACACAAGGGCTGGTCGCAACATTTTGAAAAATTGATATTTGATGGATAATACTAATAGCGAAATCAATTTGAATGAGAAAATACGGTAATAAGTTGTTCAATACAGCATTATATTCTATAATTACCAAAAACAAATGGGGCATTCTACAGCGTTCGCATACAAGAGCGACTTATTGTTTGTATTTTGTTTGGTGGTGGGCGCTGATGACGATGGCTCATTTACAGGCGTTTTTTCTGATGGTGTGTCGATTTGATCCAAGCCTTGACAAGAAAATGTCAAAAAAAAACAATCTAATTGTACATATTACTAAAGAATCTTACCTTTGTAGAAAGGTGCTAGTTTTCTTGAGGTGATGAGTTTCCGTACCACTTTTTTATCGTAGTCTTGCACAACATTGGAATAAAGGCCATTGGTGTTCGAATATCCGTCGTCGACCATCTTGTCTTCTTTGGAAGTAGTGGAGCCCATTATCACACCAGTTATGAATATATATTACAAAGATATAGAATACAAGTAAATAAGTATAGAAGGAAGAAGAAAAGTAAAAAAAAACTAGGTGAGAAATAAATAGGGCGAAAAGTCAGATGGGTTGGCGGCATTTCAAAAACCCCACTTTTGCAAATCCTTTTTGACACGCATTTATATTTTCGGTTCAGCAAATCAATGTGAAACGCTTCTTTTTCTGCTATTTTTTCCTTTTCCCTTTTATTACACATTCTTTCTTTTTTTTTTTTTAATACATATATGAAATGAAGCTATGGTTTTGTACAAAAACATGGCTGTTAGCCTTGGTGATGACCTTCTTTATTGGAAACCTTGTCTTTTGGTCTTATCATCCCCGTCCTTCTTGTGAACAACTGGGTACTTGTCAATCGGTAAGAATCATCATCATCTAAAAAAGAAATCTCAAACTAGTTTCTTTACTAATTGTCACATCGTATTGAAAAAAACATAGCAAGGAGAATATGAAGACTTTGACCACTATCCTGGCCATAATCAACAAGATTTACCTCCTCCACCCCCTCCACATGAACCTCCAGTTGTTGACAAACGACCCCCTCCTGCTCAAGCCGAAAAACCTCATCCTCATGCTGATTTGATTGCCCACGCTCAAGCAGAAGCTAACCTTCAGACTGTGCAATTCCCTGCCATGGAAGATTCTCCCAAACAACCAGACACTTATTTGCCTGGTAAGTAACATGAAAGAAAAAAAAGAAAAGCAGGAAGAGAAGGTTTCATCATCTTACTGGTTTGAATTTGGTGTGTTAGATACCCATTCTGATTTATCTATTGACCTTAACATCGTGGCTCCAACTGCTGACAAGACAACCCTTCGCTTCAACAATGATCAAAAAGCTATCTCTTTCACAAAGGATGCACAATCATGGCAACTCGGTGTGGTAAGTGAACTGGGTGTATTATTTATTAGTGGAAAAAGGAAGGAGAGAGGGGGGCAAAATCATCGGCTTTTGAACATTTGGGTTATTAAAAACCAGTCCTATTATTCTTTAATTATTTATTTATAGATCAACAGTAAACCTGATGTATTTATTGCTTCTGATGGTCACTTTGGTTCTATTGTCAACCATTACAACCGTGAACATCGTATCTACAGTTTGATGAAATGGATTCTTCGCGTACATCGACGAGACCCCAAGCGATCAACTCCTTTGGTGATGGTGGATGCTGGTAAGACAAAAAAAAAAGTCAGCTCGGGTGTTCTAGATTTATTTGGTTTTAATTTACTCTCTCTTTTCATCTTCGTTCCCCCTGGAATTTCTTAGGCTCAAACCACGGTTTATTCTCCATGGTTGCAGGTGCCAGTGGAGCTCATGCTATTGCTTTTGAACCTCAAACCCATCTACGAAGTAAGTCACTCTTTTTTTTTTTTAGTTTGGTTTACGGAAAAAAGGATCGACACTAAAGTTATTTTTATTTATTTGGTGCACTTTCCATTTTTAGGTGTGATCAATTTTGGGATTCGAGCCAATCAAATTTCCGACCGGGTACGGGTTCTCCCATTCGCTGTTTTGGACGGATATCGTGAATTACATATGAGTGGGTTTGAAGTAGATGATGGTGGTATTGGCTCTTTGGATTACAACAATGCAAACTCAGCTATCAACACCCAAACGATCCGTATCGACGCCATCCCCAGCTATGATCTTCTTTACACTTACAACCAAGGTCGCCCTGCGCAAAAGACATTGATGTATCCCGAAGAACTTGGTGCTGAATATGCAGCTGCGCTGAAAAAGGGGTTAGCAGATGAAAAACAAGGACTCAAGACAGACAAAGTGATGCCTGAGCATATTAGCTTCCGTGAACCTATCCAGTTTTTGAAGATTGATGTCGAGGGTTTTGAATTGCATGCGTTGGAATCTACTCAAAAGTTATTTGAAGCCAAATTGGTGGAAAACGTTGTCTTGGAATTCGGCCCTCCTAACCGTTGGGATGTCACGTTTGAAGAAGGTTTGGATATTGCTGAGAAACGAAAACGTTCCACTGCTCAATGCAAACGTGTGTTACGTCAAATGATCGATGAATATGGCTTTGATATCTATATCCTTCCTTCGCTCGGCTGGGCCAACACGGTGAACTTCATGGCCAAGAATGGTGCTGACTTCAGCAATGGCAACGATTCTGGAAACAAGATTGTCCATCGTTTGAAATCCTATGACTTTGATAGCAAGGCTATGGAACATGATGAATTTGAAGAAGAAATGAAAGCCAAGGCCAACTTGATTACTGAATATGTGCCCTTGCCCTCGAAATTGATGGAACAATACATGGATGAATTGGAAAGTATTGGAGAAGTTTATCTATGGTGCGTCAGACGCGATAGTCCTTTGACTAAGGTGATCCTTGCTCAAGGTACTTTGTAGATTTTTATTTAGTGTAGTTATTAGTTTGTTTGTTATTCTTTTACACCAAAAACTAAAATAAAATAAAAAAAAACCATTCAAAACTAGACGTCATTTTTATATCGATAATGTGTTTGTAGAAAGGAGGAAGAGGGTCGGGTTTACGGTGAGGAGGGAAAAAAAGGGGTGGTTTGGGAAACTTCATTTGATTTGGCCCGAGAATGAGTTTGAAAAAAAGGAGGTTTTTTTTTTAAAAAAAAAAGTTTAAATCGAATTCTAAACTTCTTTGTTCTTTTTTTGATATCTTTTTTAATATTATTTCACATGCATAGCTTATATGTATATTCTACACCAGCAAACAGCACTCACACATCACCAATATCGCTTAGCAACAAATACAGTGATAACGATCATCATCAAGGTCTTCTAAGCCCGGGTGACTCTACGGTAGGCGCCCTGTCTGATGAAGAAGATATCAATGATTACAAACAAGGCGGTTATCATGTCGTTCAGGTCGGTGACAGCTTTTATAATGGCCGGTATATTATTGATTCCAAGATGGGTTGGGGGTACTTCTCTACGGTATGGCTAGCCAAAGACACTCTGTAAGTAAAAAGGCAATGGTATGAAACATACCTAAATGACTAATTTCAATTTTATTGATGCTGATGGTGGTTTTAGGGCGAATCAGTATGTGGCTCTCAAGATAGTGAAATCGGATCCCCACTTCTGTAAAAGCGCTTTGGAAGAAATAGAATTATTGGAACAAGCACAAGCCCAGGCACAAGCGACTTCTTCATCTTCCTCAGTACCAATTAGCACCGATGATAACACTGACAGCAAGAATAGAAATAAAGGACATCAGCATGTTGCCCAGCTATTGCACCATTTTTGGCATGATGCAAGTCTTGATACACCTGGTGGTGGGAAGCACGTGTGCATGGTTTTTGAAGTCTTGGGGGAAAACCTTCTTTCGGTGATGAAACGCTTCAACTACCGAGGCCTTCCTGTGAACATGGTGAAAAGGATCACTCGACAAATCTTGGATGGCTTGTCCTTTTTACATAACGCCTGTGGAATTGTACATACTGATATCAAACCTGAAAATATCCTTATCTGGATCCCGGAGGTAGAATCATATTTGGAAAATCAGCGTGGGGAATCAAACAACTTTAATCAACGACGACAGTCTTCTTCTTTTACATCATTGGACTTGACTAACAATATCACCTTGATGGCCCCATCGAATTCTGGTAACAATCAAATGCGGCGGAAAGTGAAGCGGCAGCAAAAACGAACAGAGGATCCTCCAGTATCTGGGAAACAAACGTAGGTTTTCGTTGATCAAATAGATCGATTATGTCATGCATGACTTTTTATACTGATGATATACCTCTTTTATAGTGGTGGAAACAAACGATTAGACGAGCAATTGCAATCAACTTTCTCAGAGCTCTTCCTTAATGTACCCCAACAACGAACAGAAGAAGTCTCGTCATCACCACCTATGATTATTCGATCTGAAGCTTTGGATTGCACTACGATGATGAACACTGATGAACAGGAGGATTCTTGGCATGATAAGATTACTGTCAAGATTGTGGATTTGGGGAATGCATGTCGGGTAGATGGAAAATTTAAACATGTGATTCAGACTAGGCAATATCGAAGTCCGGAAGTTATTGTCGGTATGGTTTGGAACGATCGGGCGGATATATGGAGTCTGGGGTGCTTAGTGTATGAACTCTTGACAGGTGACTACTTGTTTGACCCTCGGATAGACTCGAAATATGGAAAAGACGAAGGTAAAATCTCTCGCTTGAATGAAAAAGGGAGGGGTAGGAGGGAGAAACACATTAATGACTATGTATTAATTTGCTCTTATTTTTGGGGTGAACTCCACTAATAGATCATCTGGCCAAAATAATTGAACTGATGCGTGTGCTTCCACGGAGTCTTACATTTGGCGGTGACTACTCGAGGGAATTCTTCAACAACAAAGGTGAACTTCGACATACCAAGGCGCTGCGGCATCGCCGTTTAAGGATGTATTACATGATACCTATTTTATGCCACCGGAACAGGCGGATAGTATTAGTGAATTCCTCTCTCTCATGTTGGAAGTGGATATGGCAAAGCGTGCGAGTGCAAATAATTTGTTGGATCACTCTTGGCTTACTTTATAGTTATTATTACGGTTGATAGCTTTAGAATAGTTAGATTCTTGTTCCTTTTGTATAGTACCCGTTTTATTTTATATTATTATTATCATTTGAAAAGGGCCTCCCTTTAGTATATAGTTTTTTGTAATTTTACTCACAGTTACCACCAAAATAAAACAAGGCAGTTTACTGATCTTCGTCCTTCTCTATTTCTTCGTTTTGATTATTGCGAAATTGTCTTCTTTATATATGTTTTATAATAGTGCCATATTCATTTTGATGAAGAAAAAAAAATTCATGTGCCTCCCATGGCATATAGGATAATTTGGTATCCGCCCACTTCATTTATGATCTGCCGAGTTTGGCCAGCACACAGATGACGGTGTTTTAATTCCCCGATCTTATGACTGTCCATTCTATATCAAAATGAAAAATTGGGGATATTTTTTATATTTCTCTTCCTATTCTCTTAAACGTTTTTATATCTTGATATGGATCGATACTCAAGAGGTTACGATGAAAGATACCGAGGATATTACGACAGACCACGCTCAGATACATACCGTCCTAGTGAAAACTACCGATCTGATAGGGATTACAACAGAGACGAGCGACCCAGTCGAATGTACCCCAGCAACAGATATTCCTCAAGATCACCCTCTCGAACACCAGTAGGCGGCGGTAATAGCTCTACAAGTGGCAACATCAACAACAATGGCAATGGTAACGATGGTCGATATGTATATCCTGATTCCAGAGATTCAAGAGGTTATTACTCGTCTCGTGGTGGTGCTTCTTCTCCTCGGCCATTGTCCAGGTCTCGCTCTCCTCCTCGACGCTTCTCCTACAACAATTACTACGGTCCGCCCAGCTCGAGAAACTCATATTCTTCTTACTCATCAAGGCGGTCTCCTTCACCTGGTGATTATCGGCGTGATAGTTATGATCAACGGTCTCCTTATGCAGGTTCTGGTGGCGCTTATTCACACTACTCATCATCAAGCTATTACCATCCTCACCATCCTCATCATCATCGTGGAGGCCCTTACTCTCATCACTCGCCCTATCGCCGCACATATGGAGGAGGAGGTTCCTCGTATGTTCCATCTGCCCCGCCATCTTCATCTCATCCACCGTCTTCGTCTTCATCATCATCACCTACATCTTCCTCAGGACCTGGGCAATACCCTATAGCGGATCGTGGCGTTAGAACTTCATTGGATAGTGACGAACCCTTGCCTTACAGAAACAATAGCGGTAACAACAATGCTTTTATGAATAGACCATCCATTGCTTCATCTTCTGCACCGTCACCTACTTTGACTTCTCCAAGTGCTATATCTTCTGGAGCGCCTCCAACTGCACCTTCTCAACAACAGCAGCATCAGCCTGGTTATAATGCACCGCCATCTATTCCTAAACTTGAACAATCAACAACTTCATCTTTGCCATCATCACCCACACCACCTCCAATAGCGCATCGCCCATCAACGCCAGTAGTGGGACGACCTTCTTTACCATCAGCATCCCTGCAACCACGACCATCTTCATCTACTTCATCTTCATCAACATCATCAGTAGTAACAGCGGCAATAGTCTCTGGCACCACAGCAGCGGGAACACCAACCAGCACACGGCCATCCTCGCCGGCACCATTAGCACCAACATATAGAACACCGTCCATGTCATCATCAACACCCTCTACCTATCAGTCTCTTCCAACAGGTCCTATGGCAGGTTCATCTTCGTCATCGCCAGCGTTAGTCATGCCTTCGCCCTCATCTACATCTCAAGGAAGTGGCTACTTTTCGTATCATCCGGCACCACCACCTCCACCGTCATCATCATCAACATCAGCGTCATTGTCATCATCAAGCTATATTCCTCAAGGACCATCAAGGTATATGCATGGATCGCGGCCAAATACGCCATCTACGCATCCTCACTTCAACTCACAACAACCTCCAGCACACCACGGCTCCTATAGTCATCACTATCAATCACCTCATCATATGGGTCCTTCGTCATCGACATTACCACCTCTCCGAGAAAGGCCAATATGGGCAGCGGAACAAGAAAAAGAGGCAAGTGAAAAAAAAAGAGGCCAGCCATCCAAGGATAATAAAGAATGCAGTTACTAACATTTTTATTTCATAATATGAATAGATGGAGCGGTACCAAAGTGAAGATCGCAAACTAATGGAGGATGAAATCAAATGTTTGGCAGCTGTCAGAAAAGGCCGATTTGACCTGGAATTGGGGAACTGGGAAACAAGCAAATTGGAACATCAGTTGGATCTGGTACAAAAACAGTGGAAGGAAACAGGGATGGAAGAAATAGTGCAGGCAGAGTTGTCAGCTCGGCTTCCTGGGGGCCCTCCAATTGGATTAGGTCATCAAAATCAAAAAGTAGTCCATATTTGATATTTTACATATATTTACTTTATAGCAATAAAATTTTTTATCTTTGTCTCAGTATGTTGTTTGTCTGTTTGTAGTATATTGGTAGCAAAGGTTGTTGTAGCAAATGTGACTGTAGCGAATATGAGTAGTGAACAGTATGATTGAAATGTGTGAATAGAGTGTATGGCTTGACTTGGTGATCGAAGTGCCATGATAAATAGTCTGATGTCCTTCTATCGTCATTACTAATATTATTAGTGTCTTCTATTATCATATATTGCAAACCAATAAATCTCTTTTTTTTTTTTTTTTTTTTTTGTATTGGTGTATATGATTTCGCAGGATTTTATTATTATATTAGCATTGAATGTATGAATGTATTTCAAGGGTGGTATGTCAATTTCAATATGATGCTATGATACTCAGCTTCATCTCCTACTGGCAATATTACAGCAAACAGGCACGTCCATCCTATTTTCACTTTATCCTGATAAGTCACCCCCCGTGACTATATCGACGGCATTCAAAAGCAGAATAATACGATAATGCAATATACCCCTAGAATTGATATTCATTCCATATATTCACTAACAATCAACAACATAGAATAAAATAAAAAGATCAACGAATGAAGTTTTATTTGTCATAAAAACCATGCCATAAAAACCATCTTTCCTAAAATGTACATATACTAACTACTGATTTGATTAAACTAGAATGAAAGCTAATCTAATTTTGCACAAAAGCATTCAGCTTGTTGATATCAGCGGCCTCTTCTTCGACCAAACGAGCACCGGGTCCAGCCTGAAGTTTTAAAGATACAAAAATATTCAGTTATTACTTTACAAACAAATACCCTTCTGCTTTATTCTTTTCAGTCTTACCTTTGACCATTTATAAAGTGTAGGGATAGCGGGGACGTCGAATTTGACACGGTAAGGGTGAGAGGTATTTCCTTTCCATTCATCACGGACACCAACAGGAGCTTCGATCAATACCGCATTGGGTACGTTCAAGAGAGATTTGCGAATCAGAGGATCTAACAACGTGAATAAATATATAAAATCAGACACACTAACTCTTTCATATACAGATATCCTGTTCACTTACCAGCAATAACACAGTCGGGACACCAAGACTCGTTCGTTTCATCCAGTTCGGTGCCAAAAAATACAACAAATACATTGTTTTGTTCGTTTTGTAAAGCCTTTTCAACTTGACTATCAAAGTCTTCAGTGGATACGCGAGTGAATTGGACCATAATAAAAACAAGGTTCAAATAAGGAGTGGAGAAAAAAGGGAGCGAATAAAATTCCGGGCAGCTTTTTATTGTTTTGCTAGGGCTCTTTTGATTTTTTAAATACCGCTTCATTTAAATTCCAGAACTTGCCATTATACCACCAATAAGTCATCCGCTTACTAAAAAATGGGCATATATAAACTTGTCATATGAGTCTATAGGCAAATATTAATACGTCATTTTGGATTTAATCGCGTACAGATGATGGAGAATATGGGGTGTGATACTATGCCAAAAAAAAAAAAAAAAAGAAGAAATCTGATAACATCCATGCGAAAAATTATGCCATCGTAGGAATAGACATTTAACGTTGGTATACGCTTTTGGTGAAATTAGAACTCCCCCGCCATTTCGCACCCCAGTAGGCAACTGGCATTTGTAACTTTATATTATCCAGTATGCAAAGAAAATGGAAGAGAAAAATAACGAGCTATATCAATACGGTTATGTCTATCCTAGTCGAGGCTACGCTGGCTGCGGAAATAGGACTGTATTCCGTATAAAGTCCCCTGGAACTGTCAGCCAGTTGCTCGATCTCTGGGCAAGAAGCAAATGGTATTCTCTATAGCAAGTGGCTACACCTACAGCACAACTTACATCCATTTGTATGATTCTCGAGCATGATTTTGGTTCACTTTGGCAGTAAATGCTTCCAAGACTGCTAACAACTCCCTCGTGCGGACAGAAAAGTAGATACAGTAAGTGAACTAGAAAGCAGGTCTGGGGTAAAAACGCTCACAAAACAGTTCAACAGAGATATTTCTAACTATCATATAGGTCAAAGTATATAACAAGGAGTATATGAACTCAGCGGACACAAACGCCCGGTCTTTAGAGTAGTATATCTTCACAATAAAATATCATCCACTTACAGTCTTTTATAAATCAATTGTTAAAATTTAGCTTTTAATTTCAGGGGTAGTTTATAATGTCCAAAAAAAAAAAAAAAAAAAAAAAAAGAGGGCGCTCGAAAATGACTAATTTCCTTGTCTGGACAATAAACACTTGTGCCCGCTAATAATACGTCCCAGGAAGTTGCAAAACTAAAGCAAAATTTATTTTATTTTTTAAATAGAAGAAATTCTACGTTCTATATTAATGCGAACTATATTGTTGGGTCAAAACTGTAGTTCTAGGCATTTTGATTTTTTTGAAGAATTTTCAAAAGTAGGAGCAATTAATCAGTTTGTATATCTTTATTCTTTACATTACCAGGGGAAAGGTATTAATCTACATAGTATAGACTTTGTCAAAGAGTAGTTTCATCAAAATCGGATTAATGGAAATGGTTCAAAGTCGAATTTTATTAGCGGACACATGTGTCCAAAACGGACCTAAATGACCGATCCATGTACTGCTTGTTAATAAAGAGAACATATTTTATTGAAGTATAGCAGTAGATACTAAAGCTAAAATTGAGGAGCCTAATGTAATGTAACAAGGGGATTTAAAGAAAGGATAAACTGGAGATAGCATAAGGGAAACTACAAGAATATGGGTAATAGTCAACACTAATCTACAAGGAATAGTTGCCAAACGAATGTAATATACAGCACTGTACAAGGCAGACCATATGTGAGAAATACTATAAATTGATGTCTTTTATTGATATATAACAATGGTCAACACAAATCTAAAGGGAGATGGTAAATTAGAATCTACTGTAAAACGCAATAGAGAAACTAATGGGACATTTTTTTTTTATTAAAGTGGGTAAAAATATACATATTTTATATAAACTATGGACAAACTACTTCTAATTGAAGCTCATGGAGGCTCCAGTTAGCCAACTAAAGGTGGTTCAAAATCCTAGATCCAAAATGAACAGGTTTCCCCATGCATCTTGTAATCCCTAATCTGGAAACCCTTCTAAACTAGTCTTGACATTAATCTAAGTTCACCACGAACCCACAGAGGTATAATGGTGGAGAAGAAGGAAAAAGCAAGATAAGAAACGAAAGAAAGAGAGAGGAAGAAAAAATTGGGAGTAGATGAGAATTCACGTGTGCGGGATTTGCTGCGCTGTTTAAATCGCGGGTGACTTGAAAAATTCTTGTTACTAGACCCAGACGCATCCCTTCCACTTGTCTTCGTTTTTGCCTTCTCACATGGTCGAACCAGTATGTATTAAGCAAGGTGCAGAAGCTGTAAGTTAGTAATAATTATCATAAATAAATGTCATAATTGTAATAATGGACTTTTTTGTAGCGTGTCTTCCACTTACCAACGTTTTTAACTATGGACGATGGATGTATTGCCAAAGAACGATTCAAGAAAACATATCGTCATCCTGATCTTGATCGGCAACTGACAGCTCGACGGGTAACACAAGAAGCACGCTGTTTGTATCGCTGCAACAAGGCGGGCATGGATACTCCTGCGGTGTATTTGGTGGATATACAGAAAGCAACTATATATATGGAACGAATCATAGGAACAACTGTGAAGCGACTTTTACTCGACAATCAGCACGATCAATATGCTTCTTTGGATTGTGGTAATAATAGATAACTTTTTTCCAGCTTTTTGATACTCACAGTCTATTTTTCTGGGAACCACTATAGTTTCTATGGCTGATAAAATCGGCATGGCACTTGGCAAAATGCACAGCATCGATATTATTCACGGTGATCTTACAACCTCCAACCTAATGTTACGGGAAAGTGGGTCTTTGGTAAATACACACACACACACGTAGAAAAGCAAAGAAATAATTGTCAGAATCTGAGTGGCTATTTGATTGAAATGAGGTATTGACGGACCATTATGTTATAAATTTGATAGGTGACGATAGATTTTGGATTAAGTTACGGATCGTCGATGCCTGAAGACAAAGCTGTGGATTTGTACGTCCTTGAACGTGCATTTTCAAGCACCCACCCCTCTACAGAACGATTGGTAATCCAATATTCACGTTTCTCATAGGCTCTGACTAACCGTTATCATTATTGGTAGTTTGCAAATATTCTCACAAGTTATACCAAGCATTACAAGCAATCCAAACCCATTCTGAACAAGCTGGAAGAAGGTATATACTAATTTAGAAGAATGATTTACTCAACACTAAACAAAATTTTGGTTGTAGTTCGATTACGTGGTCGCAAACGCAGTATGGTTGGATGAGTTGGTAGTTTTAGTTAGATACTATATATCTGGCAGCTTTTGATTTAGTTACTATATTTTTTTTGTCATGCATCATCGCTTTGTCAGTATTTTGAATTTGATACGTCAATAAAATCTCATGTGGCTTTTTATTTTTTTATTTGTTGTCTTTATCCATCATTCTCTCACAATTTAATTGCTATAATACAGTGACAAACTTATTATATTATTACCGCAATGCGCGTCATTATCAAATTGCCCAAAGAATTCACGACTGGTCACAGCCGCAAGAAGGGCCTGGCATTTGTATGACCGTACAATACTTGCTGTGTAACGAATTTCTAAAAGAAAACGAGTTGTGACAACAGTTTCTCATTTTTTTAGAGATGATAATTCTTTTTGACAATAAACCATCATGTCAATAATAGCGTGTTTGCTTCTTAATTCATTATAATCATTTTGTTCTTTTCAAATAGGATATATCGGCATTATCGGTGTTTGAATTCCTCTGTAACTTCGGGTCTTCCATTTTTGTTTGATGCCTTTTTTTTCCCTCTTCTTTTTTATATTTTACCCAATCCTAATTTTTATACCCTCCTTCCATCTTATACATTCAAAGCAACTAATGGTGAAAACTGCTTATGATCTCCCTGACACTACTTTTACTTGGTGCCCTACTACTCCTATACTTGCCACTAGTTCTTACCACGACAAGTTTTCCCAACTGGAACTCTTTCAACTTGGCACAGATAGAACAGGAACAATACAGAATTCTATTGGAAAGATCAACTCTAATTCCAGGTAATAAAGATACACCGCTATACTTTTATCTATTTCATCTGATCTGATTGTTCTATTAGATTCACATCTTTGGCTTGGGGAAATTCTCAAGTGGCGAAGCCCTGGGTGTGATTGCTGCAGGCACTGATTCTGGTGGTTTGGAACTGTGGGATCCTCACGTTATCGTTGACCCTGACAATAGGTAAATAAAAGAAAAAAAGTACTACTTGCCTTATTTTGATTGCTTTACTAAACACATTCTTCTTCATTTTACTATAGTGGTACTAGAAATGCATTAATTTCCCAACAAACCACGACTTACACACAGTCAATCTTTTATATGGACTTCAACCTACATCAACCCAATCTTCTTGTTACAGCTGGTAGAGATAATGAGGTAAGAAAAAAAAAAAAACAAGGAACAATGGAGACCATGATTACAAAGGGACGCTTGTGAAACAGTGATGATTCACTATTTATTTACTATTAGGTATTCGTATGGGACCTTGCCAACTATCCTGAAATACCTTATACACCTGGCCCACATACTACCGCCATGGACGTACAGCTTACAAAGGTGGCCTGGAATTGTCAAGTCCCCTATATTCTTTCTACTTGTTTTTCCAATGGCCAAACTATCATACTGGATTTAAGGTCAAAGAAAAAGGTGATGGAATTGACGGGCAAAAACCACCTATCATCCGTTGTTTGGCATCCTGATGTTGTAAGTACTGCGTATTATTTTCCAGTTTGAAAATCATGAACTAAATGTCTTCTTATTATATATATATTTCTAAAAAGGCAACGCAATTGGTTACCGCTTCAATCGATGATGCTCATCCAGTGGTCACGTTATGGGATTTGCGACATGCCCACACTCCCATGAAGACCATGAAAGCTCATTCAAAAGGTGTCTTGGATTTATCTTGGTGTCGTCAGGATAGTGAACTTCTGGTGTCCAGTGGCAAGGATGGTAAAATTCTTACATGGAACCCTGGTACTACCCTTCATTCTGAAATTGCTAAAACTGAATCTCCTGCGCAAATCGACTTTTGTCCAAGGAATCCAAATTGGCTGGCATCTGCATCATTGGCTGGTGAGGTAAAACTACTAAACGATAAAATTAAATAAATAAATAAATAGACTAACATCATGTGATTACTTTTTATAGATCAATGTATGGTCCATACAACAGGGTCATCGATCAACATCTTCAGACGTGTATGAATCGAACTTGCCTTCTGATGAGCTGCAGTCTTCCATTAAACAACCACCCAAATGGCTACGACGCCCTGTTGGATCTACTTTTGGATTTGGTGGTAAACTTGTCCTGTTCTTTCAACAACGACCAGACTCACGCGATAAACAGGCAGAAAATGTGTACAACCAACCAACAGCGAAACTGATTACAATAAAGGATAGTGACATTGTACGGAGGGCATCAGCATTACAATACGCAAAAATCGATCAACAAATGCTGCTCAAATTTGTGGATCAAAAGTGCCAACAGCCTGACGCCGACGAACATTGGTTAACTTTGAAAATCCTTTTTGCTCAAAATGCCAGGGAACAATTGGTCAACTACCTCGGACTGAACAAACAGGAACTTCTTCTACAAAAAGGATTAGCGACACATTCGCCATCAGCGTCATCATCACCTCTATTTCCGACAGCAACCGCAACTGGAACGACAACAGACACAACCACAGTAGAACGAACAACAACTTTGTCAGGAATTTTCAGGTCTGCCGACAACAAAGGTGTATCACCAGATAGCGACTTTTTTTCTTCAACAAATGTGTCCTCCAAGTCAAACGAAATTGTCACCACCAACAAATGGCTGCGAGATATGAAAATTACTCAGGCAATAGCTACTGGAGATTTCGATGCGGCGGTATCGCTTTGTATGGAAGACGAATCAAGGATGGCGGATGCACTATTGTTGGCTATTAGTGGAGGACCTGATCTCTTCGCACGAACTAGGCAACTTTATCTGGAACGACAAACCGAAATCTCTTACATGAAATTACTGGATCATCTGGTACGACAAGATTTGATGTCCTTTGTGCAAAATAGTCACGTCGACGATTGGAAACTTGTGCTTACGGCGCTATGCACGTTTGCTGCTTCTGACGAATTTGGAGCATTATGTGAAACACTGGGACGTCGACTGGAAACGGCGGCGGCTTCATTACCTGTGCAGGGCGGGTCTCATATGGTTTTGGCCGATACTGAACAATTGATGGGGCGTGCTGCAATTTGCTACATTGTTGCTGGGAAATTGGAATGTCTATTGCCTATTTGGTTATCTGAATGCGGACAAAATGGCGGACCTAATGACACCTATGCCGATCGACTGCAAGATTTTATGGAAAAGGTGACTGTATTCTTCTCTGCTATTGACTTTGAAGACCCAATGATGGTGGATGATGACAAGCACGATGCTGGTGTTTCTTCATTGGTGACATCAACGAAAAACCACCGGTCTATGGACTTGCTTTATGGAAAATACTGTGAATACGCTGATCTATTAGCAGCAAGTGGCCAGTTCGACACCGCAATCAAGTATCTTGGACTTGTTCCTGAAAGTTATTATGGACAAGACAGCAACTGGACTATGGCTGTTATTCGTGACCGTATTTATGGTGCTACTACACAACATGGAATGGTTCTTCTTCGAAAAAACCCCACCTTTCCGTTTGACACTAATCAGGCGATTCTTGACCCGGCAAATCGACAACATCAGACCAACACCATCAATCTACAACAGCCGCATCGTCTATTCCATCAGCCATCTCTCAAAATGCTTCAGCCGCGCCAGGAATTTTTTGAATTGAACCGCCTCGACGAAAACAGCACCAGAGACAGCATTTCTGATTCCCCTTTCATGACAGCAAGGGATATTCCAGACTTTGAAAACATGGATCCCAACAGGACAAGACTGCACCAAGAAAAATACTTTTTTGATTCATTCACATCAAAAACTGAATCACCAACAACTTTGGATACAGCATCAGAGAAACAAGAAACTGCGGAGGGGACAAACAGTGTATATCTTGATATGCAGTCATTGGTCATTACGTCGCCAGTGACATTACCAAGTAGTGACACCGGGGGGATTAATTATTTTGAAAAAGAGATGCAACAGGATCCTTATCAGCAACAGCAGTATATGGACACACCTGCTACGCCAGATTCGCCTCCAAAACCAACCGCCATCCAACAACACGGCGGACCAAACCGAAGACAACAGCAAAAGCAACAACAGCAGGACAAGGAAATAAAAAATATGAGTTTGTATCCTCTGCAACAACAACACTCTCTCCAATATCCTTCGAATCAACAAAATCAAGAAAAAATAGAATCTCCTCAAGAGCAACAGCAACAGCAAAATGTTAAACCACACCAGCCGCGTATTGGTGAATCAAAAACAGCTTCACCTCCTTCCATGCAAGCGCCACTTATAGAAACTCGAAACAACTATGCGAACAATACTCGAGGTGAAAAATCATCAGCATATCAACATCGTACTTCGCCACGAAATCCACTGCACAAATTACCACAAGGACAAGCTCAGGATAAAAGACGGTATTGTAAGTTGTTCAAGAACGGAGGAAATAAAATTAGATTGCATTTACATTTATTTTTTATATTATATAGCCAAGGAAACATTTTCTAATATCAAGACGGAGCATGAACCAATATATCAAGCACTATCCAAGGTGACGCCTCAACCAAGGAACCAAATGGAGGTACAGTACAATAATAAGACAATAAACCTAGATGAACGCTGACTTTTTATTTTTATTTTTATTTGTTTTAATAGTCAGGACAAAAAAAGTACTGGGAAGATACAGACAAACGACTAGACAACTTATTCCAGCAACTCAATAACCACGACGTTTCTGACAGTGTAGCTCAATCCTTAATAACTTTGGTACAAGGTAACTTTAGGACAAAAAAAGAAAAAAAAGAAACAAAAAAGTGGACGGTAAATGGTCTTAATTTTTTTTTTTATTGATCTGTTTTTTGTTATTAGCATTCAGCGATGGTCAATATGAAAAAGCCCTAAATATACAAATGCACTTGGTGACTACAAAATATGAAGAATGCAGCAGCTGGCTTTTGGCGGTCAAACGAATTATTGAATATAAGATGCAAAAACTGTAGTATTAGCTTAGCATATGTTTTTTTTTCTTTTGCAATAAAATAAAATATATGTTTATTCTTTGTTGTATTCATCAATGTAGTGTTTGGCATACTGTGTCAGGTACTGCCCGTGTCCCACTCACTCAGTTTAATTTTTAAAGCCCGCATTTTTTTTAAAAAACTATAGCGTTTCTGGTTTACACTTTTATTTCTCTTCCTTTTGCCTGGTTTATTTATACTCCTTATTCCATCGTCTACTCTCTCCTTGTCACCCCCTTTTCGCAAACCGCTAATGTCTGACAAGGATGATTCTCATAAATCGAAGCACACAATATACAGCAAGCGATTACCTATGATAGCAACAACGTTGGATCAAGTTAGTGAAGAAGAAGACGAGGATTATGTCTTAGATCGACGTTTCCGTTCATCACCACTTGGCACCTCTCAATCGGCAATTTCTCTTTCTTCCTTGGCTCGCGAATCATACACTGGAACACGGGCGCAGGCATCACCGACGTTACAACAATCACCTTTACAACTACACCAGGATCAGTCATCATCTATTCTGAGCGACCAGACGTCATCATTATCGAATTCTGCGGCAGTACCTTCGGCCATTAATACAGCCACTAATCTAACAATGGCAACAATCACAACATTCGCGTCCGTCAACAAGTCACCTATACTTCCTTGGCACTCAGATCAAAGCGAACTACCCAAACCGGTGTAAGTGTGTTTACCTTTTTTTTTTTTTTTTTTTTTTTGCACGGTCAAATAAACCCCGTCCGTCCACTCACTCTCAGGCTTGACACTGGTTATATAGAAAGGGACGAAGGAATTCATTCAGCAGCTTCTTATCCAAAAAATACGCCAAAACTAAACTACAGCAAGACCAGGAACGGATATTACCCATCATCAACAACAGCAGCAACAACAACAATAACAGCAACAAGGACCGCGACACTATTTTGGGCAAATACAATAATACGAGGACAACGAAGGAATTTCAAAAAGGCCATCGGCCCAGATCTTTTTCAGAGTAAGACCTCAGTACAACAAAATGAACTTCTTTGTTTTTCTCTATATTTATTTGTCTGTCTTCACGTCATAGAGTTCCGGCGATTCCAGCACCGGTTGAACGGGCGCCTCCTGTGGCAATTACCAACAAAACACCGATATACGAGTACTATGGCTTTGTGATGTATTTGGCTTCCTATGTAGTATTTGGTAAGTACGAAAATATTACTGGCAGCTTGAATATGGAAAAGAAAGAGAGGATGGATATGTATGCCTGGTGTGAGACTGTTTGGATATAAATACTTTTTTTTTTTTTTTTTTGGATTGGATTGATTTTATTGAATGGGTAACATGGTTGCGTTGATGGCGGCATATATAGGACTTTATGCTATTTGGGCATATGTTCCTGACCACATTTTACATGGTATGGGCATCACTTACTATCCAAATAGGTAAGAATATATATTGTCGAACTTTATCTTCATTGTTGATTCACCCATTTTTTTATTTATTATTTATAGATATTGGGCTCTTGCTATTCCAGTTTGGATTATGACGTTGGTATGGTTTACTTTTATATATTATATGACAATCAACCTAAAGAATACTCCTCCGTTTGATTCCTATGACTGTATTACAGGTAATCGGGACAATACCCTGATTTTCCTCACGTTAAAACTGGATCTGCATTAACCTCTCACTTTCTTTTAGACGAACATGCAAATATGATGGAATTAGAAACAATGTCATTTGAAGATCGACCGGCGGATTGGATGCCAGAATTACATGATATTCCTATCGGGGTGGTCAACGCGTATTTATATCAAGATGAAACTGGCTCAACAAAGAACGATGATTCTGGGATATCAGTGCAACACAAATCCTCCTCAAGAAAAGGCTGATGATTCTCTCCCACTGTCTCGGAATTTATTCTAGATAGTTGACCGTGTCCCCAAATTGTACCTGTTTGTGTAATATAGATTACTGTGTATAATCGATATCGTTTTAGTTCACCATGTTTTGTTTTATTATTATTTATTTATTTATTATTATTATCACCATTAGTATTCTTACTCTTAGTTAGATTCATGATCCCACCCCTACACACATCATTATTCTAATTGTATATACCACCAACAATAAAGATTACTTTAATCCCATACAATCTACTTTTTTTTTTTTTTTGCCTTGTTGAAATAAACATGTGAGACCGGAACTGTACAAAGATAACAGATCGATTTCCCTTTTATGATTAGTCTTTTGTCTCGCACCTATTCTGTAGGATTTTGCGGAGTATTAAATTCACGTGCCTGTAAAGAGTGAAAAGAAAGAACACTAATTTATCATTCTGTTTGTTATAGTACTTGTATATATGAAATTATTGAAAAAATGGAATCAATGACTTCTAAACCACTTGAATAGATTGTACGCTTAATTTGTATTCTGGTACAAAACAAGATAGGGTATAGGAAATAGAAAAAAAAGCTTCCGATTGAAAATCTTACACGGTGGCAAGGCTATCTTTTCGGAAGTTGAAAATCCTATTCGTCTTGATTTTATTTTCTTGTTCTTTCTGTAAGCCTCTCCTCAAATAGCAAGGGAAGATCAATTTTTTTTTTTTTTACACTAGATTGTCTTCATTAAACCATACTAATATAGATAATAAAAAAGCGGATTACATTGGTGGCAGGAATATGGAGGATTGAAAATAATCAGGACCTTTTTTTTGACATATCATACGGCCACTAATTTATAGTTATCAATATCTCCACCAATCAAATGCATGAGTGATCCCGATGAATAAAAGAAGAAGAGAGATACCAGCGATCACCCTTAGATCCATCAGTATTCATAGATATGATAAAGCAAGGACGAATGATTCTCGATAATGATAATGTAGACGGATCTTACCAATCTAGATCAGTTCATCTTATCATATCAAAGAATGAATGTACGTTATTAATTGTTCAATGACTACAGTAGTTTGTCTTGTTTTGTCATATAATTGAGAGTGAAATATTGAATACTAATAGTATCTCCACGCCTCCACGGGCGGCGAGATGTAGTAAGCGGAGAGGGTGAGCTCTCCGATCTGCTCCTCAGGAAACAAGTAAAAAAATAGAGAGCGTTTACAAAAAAGGCAAGTGATACAGAAGATAAGACGGGTTGGGTTATTTTATGTATTTCTGATAAGCTGAAGGTGGGGTGGGGGCCAGGAGCGGCAATTCAATTTTTTTTTGTCTCGACAAGTATAAAACTAAATACTTTTTTTTTGTCCCCTCTCTCTTGCCTTCACTTCTACTTGTAACCTCCTCATTATTTATTAATCAACCTCACTATGTCTGTCTTGTCAAACAACACTATTTTGAGCAAATACCTCAGTCTTGAACAACGTGGTCAAGTTCAAATCGAATATGTTTGGATCGATGGTATGAACAATGTCCGTTCAAAGACTCGTACAATCAACTTTGTCCCCAAATCTGCCTCTGAATTGTCTGAATGGAACTTCGATGGATCTTCCACTGGTCAAGCTGAAGGTCACGATTCCGATGTCTTGATTCAACCTGTTGCTTTGTATAGCGATCCTTTCCGAGGTGGTGACAACAAGCTGGCTCTTTGCGCTACTTATAACCCCGATGGTACTCCTCACAAGACCAACTACCGCCATGCTTGCAAGCAAGTCATGGACGCTCATGCTGACTCCAAACCTTGGTTCGGTATTGAACAAGAATACATGTTCTTTGACCCTGAAACTGCTAAACCTTATGGCTGGCCCAAGCATGGTTTCCCTGCTCCTCAGGTACAGAAGGAAAAAAAAAAGAGCACTTCGTATTTTTAATTAAACAGTCGACTCACCCATTTTCTCCTTTTGCAGGGTCCTTTTTATTGTGGCGTTGGTGCTGGCAAGATCTTCGGTCGTGATATCGTTGAGGCTCATTACCGTGCCTGTTTGTACGCTGGTGTAAACATCTCCGGTGTCAATGCTGAAGTGGCTCCTGGTCAATATGAATATCAAGTGGGTCCTTGTGAAGGTATTGCAATGGGCGATGAATTGTGGATTTCCCGTTATATCTTGGAACGTGTGGCCGAAGACTTTGGTATCATTGTTTCTATCCATCCTAAGCCTGTGAAAGGTGACTGGAACGGTGCTGGTTGTCACACCAACTTCTCCACAGAAGCTATGCGTCAAGAAAATGGTATTGTGGAAATCGAAAAGGCTATCAACAAGATGGCTAAGCGTCATTTGGAACACATCGCAGTTTATGGTGAAGACAATGATCAACGTTTAACTGGTCGTCACGAAACCGGTCACATCAACGATTTCAGCTACGGCGTCGCTAACCGTGGTGCCTCCATCCGTATTCCTCGTCATGTCGGCAAAGAAGGCAAAGGTTACCTTGAAGATCGTCGTCCTGCTTCCAACATTGATCCCTACCGTGTTACTGGCATCATTATGGAATCCACCTTCCTTCCTGACAATTAGTTACTTTTATTTTTTAGTTTGTTAGTCATTGTATAGTATCTTTTCTTCTCTTTTTAGTGGGATCCCTTTATTCTATTTTGTACAGCCATTTTTACTTCCTTATTAGACATTATTTTGATATCACTTTATTTTATTTTATTATTTATCCTTATATGAATAAAGAATTGAATCCATTTATTTATCGCTATTATTCTTTGTTTTGGGGTGGGTAAACTGGAAACAATGCAAAGGATATATTTAGTAAGGACGAATTGGTATTGGCTTTGCAGGGAAATGATTAAAATCTTAGTATTCAAGTCAGAGCTTGTCTCAGGGACTTTCTGTGATAAATACTGTTGATACGAAAAAACGTTAATGTATGTACGCGTGTCTATAATATTTTCGCGTCGTAAATGCAAGGTTCTGTTTTTTAGTGGGGTGGGCTGTGAATATTTGATTATTGACAGTTTAGAAAAAAATATTTTACGATTTACTTGCTCAACTGGGCTTTAAACTACAGTCAGAGAACTTGAACCTTCATTATATAATAAAGTAATGTTATGATAGTATTGTCCCATTATATGATATTTATAAGCCAATTTTAATGTATGCGTGCTTCTGCCGAATTGCATACACCCAATATGATTCAATATGAGATTGATTATGTTTTGATTATTGTAATATTCGGGGATCTTACCTTACCATCTATGGCTGACTCCGCTGCATTCCCTTTTTTCACTACTGGCGGAGGCTAAATATTGTATACTTTTTTTTTCTTTCTTACTTTTCTTCCCTTTCTCCTTCCCTTCCGTTTTCATCACACCACATCTTCTATTTGTCTTTTTTTTATCAACATTATCATGGCTAGGTTGATTCGATTAACCTATTACCTTGTAGCTCTTTTATTTTTTCTAATCCTATCCATTGTCGCTTTATCAAGATACCAGTTGGTCAATACTGTGCCCACCCCTTCCACCAAGGTAACTAAGACACCCATTCAGTTTGATACGAAATACCTCTCTTGGCTTCCTCATGGGTAAGTAAAAATTAGACATGAGGTTTTGCTACCTTTTTACTTGACTAACTTTCCTCACACATTTTTTTTTATTTACGTATCTCAAGTGAATTTACAGATCAACATGAAGCCTTTAGAAATGCAGTGCAACTTGGAAAGGAGTTGAACCGTACTGTGATTGCACCCATGCTTCGTCTTGGCAAACCCCTGGCTTGGCAACCTTTTGAGCAAATGGCTCAGACTTACTCAACGTTACAAAATAAACAGCTCATCCGCCAAAAATGTACGGAATTAGCGGTGGTTACCAATGACCAGACTTGTATTACCCTGAATGATTGGACAGAAATTCCATGGTCTAGTCTTTTTGATTTGGATGCAATCTCAACTGAATTTGGTATTCCTATCATTGAACGCACTCATGGGCATGGTTGGGGTTTGGATGAAACTAGTGAAAATGTCATGGGCTCTATAACGGATACGGTGGTGATAGATGTCTTGACTTTTATGGAAAACAGCACTTTTTACAGCCAACACCAGCAACGGCAGTGGGATGGATTATTTGGGCGACAGTCATCTCAACGTATATTAAATCAACCGACTCAAGACAAAAACAAATTACCTCTGAAAACAGTGATTCGTCCTCAACAATGGAAAGACGTGGATCAACGACAATATATTCAATTTGGTGCCTTGTCATCTACCCCGCGATATCAATTACATTCAACACCGCAACAACAAGCTCTTCGCAAAGCTCTCAGTCGACATCTTTTTGTTAGTCCCAATCAAATGGCACCACTGAAATATCAAGCGGACCAGGTGATTGCAACGTTAGGTGGTGTGAATCATTTTAGCAGCTTACGGCTGAATCTGGCTAAGGTGATTGCCTTGGATGCTCGGGTGAATAAGGATGCAACTGGAGCCCCGATAACAACAATGGATGATTTGGATGTGCAGACACAAAAAGAACTGATGGATGCCGTGGTATTGGAAGTATTCGGTGATATTCCTATCAATCAAGCCGTCTCTGCTGCCATGCCAGTCAATCCTGATTCCACCCTCGCAAGGATTTTATTACAACAACAACCATCATCGTCACCACAGGAACGTCGACAATTACTGGATGCTTGCATCGACTACCGTCAAAATATCGAAGAACGTTATCCCATCTACTATCTTGTCAATGATCACATACCATCACCAGCCTCTCAACCTGATACCTATGGACCTTTACTATCCTTCTTTCCATGTCTATTCACCAAGAGTGACATGAAGCATTGGGGTAAACTGGATATGTCAACTTGGATTTCTTCCTCTCCTGTATTACAAGATATTGGTGTGGACTACGAAAAAATGCTTGATCCTATGTTGGATATTCTTATTTCTGGTCAAGGTATAAATATCACGATAATGAATGTTTCACTATTTGCATGAATTTTATTTAAACCCTTTTTGTTTGTTGTAGGTTATTCATTTTTTGAAGTACCCAATTCACCTCTCACTCGCTTTATGAGTTGGCAAAGGCGTTCGCCTAGTAGCAATAATAGTTTAGCACCATCCTCCTAGTTTATTGTATCCATTATTTTTATTTAACATCCCTACTCTTCGCTATTTTTGTATATATATATTTACATTTTTACATTTTTTATATTTTTTATCCATATTGATTCACAATGCAAAGCATCTGAAAAAACTTAACATCGGCGTTTGAAATAAAAACCATGATACAGGGATTTGATTCAAGTTTCTTTTTTTTTTTTGTTACTCCATACCCTTGTTTTGAAACACATCCATGACAAAAACCACTAGAAAAACATCGAAACGACGCTCTTTCTCTTCTTATTTATCATCTTTATCACTTGTACATACAATCCCACCATGTATCAACGATTACCTTCTTTACTGAACCCAGCGGTGAGAACCACCATTAGACACAATACTATTCAACAACGTGCCACCACCATTCGATCCTATGCTACACATCAAGAACAAGATCCCAAGCCCACGAGCAGCTCGACTCCTCTTATAGTGGGTGGACTTTTGGTTTTGGGTGGACTTGTTTACTATTCCAGTAGTAGAGGTAGGAATAGCACCATACTGACCGATTTTATGCTGTGATTTATATTAATATGCCTGTTCTTTTTATAATAGACCCAAGTCATGTTAAAAAGTCTCCCGACCCCAGCGATGTTACCTTCCAGAAATTTCAAAAAGAAGCAGATCAATTCATTGAAGGTCGTCGCGATGCTTCTGGTGCTATCAATGTCCAAGATCAACCCTCCTCCACTGTTGTGAACGAACTCTCCAACCAGACTGCGCATCCGGTGGCAACCAAGAAGAATGCTTATGTTGACCCAAGAACTCTCGCCCAACAAACTGGACAACCCAAACCTGCACCTGCTTTCAATGGCGCTCACAACGATCCACAATCTCTCTCAAATGCAACAGCTAAATTACAGACTCAACCGGTTCTTAGCGGCGGCAAACGACAAGACATTGGAGGTGCAGATGCTGGCGGACGTGGGGCGGCAGCAGGAATTCAAACCCGAGACACTTCTACCTCTGATGAACCCATTAGCGTATCATTGTCTCGCGTTCCGACCGATCTCAAGGAAGGTGCACAAGAAAAATGGGACCATGTGAAACAAAATGTGGACAATCAACAGCAACGAATGCAAGACGCCGTTGATCGAACAGTACAATCGGTAGAAGATGGAGCTCGTGACATCAAGAACAAGGCTGAATCGGAATGGGAATACATCACATCGAAGGCGGCAGAAGATGCGCGCTCTGCCCAGCGCTCGGCGGAATCGGCGGCGGACTCTGTACATCAGTCAGCTTTGGACGCCAAACATAGTGTGCAATCTACTATGAACCGCGCATCCGCTGCTGCTTCTGAAAAGGCCAACCAAGCGGAACAAGCCATACATGACACCAATGCCCAGGTCAAGGGAGAACTGAACCAGTGGTCAACGGATGCATCCAACAAGGCAGAGGACATCAAAAACGAGGCAAACGCCAAGTGGAACCGACTTTCAACAGATGCAAGCAACAAGGCCGAAGATGCCAAAGACCAAGTGAATGCAACATTGAATGAAGCAAGCAACAAGGCCGAAGACACCAAGAACCAAGCCAATACTACCTGGAATCGATGGTCGACTGATGCAAGCAACAAGATGGAAGAAGCCAAGGACGAAGCGACTGGTCAGTGGAACCGGTGGTCAACTGATGCGGCCAATAAGGTACAGGATGTCAAGAATGAGGCGGATGCCGAGCTGAATCGCTGGTCTAGGGATGCACGTGAAAAGGAAGAAGACATCAGGAAGGGTCTGGACCAATGGTCAACCGATATAAGCAACAAAACACAAGACGCGAAGAACGAAGCCAACGCCACTTTAAACCGATGGTCGACTGATGCAAGTAACAAGGCAGAAGGCGTCCGACGAGATGTGAATCAGTGGTCCGATGATGCGGGGAAAAAGGTCGACCAAGTCCGGGATGACTGGAATGAACTATCCACAGAAGCAAGAACCAAGGCTGAAAAGCTCAAGAACCAAGCCCGGGATGATTGGAATGAACTCTCAGCAGATGCAAGGAAAAAATTGGAAAAGGAAACCGACGAAGCAAAATCAAGTTGGAATATCTTTTCAAGCAAGGTGGATGACAAGGTAGAAGAAGCAAAGGATCAAGCCAAGGATGCTTACGATGGTGCGCAGTCTGAATTCAACCGGGTGGAACACAATACTCGACAAAAAGCTCGTGATGTCAAGGAATCAATGCAGCGTTAGAAATTTAGTTGATATGTACTGGTTTAGTTTTATATTTATTTAGTTAATAGATATTCTTTTATATTATCATTCTTCAATTTTTTCGACAAATAAAGCACCTTTTTTCCCTCTATTCACTTTTTTTTTTTATCACGACGTATGCTATGAATACTGTATTTTTAGTTGCTGGTGGGTTTGTTTACATTCATGCATGGTATCTTCAATATCATATGATATCAATATTTATATGATATCGTAGTATTTGAAGTGACGTATAGTGTTCGTTTCTCAGTCATTTATAGTTTTTAGGTCAATTATTCTGAAACAGGATACGAGTAGATACCAAGTTTTATTAATATATTAAAAAGAGCATTATATATATATATATATAAAAAAGGCTTTTTATGTTAAAAATGACTCAAACAACGATATAATTGATACTCGACCAAAAATTAAGATGCAAAAATATAATAATGAAAAGGTAAATTATGTATGAAGCAGTTCAGCAACAAATAAACCAAGCATTCATTACTGTAATGTTCAATATTCAATTTTAAAACATTTTTGCATTTCAATAGTATGTGATATGAGACTAGCAGACTGTCTTTGGGGTTTCAAGGGGGGGGTAATCATGACGGATGAACTAGAAAGCAAATATTTACTAAAAGACTTAAACAGCGGTAATTGCAATTTTGCTTACAATACAGTGGGTCAGAGTATGGTTAATAAAAAAGCACATTTTATTAAAGCATATCAGTATATACTAAAACTAAAGACGAGGGGTTCATTGCAGTAAGGGATTTAATGGGATGATGTACTGGAGGTACGATGGGGGAGACTAATTTGAAGTCTGAAGAAAGAACGATATAAATCTAAAGGAATGGCTGTAAAATAGGTCCTTATATATTGTACAAGGAATGAGAAAAGACAAAAGGGTGTCTTTTTTATCATATTTTATTTTTATTGAAAAGAACGATGAACAACATTAATCAAACGAGGTTGATGCAAGTAAAGAAAAAGAATCTATTGAGCAAAACATGAGGGAGACTAATGGGAAATATTTTATTGAATAAGTAAAAATAAACATATTTTATTCATATACAGATACAAACTATGGACAAACTAACACTAAACTAAGCTAATGAAGGCTCCAAAAAGTAAAACTAACGGTGGACCAAAATCCTGAATCCAAATTGAGAGTGTTTCCCTATGCATCTTGCATTCCCTGAGCTGAAACCCCTTCTAAACTAGACTTGGCACTATTCTAAGTCCAACATATTTCCACTCTGGTCACAATCATGAAGAAAAAGTAATGAAAAAAAAAAAAATTATTCAAGAAGAGAGCCGAAAAAAAATAAAAAGAGCGGGAGAAAGAACTAAATATTTCACGTGGGCGGGATTTAATTTTTTTTTTTTTTTTTTTTTGAAGGTTGAGCGTAGTTAGCAATACTTTCGCATTCTGGCATGGGATTTCGAAAAGCACAAATGGAGCGTGAATTTATTATATACAATTTCAAATATAAATAAAATAAGCTACACTAAACTAAGATAAAATAAATAAAGCGAGCGATAAAGGATAGAAATATAATCTACATGATAACAGGGGCACCAATCAAAACACTTGTTTCTGAGAAGGGCGGAATAAAATAAAATGCAAATAAGAGGACTACATAACTAAGCATCAAAATGGATCCCTTGAAGTAGTTCGCTTTTCCTTCTTGATAAGTGTAAGTCAATAAAAATACAGAAAACACCACAGTAATCACATCCCACCGAGGGAACACTAAACTAGAAGCGCCATGATCACGTAAAGGTAATAAAAATAACATGTTTATAATGTGCTTCCATTTCCATTTAGTGCGTGTTTCGTTATTCTTACCTGAATGTGTATCTAGCCAATTCTTCTTTTCCGTAGTTAAACCAATACGAGAATGCCACCATGGACGGAATCTGAAGTAAACAAACTTGCAATGCATACGCTGATCCAATTTCCAGACTATAGTTATGAAAATCAAAAATATGGTTGAGTGAATACTTCTCTGTTTGCTTGTTTCATTTACTCTTATATTTCTTTTCTAAAAAAAAAAAAAAAAAAAAAAAAAAAAAAAAGAATTACCTAAGGACCGCGTTTCCGTTGAGAGCAAACGAAATGGCATTCATGAACTCAGTGATGTTAGGTACCTATAATCAAATACTATTTAGTCAGATATCACTATTTCGTTTTTCGATTTACCAATGCAAAAAGAGTCAGTCCCAAGAATTTTTCATCTACCGCCAAGTTTTCCATGACCAAATCCACGGTATCCACAAGGATTTCCGCAATGATTGAATAAAGAATTGTGCAGATACAAAGAATTGTAAAACTTTTAACTTTACTCCAGTTTGGTGAGTCGTGTCCAGCCAATTCTTCGTCATCATCCTCTTCATCTGGTTCTTTGGCGTGTATGAAAGCTGTGACGGCTGCTGGCGAAGATCCTGTCAAAGATGTTGATGGTGCCGGTTCAGACGTTGATGTGGCCAGAGAAGGTCGACTAGGAAGTGGAGACTTACCAATCGCATGATTACCATCTAATGTAGAATTTTCCACTGCTACCAATGGAGAACCATGATGATAGGGTATACTGATAGTTGCATCTATACATTTACAAAAACGTTTATTAATTCATTTAACAAATGTAGATACTTGCTATGCATCAAAATCCAACTTTTACCTGAGGTCGCATGCTGTTGATTAGGTTGATTTTGTCGTTGCTGATGTTGCTGATTTGAACTGTGGATCAAATGAGAAATAATATGGCCAGGGAGTAGTTTGTGGTAGTAAGATTGTTGATGCTGAGGATTTTCGTCAGATTTGCTACTACTGTTCCATATTTTATCGACGTGAGTGTGTAAACTAAATACCAGACCAATTACATAAACCTATATAATATTTCAAGGATTAGTATTGCATGATATATGTAGAATTATATTCACTTACAGAAGGCAAAATAGCGGCACAAAGCCACATAAGTGGCTTCACACTGTTTTGATAAACGGGGTCAATGGTGGGGTTCATTTGATCATAATAACATCGGGAGCAGCTGATCGTCCCATTCGCCGGTAAGTCAGGGCATCCCACACATCTTAATTCGAACTAAATATAAAAAAGCATTAGTCTAATCCATTGTTGCTTAAGTTCCCATTTCCTCATTTAACTTACCGACCCAAACATTTGATAAAATAGAGTTGGGGTCAGGGCACCAATAATAGCCATGATCAGCATAGTGGAAGTGACACCTGATAATGTGATAATTAGTACCACGCTTTTTCATTTGTTTATGTTCCTGATTTTTGCCTTACCTGCGCTTTTTGCATTGAAGCGTTGCTCCTTACGTTTAACACTACTGCTAAGCATACTCATCCCAGGCATAAGGAGAACGCCAGCCAAGAAGCTACCAATCAAAGAGCCTTCCACTAACCTACTTTTGCCATTCATGAGAGCAACAGAATACAGGATGATTTCGATGATACTACCAAAAGTGGCATTGATAGCAGCAGCCACCCCCATAGAAGATTGGGCAGAAATGGAACTGACACCCATACCAATAAAGTAGGACAAAGGAATAACTGAAGCCAAGGACAGAGAGAAGACAAGGAAAGGTGCACAAATAAATGAGTCAGGAATGTAGCGCTTGATAACGAAATCATCGAGAATGACAAAGAAGACCAGAGGGATCAAATTAATGAAGATGATGTTGATTCCGTCGTAAGTGTACTTGTAGTATTGCCACCCGACTGCTTGGTAGGTACACAGTAAAATCACAGTTGGTTTGCCCACGGTAGCGGTAAGTTGAGAATGACCTGATGGACTGGACTTGAATCTTAAGGCAAGCGGATGTCGGCGGAGATGACGCACTAGCATGTAGTTGAGTTTGGCCATTGGAATAGTAATCACACAGAACCAGCAGATTGTTGATACCAGCATAAGAAGTGGCGCTATTAAAAATGGAAATAAAACGTTGATTAAATTTATTTGCTGTGATTGGTTTTTTAAATTTTTACTTACTAATAATTGTAAAAAATAAGGCATAGTAAATCCATCCAGCAAATCCGAGATTCCAAACATTGATAACAAACGCATGCCACTGAGATGTATTCCTGCCGTCATGTTTTCTTTTTTGATGATCTCCGTGTAATAGACTAGTACCTTCACCATCGTCATAACTATCGGTAGTTTCGGCATCATGTTCTTCCTCCACAATGATTGATATATTGTCACCAGACCTCAAATGATCAGTGCCCAAATTTGAAGGGGTAATATCAATGAGCCGTTCCACATAGCGTCCAAAAGGCCATAGGAGATAAAAAGCAAGTTCCCGCATGACCAAACCATAAGAGCGACCATTTGGTGGTACCAACATCATCAGCAAGGAAAGCACAAACAGAATCACAGCAAGCCACCACCCAAAGAAAATGACCCATAAGATATTTCCTGGATGGAGAAATAGTTCAGGTGAAGATGAAGGAGATGAATGTAAGGCACTGTTGGCACGTCGCACCACTGATCTTGATTTCTTGTATAATGCTGGTTTCCAAATGGGTAAACCAAAGGGATGTCGCTTGTTTAATGCCTGGACAAAAAAAAAAAAAAAAAAAAAAAATCGTCAGTCAACAATCCCTGCCAAAAAGATACATTGACCCCATTCACCCCTCACTAATTTATCAAACAGTTCATTGAGCATCTTACCTCTTGTCTATCCTTCAAAGTCATTTCGTGCTCCAAACTATCCACAGAGTGTCGATCACCGTCTATGTTGCTGGTGTTCTGGTGTGAAGACCGCCTCCGAGCCATTGTTCGACGCCTTGCTGCTGATTTCCCATGACCGATATCTTCATTGTCTATATGCTGAGGCACTGTTTGCTCTTCCTCATCCTCATCTTCGTCAGAGTTGTCAATGTCATTATCAATGCCATCGTCGGTTTCGTTGCTGCTCTTTCTACCATGTCTAATTCTTCTGTTGTCGTTATTATCTGCATCAATGTTATCACTGCTACTGGATCCAGATGATTTGTTGCTCAAGTCATTGGGGTATTCGCTGCTGGAAAACGAGTATTGGCGGTTTGGTTCTTGCTGGCGAGGGGATGGCTTTCCTGTTGATCCGTAGCTACTACTGCGTCTTGAGCGGCGACTACTTCCCGGCATTTGAATGGTGAAATTGGTTGATCAAGAAGACGATAAAAACGAAGTAATTCCACAAATAAAATGTAAATACAAAATAAAGAGAAAGAGAATGGGACGATGTAAAAGTTAGGGAAGAGATAAGGAAAAGGAAGGGAAAAAAAAATCGGATGCATTGTATCTTCAAAATTAAAGGAATCGGGATTTTAAAAAGGGTCAGGTGTGAGTAAAAAAAAAAAGAAAGTTGGTTTATTGAAGTAAGTAGAATGACTAAAAAAAAAAAAAAAAATTAATGATGAAATACATATATACTATATACTATAAACTACAAGAAATAAAAATGAAAAAATATGCATTGTATCTAATTGTCATGACTAAGTTCAGCCAAAGCAGCTTGGTATCCTTCTTCGTACGACTTCATTTGTTCCTTGTCCACCGCAAATGTTTTCACTTGTTGATAATGACCAGCTGAGCGGAGCATTCCATTGAAATGTCTTGCTTCTTGTTTTTCCACCAAAGTAAATGCTTTTCCTTCACGTCCTGCACGCGCAGTACGCCCCACACGATGAATATACTTGTCCATAAACAGAGGCACATCGTAACTGATCACCACTTCGACGCAATCCATATCAATACCACGACCGATCAAATCAGAGCAAATCATTCTAAGTGAATAAAAATTAAATCAGTAACCATATTTTCTTTTGGTAAAAATACAACTTACAGGTCGATTTCTCCTTCCTTGAATTGCTGCAATAAAGCCTTCCGTTGGGAGGATTTGAGATCACTAGAATATTCTACTACATTCAGTTTCATTCCGGTTTGTTTTCCATAGCCATTTAGAAGCATTTTCAATTGACGGGTCGATTCCACAGATTTGGTAAAACAAAGGCCAGATTTGATATTCAGTTGTTTCAGCAAGTAGATAACTGTCAGTGGTTTTTTATCCGATGCACACACCATCATGAATTCCTTCAAGCCAGCTGGTGTTGTATATTGGGGTTGATTCGTGTCATCTCCTTGCCGTTGTACAGATATGTATTCTGGATCCGTCAAATGCAATCCTGCAATCTTCCCAGGATTTTTGGTTAATGTCGCTGAGAAAAGTAATTTTTGAACCTATCAATGACAATGATGAGTCAACGCTATTGCTGCTTTTTATTTTAGTTTATTTTACTTTTATATACTTACACTTGGCGCTTTGGGTAAATCTATATCAGACGTTGGCAGGTCAAAGCATGAGGACATGAAACTTGGAGCAACACCATCTGATTCAACAACACTATAAAATAGATGTTAATCCATGCTATTCCCACTGATTATTTTTTGTTTATAACTACCTGTATTTGTCTGTTTTGAAATCCAATGTGGATTTGTTCTTGCTTGTTGGAGGTTGACTGGCATGTAGAATATGGTTCAACCAATCTTGATAGCTTTGGTTGAGTAGTTTGTCTGCTTCATCAATGACCAAAAAGCGAAGGTGTTGTAGGGTGAAGTTGGGCGTATCCTTTAGATGATCCATCAATCTGCCGGGGGTTGCAATAAGAATGTCGACCTTTGAATGTCCACCATTGTACCTATGTCCACCAATCTCCGGATTAATAACCATTCATATTACTCTTTCTTTAAAAAAGGTACTTACTTCTCATTAGACTTTCCAACCAAAGAAATCTGTTCTTGTATAAACGAATGTTGTCCCAAGGCAATACCGACCTAGCAAATTTAAAAACAGGGGGGGGTGGAACACTAGTGAGTAAATATATTTTTTGCCACCCTCTATCATATCATTGTTGATTTGATTATACCTTCAAATCCGTTCCTTTGACGAAAGCATCAAACGTTTCCTTGACCTGAATCACCAAATCACGAGTAGGCAAAATGACAAGTGCCCGGAGTCGAGTCACAATACGTTTTGATAAAATGTCTACGATAGGAAGAACATAGGCCAAAGTCTTGCCACTACCAGTCGGCGCAGATATACATAAATCCCCTGGAGCACGCCTCGTATCGTATAGTGCCTTTCGTCGTAAAAATGCTGGAATAACTTGCATTTGGACTATATAGAACAAGATGCAGAAATGATAAAAAGGTCAGTAGCTAGATTTTATATTAATTCCCTTCAACCTATATTACCTGCGAAGAAGGAAGATAATCCTTGATCTTGACACCGTTGTATTAAGCTTGAAGAGAGACCCACATCATTCAGAGAGCAAGACTGATCAGGTTCCACAGTCGTAGGTTGCAATAGCCACTCAGGGATCCCCATATTCCGGAGCACCTGGATATCTTCTTTGCTTTGTTTGTTGGTGGTGACCAAGTCTGGGAATACTTCCAAAGCTGGGACTTCTTCTTCCGTATGTTCTTTGGTAATAGATTCAGTCTTTCCATCATTTGCTGTTCCATGCTTCTGATCCAATGTTGAGTCGTCCATCGTAATATCAGTATCAGTGTCTGCAGTAGAGTGTATGACTTGATCTTGTGGCTTTGGTGTTGACGCTTCGTGATCGTTCGGTTGTGTGGCGGTATCTACATCTTTTCTATGCTTCTTTTTTTCCTTCTTCTTCTTTTTCCCTGCTGATTGTGACGAGTGATCGACTGTTGCTTCTTGAATGCCTACTTCGTTGTTCTTGTCATTCTGTTGAGGACTTGCTGGAATAGAACCCTGATCAGGTTGTTTTCGTTTGTTGTTGACTTTGCTGAGGAGATTATTAAGTCTTTGCTGTTTTGTTTCCAAAGAGCGATGATCCTGTTGTTCGTCATGATTTTCGCCTTCATATCTTGCAATGGAAAACATATTGTTCGCAAAAAAAAAATAAGGAAAGGAAAGAAAAAAAAAATGAAGAAGCAACGTTGAATGAAAAGTTTTTGTGTTTTGACTGCCCGCTCTGCTTTCATTGTATCCGCCAGCTTTCATTACTAAAAAAGGCAACGGGGTAAAAAGTAATCTTTTTAATTGTATATGATACTGTACCTGTGTACTGTACAGTCTTCATACCCTATTCTCGATAATATGATATAATTTATGGGACTGGAATATAAAATATACTGTTATTGTGCAGTTTTCTATGTTCAATTTCTACTCATCCTCATAATTATAGATAATTGTTCTGTTGGGTGTATGGGGCAAGCTGTTGAAGTGCGGTTTTTGATCAAAGTATCATCATTTTGATGTGTGTAGCCACTCTACATCTATAACTGCATGCGTCGCGCGACCTAGATTCATTTATATGATTGGTCATGCAGGAATGTGACTATCTTCAAAGTAAGTGATTCTAAAATTGCCAACCAGTTCCTGCAGCAAGGGGAAACAGTCATAATAAATGAATTAGAAAGGAAGTGTTTAGTAGGACACATATAAAGCAGCTACAATAGCGACATTTCTAACTACAAAACGGTTCATTTGAAGGTCAATAGAATGGTTTTATTTTATTGAAGCATATTGGTAGACACTAATACTAACAGCGCAGAGGTCATTGCTAAGAAGTAAACTAATAGAGGTAGAATGAAGCAGGCAGACTTATCTGTGAAATTTGCAGAATGTTCATCATTAATGTAAACAAACAACTAAAAGGAGAGCTAATATATTGTACAAGGTATGAGAATACTGATGTGATTTATTATAGAAGGATAATCGTCAGCACTAATCAAACGAGAAGATGGTAGTAAAAAAGGGATCTATTGCATAAGAGAGAGTGTTGGCTCACTTTTTATTGGAGCTTGTAAAAAAAAAAAGAGACATATTTTATTCAGATATAGATACAAACTATGGATAACCTAACACTAAACTAACCTAATTGGGGCTACAAAATTCAACTAATGGTGGTTCCAAATCCTAGATCCAAAATGAAAGGGTTTCCCTATGCATCTTATAATTCCTGATCTGAAAACCCTTCTAATCTGGTCCTGACTCTAATATAAGATCACCATAACCTCAAAGGAGTTAAATGACGGAGAAAAAAAATAAAAATAAAAATATAAAAAGAAAGAGAAGAAGAAAGAAAAAGAGGGAAAAAAAATTGGGAGTAAATAAATATTCACGTGGACGGGATTTGAAATGCATTTTTTTTTTTATCTCTCTCGTAAGAATTCGTTCGTGATGATTTTTTCAGTGGGTACAAAAAAAGGAAGCCTTTACTTCGATTTTCTTACATTATAATTAATACTATACAACATAATAAATATGGTATCTCTTCTAATGACAGTAGCCACTACCATTCAACACCGGCCGCATAGTTATTCTCTTCTCTTTGCCTTTGCTATCAAAACTGGAACATGTCTGCCAAGTTTAACTTCTCCCCCTTCACTGTAAAATAGCATGTCGTGCATCATAGAATAGGTTTTCCTCTTTGACTGGATTATTTTATCTTTGAATTATATTTATTCTACAACAAGACACCCCTGCACCCGCACACTCTACACTCTCCCACATACATCCGTAGGCGTCTCACATTTGGCTATGTGTAATGAAATGAGTATTAGTTTAGTTTAGCTTAATTGTGTGCATTACTTATCCATCTGAATAAAATAAGTCCTGTATTTTCAGTCTTTCCTTGCCTCTTATACATTTATTTTGCCTTGTCAAATGGCTATAGCCACACTGTAAAGTACATGCGCGTGTAGAAATAAAAGCTGATGTACTTGTGTAAAAGAAAAAAAAAGCTAGTTATAAGATGAGCTCAACTAATCGACGTGCTCGATACCCCATTCACTGTGTTAGATTTCTAAAAATAAGGATGGGTGAGGGGACTTGCATGGTATTAGAAAATGGCCATGATGAGCACATAAAAAAAAGGACAGTGAAAATAAGCAGTGATGAGGGCATAACAATTGATGATTGAAGCGCATTGGAAACAATTGAAGAAAAATTGGCTGCTGAATTATAATAGACACAGATCGGATATTTTCACGTACTTTATATATAATATGAAATAAATAATTGACATCGCCTTGTTAAATGATATGAGAAAAGAAATGTTTTGCCTCATGATGACGAACTGTAACGTACTGTACAATTGGAAAGTAGTTCCGTGACAAACTGAAACGAAATGAATCAACAAGAAGATGATTCTCTCAAGATGCTCAATACAGTTTTACAAAGGGCGACAGGTAAATGTAATAACATACATTTTACAACCTAACATAAGCAAAGAAAAAGAAAACGATGGGTACCCCGCATTTCTATTAAAAAAGTCAACCATGTAGCATTATTCCTTTGCACCTTTATTATTCTTTTACATGGTTTGAAGGTTTATTATTCATCATTGTAAAATAAATATCTTTTTGCATATCCTGTGAGACCCATACCCATTTTCTTCGTCCTTGCTGAACTTCACCACGCTGTATCATGTGTTCTTCACTTGTATCATCGGATATAGACATCCTTTGTTTGGAGTCATGCAATATCAACTACAACAACGGATAACCCTATCACATAGTAGATCGACCATTGGTAACACAATTTTGTACCTGATACCCTTATAAAACCAAATCTTCACACGCTTCAATGTCATAAATAAACCCATCAATAACATATATAAAAATAAAATGACAACACCTCATCTCGCTTTTATTGATAATACGTCATAAAATAAATATAAGAAATTATAGTAAACAAAATCAAGCTAAACTAAAATCAATTAAGTTCTATTGCCTAATAAAGGAGTATGTTCGTCAGATGGGGCAGTAGGTGATGATGGTTGTTGTTGTCCTTGTTCTTCATCGCCATTGATATCAGAATTATAAGATGGCATTGTTGGAGCATGTGAGTCATCTTGCTTTGGAGTCACCTTGACAATAGTATCCACAATCCAAAATTGCATCCCATTCATAAGTAATGGAAAACTAAATAGAAACCAATCATATTAACATGTGTGTATAGCAAAATATTTCCTCCCTGCAACCTCTTCTCTATTTGAATTCCGTTCAACTTACATTAGCATCACAAACAAGACTTGATAGCGATAGTTTCCTTTTGTCCACCGTAAAGCCCATTCACCAAATCGAAACAAAATAGGAAACAAGCGGAATATGAGATAAACGCACATTTTCATCAAGCCTTCAGCCACAATAAAGATCAGAGTTTGTTTGAACCAAGGAGCCAAACGCCGTTTCAAAGGAGGCGGACCATAATTTCCAGTACGAATATAGTTGAAGTGGCATTTCGTTTCTAAAAACCATTGCAGTGCACGAAGCCAACACCAAAGTAGATAAACACCCAAAGTACAATCCACAAGTACATTAAGCATATACCATACACACAAGTTGCTTGGTGGTCCATGTTTCGGCCGTCCCACCAAGTAACTGACAAGTATATTCAAAGAATGAATGACCGCTGCCCCAAAGAATTGCTTGCTGACATCGAGTGCCCTACATGAATGAATAAATAGACCATTGAAGTTTTATATTACAGTTGGATTCATTTTTGCACCCTTTCAACCCCGCACTCTTTACCATATTTCTACAGGTCGTTGAGGACGTTCTCTATAGCGTTTGTAGACGAGTACCAGAAGAGCAGACGATGCCAAGACCGATTGTACAATAATAGCAAATCCGTCCAATAGTTTGCAACCTTCATCATCCGAAGGTGGGGGGTATATTAGTGACGTTTCAGTGTTGGAATAACAGGAAGTGGAAGTAGAAGAAGATGGGTATAGTGTGAAGGGTAGTAGTGGGAACATAATTGCTGGTCAAAGAGAAAAGAAAAGAAAAGGGAAAAATTTGTGAAGCAAAAACGGATTTATTCAAATAGCGCATTACCAAAAAAAGAATCATCGAGAACACATAATTTTTTTTTATAATCATGAGTTCGAAACAATGCATACAATATATATATGATATATATATATATATATTTATAAATACAATAAAGGAGACTATAAGCTCAATATATCTCCACTAATCCAACACTGCCAAAGCCTTCGTTGTTGTGCCCCGTTCAGTAGAAGCTATATCGTTCATATCATATGCAGCAGTACTGTACTGTACTGTACAGCACACTGCTACTTCTAACCGAGCCAAGACTGGAATATTGTTACATTTCGTAGGTTCCCAAAAGTAATCATCACCATTTTCGTCGGTTCCAGGCACAAAATGATCACTAGTACTTGGATATCATATGATATAAATGATTCAAAGGATGGCGCACACTACCTTCACATTATAAAATGACCGACTGACAGTGATGGTCAGCCAAGGTTTTGTCAGGTTGGTACTGTATTAACTAACATACCAATTCCTTGACTGCTTCTCTGACACAAAACCAATCGTATACACAACATTATCCTATCATATTACCATCACTACTTCAACATCCAAATCAAAACTACGACAACAAACCAAGCACCCGATCAACATATCTCATAACATTTGATACGTCCAGATAAAAAACCCCATCCCGCTTTATAATAGCCACCCTTCACTACATTTCCTCGTAAATTAAGGCACACAAAAACAACAATAGTCATATACTATAATAGAGTAAAAAGGGAATAGTGATATATACATTTTATTTTATTCATTTTGATCGACTGGCTAATTCTAATAAAAAGTCTTGTCCATTGGCCATTGTTCCACCTATACAAAAGGACATCGCAATTAGCTTCCATTTGATACACAAGCATATATTTATATTCATTACCTTTTTGTCCCCATGAAGATGATGATCCGAGGCCCTTGTTGCCCCATGCTCTTTCATGACTTTCATATTTGACTGGTCGTACAGATGTATCCAAGTTTGAGTTATGAAATGCAGCCAAAGTATCAGAGTAGCCTGATGTAATTCCAAAGAAATATATGAGTTTGCTTCTCACCCAATAACCTATTTGTTGTCCAAACTTTGTGATTTTCACTTACGTTGGTTCAAAAAAGCTGTCAGTTCTGAACCATTGAATCCATTCAAACCAACATGGGCCTGACGTCTATTACTACCAAAATGGGTATCCCGTGAATCCCTTTGCTGCCGTCCTAAGTGGAAAAACACAGAAACAAAACACGCACACACACACCCACAAAAAAAAGAAAAAAAAAAAGCATAAAAGCTGTAAGTGAAGGGGAACCATAGATATCATATAATAATACATCAAGCTCAACTTCTCTTTTTTTTTTCTATTACCCTGTCCATTTTTTTTCATCGACGACTGTTGGTGTTGCTGTTGTTGTTTTAGGGAGTCTCGTCTATCGGATGGTTTCTTTTGATGGTTTCCTATAGCATCAGATTCGGTTACTAGCTGCAAATAATTGTTTTTCCCATATCTGTATTATAAACCCATTAAATATTTACCAGGCATAGTGTATAGTTTGCTTTCGTATGTGGAGGAGAAGAGTCAAATAAATAGGTTGCTAGAGGAAGAAAAGAGTGAAAGAGAGAAGAGGGGAGAATAAGGAGGGAGTCATGGAAAAAATGAACGTATTTCAACTCCGCATGAGGCAGTAGAGCGCCAGTCACAGCAATTGCTCAAGTCAAGCCTAGATATAACGAATCGGAGCTTTGCTTTTTTATTTTCTATTTCAAAGAGGTGTGTATGGTTACATACAGCAGATACAATGAAGATTTTTTTTTTTGCCAGTGAAAGCCAAGCAAAATCAAAAACAAAGTTCAGTATATCATTTTGACTAGAATTGGAAGGTTCCAGGCTAAAAAATAAAATACCTGAGTCAATGGTTTTTTAAGAGGTTGGGAGAGTAACAATAAGGATAGGATGTAGATCCTGCCTGAGAATTTTTCCAAGTTGATCTATAAATTCATGCGGGAATTGGAAAATACATCCACAGTGTCATCATCTCCAACAACAGATGATCTCACCAGCTATTCGTAACTTTATACAACAGAAACTCTATAATGCTTGGCGTGGTATATGAGTGTAGGAGCAATTGTGGCGCTATTTAAAAAAAAGGAACGAGTTTCGTTTCGTTACACCAGCATTAACATTTTGCCCTTCATGGCAAAAACAACTGTTGACTGGAGAAAAATAATACCAATCGAATAGCCTCAAAACTTCGGATTAGCATGATAAGACAGGTGGGCTTATATAAAAAAAAACCTAACACAAAATTTTCTAATTATACCAATGGAATTGCGACCTCATTTTTTTTTTTCAAAAGACATGCTGGTAGTTCATCTCTCTCTTCTCGGATTTTATTTCAATTAAATGAAAAAAATCCTAATTCTAAGCTTTGAAGCTATAATAGCAACATGGCGACAAGCAAACAAGTGCTATACTAGAAAAGTGTTGGTGGAAAAAAAGGTTGTTTTGATCTGTTCAAATTGGAATAGGAAGAAAATGTAAAAATAGCTCTTAAACGCTGGGCTTAAAAATCATATGTCGAGAAAAAAAAAAACAGTTTAAAAAAAAACAGTTTCCCTTTGCGTCCTTCCCTTTCTTTATCTCTTTTTCCTTTTTTTTTCTGTTCTTTCTTTTATTTGATATACCACCATGGCAATGTACGAAAAGGATAGCTTTTATGGCAAATATGACAGTCCTTCTGCACCGCCCTTACCGCCTCCTCATAATGCAGGTTCAATGTCAGACCACGGCAATCAATCAGCATCCACACCTCTTCACGGCTATCCCGCTAGTCCTTTTGACAACAATAACAACAACAGCAACAGCACCGTTTACAACAACAAACGTAACTCATTGGAAGATCCCGATATGTATCATCATGTGCCTATGGTTGGTGGCTATCAGAATCCACGAGGCAGCATGTCAGATATGAAGTTGACTAGTGCGGCAGGCATGAACGCTGGCGGATATCAACCCTACCATCACACAACTTATGACACGGATGATGAAGAAGAAGACCGTGGAGGGATGTTAACGATACCTCGGGAAAAGCGAAAACGCAGCTGCATGGACAAGGTATGCTGTGGGTGCTGTACATGCTGTCCACGCTGGGCTCGGTATTGCTCCTGTATTCTTCTACTGATTTTGATTGCGATTGGCATTGTGATTGGTGTACTTGCTGCTCTCTTCAAGATGCCTACGGTTGAAATGAGTGGTCTCGAAAGCGCGCCAACGGTCAATATCACGGGTGGTAATCAAATCAACATGGGCTTTAACCTTCAAGTATCTGTCAACAACCCCAATGTGGAAGGCATCACATTCGATACCATTATCGCCAAGGCGTATTACCCCAATTATCATGACAATCAGATCGGTGGTGGCGAAAAAGACAATGTGGTGATCGGTAAAAATCAAGTCACCAACTTTACCTTCCCCTTCACACTCAACATAGACATGACCAAGGATCAAGCCATTATCAACGATATTTTCAGCAAATGTGGCCTGGATGGCTCGCCGAAACAGCCCATTAAAATCGACTATGATGTTATTCCTACTGTCAAGTTTGGCGTCATCCCTATTTCTTTGACCATCTCGAAGTCTACTTCTATGGATTGCCCTGCTGAATTGGAAAATCTTGGCGGGTTGGCTTCCGCAGTGGGTTCAGCGACTGGTGTTACTGGTGGCTCCTGATTCTGGCGACCTGCTTTAGTTTAGTCTTTTATATAGCATAATAGTGTATCTCCCTCCTTTTCTCTTTTACAAAACGTATAGATTTCTAGTTTAGCTTATTGTATACGTGTATATATGTGTATCCTCTTTTTTTTTTTTATATCTTTTTATATATATATCTTTTTGAAAAAAACATTTGTGTATAATAAAAAAAAATCTTCATCAACAAAATTGTGTCCCTTTACCATGCTATTTTAAATGTCTTGGCGATGTATTTTTTTGATGTGCTATTTCCTATCTTATTATCTGTATATGGGAAAACCAATCACGTTCATTTTGACAAATGATCCTGATTGACTGACCACCCCACAAAATAAAAATAAATATAAAACATGCATGAATTTGATGTGTAGAAGTCGATTTTTATTAAAGAGGTGTTTGACAAATAAAGTAAAAAGTAAAAATATAATAAAGTATAAGGTTGGTTGATTGATGAGCGATAAAGATAAACTAAACTATTGGTACATAATAAAAATAAACGAAGAGAGGGGCGAAAAAAGCTGTACAAAAATAAAAGTATATGTGAAAGATGTGTATATTCTAAGTAAAATGAACCACCATAACGCTAAGGTTGTCTGAGCTAAAGTTGGCCAATGCATGTTCTAATAGCGTCCGACTTGCTAATTGAGGGTCCTTGATATCCTTGATGAGTTCAACGGCATCTTGATCTTCACAGACGTCCCATAACTATGTCACATACAAAAAAAAAAAAAAAAAAAAAGGAAGATGACTATGAATTTCAGTTACTGTAGAGCACTGTGTTGTTGTACTTTGACCGGAACGACTTGATCACTTACTCCATCACATGCCAATATCATGAATTCGTCGTCTTTTGTCAATTTGGTTTCCGTTGTATATGGATTTCCGACCACAAATTCCTTCATCACACTGTCGCCGAGTGATCGAGTCACAGCCAGAACACCATTCACCCGATTGTTCATCATGAATCCACCCAAATCCGTAATCCGTTTTGCTTCTTGAGCGTCCGAGCCTTTGTGATCATAGGATAATCGAATCGCTTGTCCTTTACGGCTATTGGGTATTACACAAATAAAATAAATAAATAAATAAAAAGATCACGGTAGTTTGCCTTTCCTGCGGTTTGACATTTTCTTATTTCTTGCTTACTTTAATACAGCTCTGGCATCACCAACATTTCCCGTATAAAGAGTTCGCTATAGATAACGAAACAAATAGTTTTAGTTGCCATATATATAAATAAATAAATACAAATAGATGATCTATATCTTGCCCCGTCCCCCATGTTTTCATGAATTTTTTTTTTTTTTTTTTTACCTGGTCACCTTTGACTTGGACATATGCTACAATGGCAGTGCAACCTGAAGACTTGCCTTCCTTTTCATTCACTTGTTGATCCACCTGAAGGAAGGCCTGATTTAAAATTTCCGGTACTGTTTCCGAGCTTGAGTTATTTAAGCAATTGGCCAAAGTCTATAAATAAATATATATATATATATATAAAACATGAAGTAAGTTAAGTGACACATATCAAGTCAAACCTATTCTTTACCTTGTGAAAGTTTTCCCCACACCATTCAGCAGTAGCTTTCCCAGCATGCCCATCAAAGATCGCAAAGAAACCTTGACGAGGAATCGAATTGTAGTTTGTGATAAAAGAATGAGCATCTTCCATTGTCCGTCGACATCGTTTGTTTCTGTCTTCGCTAACACCAATCAGGTAACCATCCGCTTCAATGCCTTTGTTTTCCATTGCAATATTGTAAAAATAGTAGTATAAAAATCGAAGAATTCAAAAACAAGGGTGGAGAATGGAATTTTTAATAAAAGGTGAAGAGAATTGGGAAGAAAGGGAAAAAAAAATATAAAACCAAAAAAAAATAAAAAAAATAAAAGACGGAGAATGAATATATAATATATATGTAACCCATCCCACTAAATAATGAGCAGTTGCATTGATAAGAGAAGAAAGAAAATACATTGATTGCCATTTACCTAGTAACAATAAACCCCATCCATTAACCCCTTTGACCTCTTTTCAAGACACACAACCAAAAAAAAAAAGATATAATAACAACACATTTCAAACAACAACAATAAAGCAAAAGCACAATAGGTTTTTTATTCGTTTATTTGATTTTTCCCATTTTTTTGTTCGCAAACTTCAATTTTGTCTGAGTTCTACCTACGTCCCTATCCAATTCATCCAGCATTTCATTCTGTGTTTCCAATTCATCACCAATGGCATACCCGAGTTGTTTTTGTCGGTTCAAAATCGCACTGAATTGTTCGACTTGCTGATCTTGATCTTGCATCAATTGTTGTTGGTACTTGACAATGCCTTCATTATCCAATCCCCGAGTCACTTCCGTTTCCTTGGCCAGTTGGTTTTGCTTGAATGCCGCTCCAAACGCCCGACTGCCCGTGCTGTTGCGTTGAACCATAGGGGTCGCCTGACTATCACCACTACTACTATCACCCAAGAGCGCCTTTCGATCCATCCATCCTTTTTCACTGTCGCTGTTGCTGTTGCTGTTGCTGTTGGTATTGTTGTTGTATCTTGTTGATGCCACAGGAGTAGGTGTAGTAGCAGCCGCAGTCGCTTCATTACTACTATTCGCCAATGATGAAGAAGTTTGAAAAGTGTTGGTATGAAGCAAATCATGATCATATCGTCCAGTGCTGATTAATTTGGATAAGGCATCCCTTTCGTCCTTGAGTGTATTCACCATATCCTGCCTCCGACGTATTTCACCTTCGGACATGCATGTCATTTCCGCCCTGACTTGACCATCAGGTCCCGCACCAGCACCAGCACCAGCACCAGCACCAGCACCAGCACCAGCACCTTGAGCCAAAGACTGTAGTCCGGATTCCAAGTGAGCTAGACGAGAGGACAATGTGAGTAACAGTTTCTTGGCTTGCATGGTGCAGCTATGTGAGGCAGATATTTCGTTCCTGGCAATATGAGTTGCGCGTTTGTTGATGAAAGAGCGGGTTTCCCTTGCCGCCTGGGTCATGTCACGATATTCATCCAGCCAGCTTTCCGAGGTGTAAGACGATGCTGCTGTATCCAATGACCGGCCTGTCGGGATGGCAAGGAAGTTGCGCCAGATATCGGTTTGTCGCCAACGGTCATCACGGTCACTGAGAATCCCACGTACATAATCTTCCAGGTCTCGTCGTCGATCTTCTGTTCGCTGACTGTCGCCAAATGTCGGTGGAAAGAGTGATTTGCTGGGAAAAGGCACAGATGGTGGATGCTGAGGGTATAAAGCAACAAGTTGTTCATGAAGTTTCTTGAATTCGGAGTATCGCCTCCAAACTATCCAGTTTCGTACTGCTGCTTGGACATCGACTTTGTAGACGGTATGTGGTTTCGGGGTTTGTCGTGTTTCGCTTTCCCGTACAAATATGGCCTGTATAATTTGCGCCATTGATGAAAAAAAATATATATATACAAGACACAATAGTATAATAATAAAAGAAAGGCAAATATGAAAAGCAGAAAGAAAAAAGAGCTGGTCATTTTTTGTGAGAGTTTTGTCAGAGAAAGAAGTCCCGATTCGGACAACTTTTCCCGTGTAACATTTCAGGATCATCGCAGGGGACATGTGCTACATTCGCCAAGCTTCATTAAAGCAGCATGTACCCCGTTAAATAAAAATGTTGTCTTCGTTTTTTCCTTTATACTGACGGATTCATTTTTTTTTTCTCTTTTTTTTTTTTTTTTGGTATTCTTATTGGCGTGATATTACCCTGACTTTTTTTTTAAAAAATCTTTCCATATAAAAAGTCTAATCGTGATGATGATGATACATTGTTGTTATCATAACACCATCATTGATGAAGACAAACCAATGACAATTAGCAAGTGATAGGATAGTGTGTGACCTCAATTCTTTGCTAAGATACGATAGCATGATAAAGTACACAGAAGCGAAAAAAAACAAAAACAAAAAAAAACGTCTTTGTCTTTAAATAGGAAATTCTTTGTTATTAAGAAACGTACTGTAATATGATTGGGTAGTAGCCTATTATTGTGTGATAAAGACTTGAGAATGCGAAAGTAGGGGCAACGATGGGTATTTCAAGGGAAAAACAAGGGATGATTGTAAAGGACTGGGTGGGGTTGGAGGGGTTGGGGGTTGGGCAATGATGATCAAAAGGAGATAAAGAGAACACAGAGAGAGTATTTTGTACGTATCATATGATAAGGAGATAAATAAAAATATACTGTACTTTACAGTGTAAAGACGACAATAAAAGAAAAGATAACTATTGTAGTGTATAAAGTCATTTGGTTATCAATATGATTTCTTGTGTAATGTAATTGTTTTCATTGTTTTCCAGCAAGTACAAAAAAAGAAAAGTGAACGATCTGGGGAAAAAGGATTGCGTGTTGTTGATGATGGGTCAAGTTTTGGACTCATGTGTGTATTCCCCCGACCTAAGCCACTGGGTTTGAAAAAAATTAAAAAGGTATATAAACACTGAAATTTTTTCAACAATTTTTTTTTCTTTGTTGTTCTCAGTTTCGTGGCTCTGACTTTTATACTTTTTCCTCTTCTTTACTTTACTAATCAAATATGTCTGGTTTCAACATTGCTACACCTTCTATTACTACACCTGCTATGCAGACCCCTTCTATTCCTACTCCTCATCACAACTCAACACCATTTGCTGTGCCATCTACACCAGCTCCTTTGGATGCTCCCACTCCTACGAGAGATCAAAACCCTTACGCTGTGGCTGGAATCACTCCTACCTTACAGTAAGTACTTTTTCCTCTTCTTCTTTTTTTTTTTTTTTTGTTTGTTTTATATTCTATACCCTTTTATTACCCACACCACCACAATACCAACACCATGACGTTTTTATCATTATGGACGACGACATTAACGTTGGATTTTACGTGCGCGAAAGGAATCAGTTGTATATATATGTGTGCATGTGTGTGTGTGTGTGTGTGTGTGTGTGTGTGTGTTTGTACAGGGATTACTGGTAAATATGAGTGTGCGCGTATGTGATCATCAACTGTGTCTTGGCATGGGGTTCTGCGTGTGTGTGGGTGTGTGTGTGTGGTGTGGGCGGTCATCAACGCATATCTATATTGTTTATCACCAGCCTCAGTGCTATATCCTTCTGTCTTCGACCTACACTATCAATTACAATAAAGCATCAAAAACCTAGCCGATATCTCATACAGCTGACACCTCCTTTTACCTTCATGCTCTCTTTTTATTTTATTTTTTACTTTTTATTTTTTATTGTTGTCAAAAATCATTTATTTGAATTTGTTTTTATTGATTTGATTTTCTTTTTTGTGATTTTAGAAATATTGTGGCTACGGTCAACTTGGATTGCCGATTGGATTTGAAGAACATTGCCCTTCATGCTCGTAATGCTGAATACAATCCAAAGGTACATTATTGAAAAAGAAAGGCAATGAGGGTTTTTGTAGCAAAAAGGACATGAAAACTAAACAAAACTGGATTCTTTTTTTATATGATTTTCCTTTTTTTGTTTTGTTTTTTGGACCTTTTATCTGGATGTTTAGCGTTTTGCGGCAGTGATTATGCGTATTCGTGACCCAAAAACAACGGCGTTGATCTTTGCATCTGGAAAGATGGTGGTTACTGGTGCCAAATCAGAAGATGATTCCAAGTTGGCTGCCAGAAAATATGCTCGAATCATTCAAAAGTTGGGTTTTCAGGCGAAATTTACAGACTTCAAGATCCAAAATATTGTTGGCTCCTGTGATGTCAAGTTTCCTATTCGTCTCGAAGGTTTGGCTTACTCCCATGGGCATTTCAGCTCAGTAAGTAATCTGTGAATGATTTAATGGTTATTTTGTATTCTAACAACTTGTTTTATAGTACGAACCTGAATTGTTCCCTGGCTTGATTTATCGTATGGTGAAACCCAAGATTGTATTACTGATCTTCGTCTCTGGTAAAATTGTATTGACTGGTGCCAAAGTACGCGAAGAAATTTACCAAGCTTTCCAAGCGATTTATCCTGTACTTCAAGAATTCAAGAAAGGTGGCTAATGGTGATGATGACTTTTTTTATAAAAGACAAAGCCGACGATTTGACAACCACAACCACAAACCCCACAACCCTCTTTTATATCATATTTAGCTATCATGCACCTATTAGTTTTATTTTCCCCTTCCCATTTAAATTTTATATTCCATCTTTGTATGATTCTTCTCCCACATCACTCATTTTTTTCATGTACAAATACTTTTTTTTATTGATATCATCTGCATTTCTACTCGTAAATATAGCCCCCCCCCTCCCTCCTTGCTCTCAATCTTTTTTTTTTTTTTCCTTTCTTTTCTTTACCCAAAAACCAAAAATAAAAAGCATCAAAATTTACTCTGTGAAAACCTTATATGTGATCTTTGACCAACCAGCTGTTTTTTGTGCAACTCTTGAGGGTATCATTCCTGGGATTCTGTGTAAGCTGGACTCAAAATATAGATTGGAAAATTTTTTTCGATCTCGATGAACCACTTTTTTTCTTTCTTTCTTTTTTTCCTTAATTACAAGGCGGACTGGTTATGGAGCAAATGAATGAAAAAACAGAAGTGCGCTCACAGGAGCATATGGACGATTGCTCTTCCGTTAGATCGGAACGTCAACCCGAGCAAGCCAGTCAAGCTAAAAAGACCTGGAAAGACAGACTTGCCTTTTTAAAGGATCGTCAGTTTTGGAAGATCATTTTCCTTGGTCAAGGTAAGTTATATAACTTTATTAACAGCGCCTTTCTCCAATACTCAGTTCTTATTTTATATGTTAACAATAGTGTTATCTCTTTGCATTACTGGCACCAACGTCTGTACAACTAAACTTAGCAATGAATATGGTGTGGCTGCTCCAACTACCCAAACTTTTTTGGTCTAGTAAGTCGATAACGAAAAATTGAAATATTTATCATGTCCCTGAACCTAATGTTCTATTTCGAAAAATAGTGCTTGTCTTGCTGTTGTATATAATAGCTATGCTATCTACAAACGAGGTATTCGTGGTTGGCTGTTACAGTTCTGGCGCCGAGGTATCTTCTGTAAGTGAATAAATTACTGAGTATATCCCCCCCTTTTTTTTGTCCTTTACTCATTCCTGGGAAAATGATTGCTTTGTAGACTTTCTGTTAGGATTTGTTGACGTCGAAGGCAACTACTTTGTGGTGAAATCCTACGAATACACCTCGATGTTATCGGCGATGTTACTAGATTGTTGGAGCACACCAGTTTGTATGATCCTTTCCTTCATTTTCCTCAAGGTACGTTACCGCTGGGTCCAATACCTTGGTGTCTTTATTGCGCTCTGTGGACTGGGAATGTTGGTGGCAAGTGATGTGATTACTGGACGTAATTATGCTGCTTCGGATGCCGTCAAGGGTGATCTATTCTGTCTGTTGGGTGCCACTTTGTACGGTGTATCCAATGTCAGTGAAGAATTTCTGGCAAGAAAACATCCTCTATATGAAGTCATTGGTATGTTTACTTTCTTTGCGACATTTATCAATCTGGTCCAACTTATGATCTTGGAACGCAATGAATTTTCTTCGTTGGTGGGTCAACCTGAAGCCGTCGGTATGATTGTCGTTTACACTGTCTGTATGTTTATCTTGTATTCTTTGGCTCCTGTCATGTTCCGTCTTGGTAGTGCTGTCTTGTACAATTTGTCCATCTTGACTAGTGACTTTTATGGCCTGATTTTCGGTTTGGGTTTGTTTGGCTACTCTGTTACTGTCATGTACCCGTTTGCTTATGTTGTTATCATCATTGGTATCGCCATTTATCATATCTTCCCTGCCCCTGTGCCTGTCATTGGATCCTTTGACAAAGAAACCGCGGAAGCCGAACGTCGACAACTTTTTGGCCTTTCTAGCACTGATGATATCGAACAACAACAGCAACATCAACATCATGAAGATGAAGGACATAACGCTATTGGTGTTGAGGAAACAACTTCTTTCGATGATCAAGTGAAGGCTGGCTCCATTCATCGGTTGTAATTGATCCTTTCTCCTTTTATTTTATTTACTGCACCCCCCTCCCTTTATTTTATTTACTGCACCCCCCTCCCTTTATTTATTATTTACTATTCATTCTCGCATTATCATTTATTTTAGCTCATGTATATCATTCTTTATTTATTCACCTTTGTACAAAATACTAACCCTACGGCTGCCCTTATAGTCTTTTGGCAGTTCGTCGAATAAAAAAGACTGTTTACATGATCCTTATAGGTGATTGTGCCCCCCTTCTACCTTTTCCCCATGCTTTTTTTTTTTTTTCATGCTTTTGCTTATATTTTATTTTATACTCCATAGGATTATACTCTCTAGAATGGTCAAGTCACAAGGGATTAAACTGATCATGCTTGGGTCTAGTTGCCTCTCTTGCTACTGTTTCTTGATTGAAAAAAAAAACGATGCCTGGAATACCTTCATACCTTACGTCCTATCCAATTGTTTCTGATGCCCTCGTAGAATAGTTGTATTTAGTATAGTTAGTGTTAGTATTGTATGAATAGTTATTTTTAAATAAAATTGTCCCATGGGCTTGAAGAAGTCCCTAATGGTCGGCGAATGAAAATATAGACTCGTTTGATTTTTTTTTTTTTTTTTTGGATTTCTTTCCATTTTCTTCCAATTTTATTCCCTTTACATATAAATGTCTTATGGCCCTTATTACTGATACTGAATTCTTGATTCATATGATGCGCATCAAATTCCTGCGTATGGATGACCGCGGTGAACGTATCATGGCCTTTCCACCCACTGTCATGTCCGATGATTATGTACGCTTGGCTGCACCATGTTACCCAGAAATGCAATACTGTTACTCGCCTGCTTACGACATGGGCTCGAAAGACAACCCTATCTTCGGTACTGGGCTTATGAGCAGTCCTCGAACAAAACGAACTCAATTTCGATCGCGGAAACAAGCTTCCACCAACAATGATGAGACAATTAACAACGGCGGTGCTGGTGGTGGTGGTGCTGATGGAAAACTCCTTACGACCATAAAGTCTTCATCTGTTTTAGTTGCCTCAAGAATGGACTCTTCCTCTGACAGCGACGACGAAACTGAAACTGATATTATGACAAGGTAAGGGTTTGAATATAGAAAGCGGGAATATTAGATGTCTTCTTACACTTTTCAACTGATTCCTTGACCCTTGTTGTAAAACAATATAGGCAACTTCGCCAACAACCGCAGGAAGGTATATCGCAAAGCAACAATAACAACAAGTCTCATGATGATACCACAACTATGCTATCACAGGGCGGCACTAGTGAACAAACAACATCAGCCTCTTTACATCCCTCCATGGAGTCCAATATCGATCCTTCACCACGATCTTCTCTTGATGTCATTGATACCAACACTCATGAAAACTCAATGCCTTTTATGCATGTCACCTCGGTAGCTCCTCGTGCATCTTTAGACACAAGCCGATACACAAAGTCCAACGTTTTTTCACCACCGATACCACCGCCCAAAATGGCAACAACAGCAGCAACCCCCACTGCAAATACCGCCTTGCAGCCACATCCTTTACCTCCTCCACCTACAACAGCACCAACAGCACCATCTGTAACAAATACTTCTGCTGGTATTGGTCGGACAGCTCATCCAGGTGGCTCTGGACCTTCTGCAGTATCTAGTAGAAAACAACAACAGCAGCAACAGCAACAACACTCTCCTTCTCTGATACCTCCTTTTTCATCACCAAGCACTTCGGCGACGACTTCTACTACCACGCCAGCTTCACCAGACTCAGCACAATCGCCGACCTCATCACCACCACCACTTTTACTCCAGCAATCGCCTCGCCGTTACCACATCATTCCTGGGAAATCAGCTCTCACTGCCATGATTGCCGCTAAAGCATCAACAGCCGAAAATCCATTCTCTACTTATTCTCATGCATCTGGAAAGGGAAGTAGCCATCCAATGACCTTGTGCATCTACCTCCCTCACTCATCTACTCCCTACAAGCCTGTATCGCTGGTCGTCAGGCCAGACGCCATCATTGACGATGTCATTGGATATATATTGTATGATTATGTGGAACAAAAACGGAAACCAGAATTGGACCAGGATGTGTATGATCTAGCTCAATGGGTGTTACTGATTGCAGAAGATGATGGTGAAATAGAGGACGATTTACCAGGTAGGAAATAAAAAATAAAATGTCATTGAACTACGTTAGAAAAACCAGGAATGGTGATATATGGATATTAATCCTTCTCTCCATATTTCTAATTCTAGCTCTGGATCGTACTCAAAAAATTGATAAAGTCTCCTTTGATCAATTTGCTCTTTGTCGTGCCAATCCTTCACAAGGTAAAGAAGAAAAAAAAAAAAAAGCGATACTACAAGTTATTGAAAGATCTCACTTACTCACTCTTACTCATTTGTATTTTAATATTAGCCAAGCAAAATGAACAAATACGTGCAAAACTGGGAAGGTTCAAACCTGATTTGGATTCTTTGAAGAAAAAGCCAAGTATGGTACTGGGATCGGCGATGAATGGTGCCCCATCCACACCTATGACAGCAACATCGTCTTCGACAACAGCAATGACAAACGGGACGGAAAACTACAACAACAATGCGCTCCATGTTCCAGTCATGACAAAAGGGGTGTCCGGATCAACCAACTATTCAGGGTCCAGCAGCAGTGAAGCCAACCTCGAGCCTCCTTCCAACAATCAGCTACTTCATTTACCTTCAACACAACCAATGGAAACTTCGTCTTCAGCAGGTGGTGGCAGCAGTACATCAATGACAGGACCAGCAAGTATGATAACGGTGGCAGCATCAGCAGCAGCAGCAGCATCAGCAGCTGACGCGGATTCATCATCCATTGCGGTTCCGGTACCATCCTCCAAGTCTGTACTCACGCGGGCAGCACTTCCGATGACGCCAATCAAGTACTTTAGGATTCAGCTGATGACTAGTGAAGAAGTGTCGGCCACAACAACGATTCCTGTGTATGCCGAAATGTTTATTGGTGATGTGCTAGAATTAGTGTCGCGAAAACGCAAATTGGACCCGAACGAATATATGTTAACATTCCCTGATTCTAATCTGGTGATCTCCAGCGATACGGCAGTGGCTAGCTTGAAAGAAGATGTGGAGGAATTGGCCTTGAAGAAAAAAGGAACTACGTTGACGGTGCCTAATTCTTCATCAAACCCTCTCTGGCGGTCACCCATCAAGAAACGAAAGGAGGAGCCTCACTCGCCCATGTACTTCAACACAGGTGATAGCAACAAACAGCCAAGTGACAACTTTCTTCAGCAATATAAGGTAAAAATAAAAATAAAAAATAAAGATTGGTGCTTTTCAGAATGGGACATGCTCATAGATAGTATAACAATTAACTTCTCCTTCGTATTATGTATTCGTATTGATAGAAATACAACGTCAATCGCAAAACGCCAATGTTTGTAGGAAAACGGGTCAGTGTCCTAGCCATTGATGGAAATTATATACATTTGATGCCTCCTGAACACAAAGGCATGTTTGATTCTGTGAAAACGGTAAGAAGAAAACAAGACAACATTCATCTTACATGACACACTCACAATTCTTTTTTCTTTTCCTGGACTGGGACCTTGTATTTAGTCCTCTTTCCAAATTAGTGCTATCCGATCATGCAAACAGAGCAAAAAGGTACCAAGCAACTTCAAAATTGGTGTAATGAAGCGGGACTACAAGACTTACGACTTGGAAGCAGAAACGTCAAAAGAAGCCTGTAAGTACCAATAAGAAATTATGTTGTACAAAAAATATAGAAAATGGAAAAACCGATTCTCACTCACCTTGCGTTTTTTACCAGATGAAATATGTGCTAGAATTCGGTTTTTGATGCAAATGAACAAAGGATCGGGGACTTGATATGTGTAGCGTAGCTTAGTAGTTTACTGTATATTTTGTTGATATCGATGATACTACTCTTGAATAAAGAAATCATGTATTTATTTTACCATTGACTTTTTTCTATTGTTTGTGCCTAAATAATGAACCAATAATGAGCGGTGGCAATTCATGAAAAAATTTTTATGCCATTTCCCCTCTTTTTCTTTCTTTTTTTTTTTCTTTTCTTTTTCTTGTATTTTTTTATTTTGTTGTTGTTGCTGTCTTGTTTTTTCATTTTTATGGTTACTCTTATATCACCATATCACAATGGTGATACCCAGGCTACTGACATTCCTCCATTGGACACTCCCACAAAGGACACTGGGGACTTGAACTTGGAAAATGTGGTATCAAAACTCATTCGAATTATTTTGAGGTCAAGACTTGGTTCGGATTCTTATTACTGCAAAGAAAATCATCCTGTCTCTTCCATTTGTTGCGTCACTAACCCCATACCATCAACTGCGGGTGGCTCCGGATGGGAACTCGTACTCCGGATTATTCACAAAAGCATGGTGCTGGAACGCTGGATCTTCCACTTCAACCCAACCACTTCATCTACTACAGCAACGAAGCACGACAAAGCTCAATGCAACCAGCTTTGTTCATCATTGTCAGTCACTGCCGATATTATCCTGCTGCTCCAGTCGGTCTATTCTCATACTCGACTGCTTCCTGTGGAGTCTCTCCTGGATCAACTGCTACTCACCAAAGCGGATTTTAGCTTTTTGGCGACAAGTACGGCAACGGTCGATGCCTCTCTCGGATGCCACTCTTCCTTAACTGATGGATTTCAAACGACTGACTTCTGTACGATGAATGACTTTCGGCCTCAGGCGTCTGTGGCCACGCATTCTTTCTCCACAATTGACTGCATGGATATTCAAGGGCGGCTATCTCTTCAAGTGATATATGACGAAACTATTGACAAGGAATTATTTGTACCAAAACCAGCTCAACGTAAGTTCATCATCTAATGATTTCTTTCTGTCTTCACTATACTAATATGTTTTATAACCAGTGCCTTATCTCCATCGACAACAATCGCAACTGCCAGCACCAAAGTCTGTACCTTTTACAGGTCCTGATATTGTAGTGCCAGCATTCAAAGGAAAATCAGCCATGAGATTAACACAATTCGATGATCAGCAAGACGTATCAATGTCGACAGCTACACCATACCAACTACAAGTACTCCCGCCCTCGTCATCAAATCCTCCCATTGGAATGCGACGATTATGCCGTCTCTCGTTATCTGCGATGACCGGTGATGAAAGCTCGGCGGAACAAGATCAACTTCAATATGACGCCTTAGCTCACCAACCGGCCCTTGCAATCCCTTTATCAACATCGCCTATACAATATACCCACCACGGTCATACATTAGCTTATTCAACATCACCCTTGCCAAATTATCAACAAAAACGACGACTATCATTACCTTATCAACAGCAGCACAATCATGGCTTAGTCGGCAGTTATGAGGAATCATTACTTAGTGGAAGAATGTCAACCCTTCAACCGTCCAAGCCCATCTGGTTCCACGCAGATATTGGTGTCGTTGGTTATGGTGCTGTCAAGCCTGACTTGAAATGTCCTCCACATAGGTCGATTGCCTTCCCAGCTCAATATTACGATGGCCAAGAAATCAATAACAACAACAACAACAGCGTGGATGAACCCTCCTTTTCTTCGGCGACAACGACCACAACAGCTATTTGTTCTGTCCCGCCTTATGTCGGTACTATAGATCTCACTGTGGGCCCGAATGGAGCACCATCCAAAGGATATCGAATACCCTCACGAGGCCAACTACAAATTGCAATCAAGATACCCGACAAATCATTGATCAAGCTTTTTTTAGTCCCCTATGATGTCTCCCAGATGCCTCGTGGTATGAAAACCTTCTTGCGGCAAAAATCATATTCTCAACCACGATCACAATTCTCATCTTCATCCTCCTCCTCGCCGGCGCCGAAATATATTATTCATCTTCAAATTTGCCGCACCGACAAAAACAGGGTCTACCTTTACAAGAAAATACGGGTTGCCTTTGTCAATCGCTGTCTGAGTTCCAAAGAAGTCCTGTTTATGGTGTACGATAGTCCAAAAGATCCTGCTTATACTCCCCTTAGTAGTTAGTCTCTTAATCTCTTAGTCCTTTAGCTTTCGTTGTAGTATTAGTACTCTTATTGTATATAGCATATTTTTAATAAAAAAAAATTGTATCTCGTTTTTTTTAGTTGTTGTTTTATTATTATTATTACTATTATCATATGTGTATGAAAGGAGTTGCCAACAGCGATCGCCTACTTGCCAGAATTTGGAACTGGAAGGCGTATATTTAAACACCGCCGACAATTTTTTTTTTTTGCGACCCCCCTAGCCAATCCTGACTAGGGGGTGTGATGAGCGGGTGGGGAAACAAAAAAATAAAATATCACACGCAAAAAATAAAAAAAAATACCTCTTTTTTCTTCTTCTTTTGTTGCATTGAACGTCTTTATATCTATTGTAGAATCACGCTACTTTTTATAGAAAAGATCCTTCTTTTTGTTCGAAACTTGACTTATTATTAATTTCTATCCTCCCCACTCTTCTTTGATTGATCAGCAACAACAAATACAACAACTACAATGTCCTTCACTCTCTCTGCTTTGAAAACTGCTTCTTTAACAACTCGTGCTCGTTGGATGCCTTTGGCTTCTGTAAATATACAAAAAGATGAGACCATCTTGGCAGTTGACCTTTTTTTCTATGATATTACTTATGCTCACAGTTTCTCTTTTTTTTTTTTTTTTTAAAGCCTATGATCCGTACCTTGCAAACCTCCACCAGCAATGCTATGGCCACTCCTGCCGAACAACCCCTCAAGAAGGAACCTTTGTATAAGACTGTTGAAATCTATCGTTGGGTAAATAAAGAAAAAAAAAAGGCAATAGGCATACAACATACTGATATCGATACTCGTGTTCTTTCTTTTAGAGCCCTGACACGCCCACCGAAAAACCTCGTTTGGAAAGTTACAAAATCGACTTGAACTCCTGCGGGCCTATGGTATTGGATGCTCTTATCAAGATCAAAAACGAACAAGATCCTACCTTGACTTTCCGTCGATCCTGCCGTGAAGGTATTTGTGGTTCTTGCGCCATGAACATTGAAGGTGGTAACACCCTTGCTTGTATTTCCAAGGTGGATCGTGACACTTCCAAGCCGCTCAAGATTTACCCCTTGCCTCACAGTAAGTCCTCCATATATAGACGTATGATATAGTAGCTAGGCATTGACCATTATTTTTTGAATATAGTGAACATTGTTAAGGATTTGGTGCCTGATCTCTTCCATTTTTACAATCAATACAAAAGCATTGAACCTTATCTCAAGCAAAAGCAAGCTCCTACCGATGGCAAGGAAAATTTGCAATCCATTGAAGATCGAAAGAAGTTGGTAAGTGATAAAACTAGAAGGTGTGCAAAAAAAAAAAAAAGATATACTGATGAATGTGACATTCTTTTATGTCTGTTTGAATTAGGATGGTCTTTATGAATGTATTCTCTGTGCTTGTTGCTCCACCTCTTGCCCCTCTTACTGGTGGAATCAAGTAAGTTATCTTTCTAAACAAAAACGGGAATCTAGATAAGATAAATATTAAAGTAGAGTTTAGAGGTTGCAGACCCTGTCTCTCTTTGTTCCAGATATGGTAAATATTAACACTTTTTTTTGTCTGACTTTTTTTTTTACAGGAAGAATACTTGGGTCCCGCTGTGTTGATGCAAGCTTACCGCTGGATGATTGATTCCCGTGATCAATTTGGTACTGAACGTCGTGACAAGCTTCAAAACAAGATGTCTCTTTACCGTTGCCACACTATCATGAACTGCAGGTAAATATCAAATCTTCTCCATTCTTTTGTTTTTTTTTAAAAAAGGAAAGAGAAATACAGAGTGCTGATTGACTTTTTTATTTTCATTTTATTATTACTAGTAAAACTTGCCCCAAGGGATTGGCTCCTGGTACCGCTATCGCTGAAATCAAGCTCATGATGGCCAAAGAATAATTTTTATTCTTCTATTTAGGGATGTCAACTGGCTGATACCCTAGGTGAAGATAATATAGTCCCCTCCCCTCCCCCCACCCGTCCATTTATTATTGACTCCTTTAGATTAGTGATTATTGTAGGGTGTTGATTGAATAAATCTAAAAACAATAAAAAACAATATTGAACCCTTCTATACTTTGAATCTTCATTCATATATCAATGCTCGTCTTGCTTTAAAATAAGGCCCTTCTATTTTCTTACCATAGTCATACATGGTGCAAGGAACCTTTACAGAACCAAAAACTATATACCAGGTACAGTACGAAAGACCCAGTAAAAGTAAGGGAGGCTAAGTCCGTTTTTATTTTAGTTGATCTCATCCATATGAAGCTCGAAAACTACCGGCTGTATGTAATACTGTGGTAAATGCTTCCTTTGAATGAAATGATCAAGAAAATCGACCAGTTCTTTGGCCTGAACTTGAAAGGGGCAAGGTCCATGAACTTACTACAACTATGAGTCTTGGGTATCAAAAAAAAAAAAAAAAAAGACTCTGTCACTGGTTCAAATGATTATGCCAATGATGGTCTGTATCATAGGAAGATGACTACCATAAGCATAGCCCGCAATCTCCAAGGTATAGCACCATAATTGAAAAATGTTTATTGGAAACCATAAACTTATATTTGACCTTCTCGGCTTATTGAATAGAATCCGGAATAGCGAACACTTTGCTGATTTTTTTTTGTCTCAATCGCCTTCATGCTTTTTACTACTTTGCCCTGTCATCGTTCGATTTTTTATTAGTATATTTGAATATGCATAGAATAGAATGGATATAATCTTTTAAAATAAATAAAAAGATAAATATATATCATTCCCTGTGAAACTGTGGTTGTCAATGTGTGTATATCGGTTATCTGCGCTTTTTTTGTTGTTGCTCTTTTTAGTCAAATGAATCGTTTTATATATGTATAAAGCAGTTTTCATGCTTTCATATTACTTCCTTTCAATTTTGTATCGTATTTTCTTCCAGTAGAATATTCTCTCATACATTTAAATTAATTCATCCACGTATTATGCGATGTTTCGCCTTGGTGTTTGATATGGTAACTATAGTATTGTCGATAAAATCTTTTTTGAATCAATTTCCCAATGTACGGTATAATATGTAGTCACGGCGTGTAGCCAATTTTTGCTCGCTGATTGAATGCGTTCTTTTTTTTTTCCAAGTATATACAACGTATAGGTAAATATTTCAATGCAGGTGCATTTGATTCACTAAATGCCTTCTCTTCAAAACTCCCCAGTGCGCTTCAATTATCATATCGTATACGTTTATCCTTACTTCTTTTTTTTTATTCATCCATCACAGTCTTTTATTCAAGCATTGACTCTGACAATTTTATTGTACCTTACAAGAAAATCCTCTTACTCCTGTTTTTAGAGACCTAGTGCTGTACAGTACATACAGTACATACAGTAGAAGGAGGGCTGAGCACGGCGGCTGATCGATGTCGCCTCGTTCACTATTTTTTTTTGTTGCAAACACACTCAGCTTTTTTCTCTTTCTACTCGCACATGTACCATATATTTGCGGGCATACTCATTCTACAAAACATAATAAAAACTAGATATTTTATGCGGATATAGTGAACAAAAATAAATCACTCACAAGAGACCCAAAAAAAAAGTCCATTCAAATTCCGCCCACGTGTATATTTATTTACTCCCATTTTAATTTTTCGCTCTTTCTTTTCTTTTTCGTTCGTTAATTCTTCACAATTGTGGCATCTAAGAGGTTATGGTGATCTTAGATTAGTGTTAGGACTAGTTTAGAAGGGTTTCAGCTCAAGGATTACAAGATGCATGGGGAAACCCTTTCATTTTGAATTCAAGATTTAGAACCACCATTAGTTTGTTATTTTTTGTATCTACCATTGAATAAAATATGTCTCTTTTTACTTGTTTCAATAAAAAATGTTCCATTAATCTCTTTCATATCCTGTGCAAATTAATCCCTGTTAGCCAACATCACTTCTTCAGATTAGTGTTCCCAATTGTTTTGTTTCAATAAAATAGACCTCTTAACAGTCTTGTTTATATTTTACACAGTATACTATATACCTTTTTCCAATTGTCCTTTTTAGATTTATGTCGACTATTCTTCCGATCCTCAATAGTCTCCCTCATTCAACTTCCATTAAGCCTTTTGGCATAGTGAACTCCGTACCTGTAGTTACTGTTATCATATTGCTTCAATAAATTACTTTTTTTTATGAAACAACCTCTGACCCATTATACAGTAAACAAAGCCGCTACTGCAGCTGTTTTGTGAGTGTACTTCTATACACCTTTCTTTATATGACCAACTATAATAAAAAAAAATACTGATGAATTTTTTTTTTTTTTCACTGGCTGCTGCACCATCTATACTAATGCAACCAAACGACTTATAGCAATGTTTCTGTCTGTAAGTTATTCTCCTCCCCAAACAATTAATTGGAAATTCTAGATGACTTGGTATAAAAGGCGATATTAGTTGTTGTTCTACCGTCCATATCAATCAGTCAAACCCTCCTTCCAGGATAAACTCCTTGTTATTATCAAGATCGTTATGTTTTATTTTTATTTTTTCGTATATAATATATGATATAATAACACGCCCCTCTTTAGCATCCAGTACAGCAGATCAACCTTTTGGAAGTGTAAGAATGTTCGAACCTGATGCAAGATCTTTTTTGAATTGGGAGTGCAAAGGACGAGTGCCTTTGTTATTCCCATCAGAACAATTAATAATATATATGGATATATAGTGCAACGGTTAAGGTTTACTTCGCCTTCTTGCTAAAATGCTTCTTGGGCTAACCATGAAAATATTATTGGGCTATTGACCTATCAAAATAACATGTGTTCATTCAGCTTCCCAAAGACATCGAGTTTTTTTCTAGTCATCCGACAGTAGGAAAACCTTTTTTTTTTTTTTTTTTTTTTTTTTTTTTTTTTTTTTTTTTTGCCCAAACCTATACAAACGTCCCAATATCCATATTAAACAAACCTTGAAACTAGCGGTCCGTATTTTTTGAGATGGAACATACGTTTTCTCCATAAAAGAAAATGTCTGGATATTTCTTGACTTTTCGCCTCCAGCTCATCATAACCACAGGCACGGTACAAAGCTCTGGAGTATTTTACGTAGCGTTATCCTATTTCCAATTCATGACCCTCGCTTTTGCATTCCTGCCTAATTTTCATGCGCAAAAAAAAAAAAGCAAAACTTTCACTGTGACCAACATGCTCATATGAAAAACATCATAGAACGACGACTTAATATGGAGAAGCTTGATATAATAAATTTGTTTTGCATTTAGTTAGTTAATTAATATAGAGAATCAAAGAAGAGACATTAAAGTTGAGCAAATTGGCATATTGTACTTCAGTTGACTATAAAAGAGAATTGTTTTGAGGTAGTTATTTTAGCCCTTTAATAAACCCTGACTAACATGGAAGATATCACAATTCTATGGAAGAAGCTTCCTTTTTTTTTTTTATGATGCTTTTAACAAGGAAATTTAGTTACCCTATGTTCAGCAAAATTATTTACGGGCGGTCGGGGTGTAAAAACATCAACTGTCATGATCGACCCACTGGGTGAAATAAAAATGAGTTGCAATAAAGACGTGAAACAGTCTTCTTTTCAAGACTCTCAGTAAACAAAACCTTATTCACAAGCTATTGCTGATCAAAAATTACTTCTGATAAAAGAACTTGACGCCATGTGATGACATATTCTACTTCTTCTTCTTTTCCATTAACGAACAACTCACACGACGTCACATGTATTAAACTGTTAAATCAGCATAATTGATTTGTATTATAGAATACATATATATTTCTCTTGAAAGATGATATGGTATCTATAGTAGCTATATATTTATGATGATACATTTATATCATTATGCATCTTAAAACGTTGCATCACAGCAGTAATTCACCTCTAATCCCCGCTTCTCCAGTATAATTGAAGGTTTTCTCCTCGTTCACTTATCATCCACCTTCAATGTATGATATCATGTCTTCTCATATTTAAGTTTTGCTTCTATAGTGCATCGTAAAAGAAAACTGAGACATAGAAATAGGTATCCTAGCACCACCGCATATTTGAACCATTCACCATTAAGGGGTCGTACAAAACGATCTAATTGATCGGAATTTAAAGCAAGACCCATCCAGGACGTGTCGACTTACCAATCGATTAGAGGTCTATATTTAAGCTTCCGCCCCCTTTTTTTTTTTTCTTAATTTATTCAGTCGTTCATCGAGCATTTATTTATTCTCTTTTTCTTTTCCTTAGATATCCCTTTTTCTTTTCTTCTTTTTTTTTTTACTTTCTTTTTATTGCTCCTCTTTCCTAATATTTGTGTATTGGATGGACAAATCTTTTGTAAAATCCCCTGAAGAGGTATGTACTCACTTCAAAGTATCACCTCAATTAGGCCTGTCAGAATCTCAAGTCATTGAACAGCGGAAAAAGTTTGGACGAAATGGTAAAGTTATCGGCTAAACGCCTAGTTGGAAAAAATAGGAAAAACAAAAAGGGGGAAAGGGTTTGGGGTTCGGGCTGAGGAACACACCATATACTTGTTAGAGAAAATATGTTTGGCAATCAAGCTTAGCGATTCTTAGAGAGGGAAAAGGGGTGCAATGGACAAGGAAACAGATCTCGATTATCTTACTAATCATCATCCCATATTCATGTTTTAGAACTACCCGAAGAAGAATCAACACCATTGTGGCGACTTATTTTGGATCAGTTCCAAGATCAACTTGTCCTCATTCTCCTTGGTGCTGCCATCATCTCATTTGTCCTTGCTTGGTTTGAAGAACATGACGATCCGGAAACGGCTTCAACTGCTTTTGTGGAACCAATTGTGATTTTGCTTATTCTTATTGCTAATGCTACTGTGGGTGTTTTACAAGAATCAAGTGCCGAAAAGGCCATTGATGCATTGAAGGAATACTCCCCTGACGAAGCCAAGGTTGTACGAACGAACGGTACACTGTCAAAGATTCGTGCTGAAGAACTGGTACCTGGTGATGTGATTGATATCTCAGTGGGCGACAAGATTCCTGCTGATGCGCGTGTCTACTCTATTTCTACTAGCGTTTTCCGTGTGGATCAAGCCCTATTGACTGGTGAATCTGTCAGCGTGAACAAGGACACCGAAGCTATCATGGATGACCGTGCTGTGAAACAAGATCAAATCAATATGGTGTTCTCTGGTACTACTTGTGTCTTAGGAAAAGCTCGTGCTATTGTTGTCGCTACCGGTTCCTCTACTGCCATTGGTGATATTCATACTTCTATTACTTCCCAGATCTCCGAAAAGACTCCCTTGAAACGAAAATTGGATGACTTTGGTGATACTTTGGCGAAGGTTATCACCGTGATCTGCGTTCTTGTCTGGTTGGTCAACGTTCGTCACTTCAATGACCCCTCTCACAACAGTTGGATGCATGGTGCTGTATATTACTTCAAGATTGCTGTTGCCTTGGCTGTCGCTGCTATCCCTGAAGGTCTTGCTGCTGTGATCACTGCTTGTCTGGCTCTTGGTACAAAGAAAATGGCTCGACGTGGTGCTATTGTCCGAAGTCTTCCAAGTGTTGAAACATTAGGCTGTACTAGTGTCATCTGCTCTGATAAAACTGGTACTTTGACCACGAATCAGATGAGTGTTGCTCGTGTAAGTAAATTTTGAAAGATGGGAAAAAAAAAACCGTATGTCAATTTATGGAATATTTAATCACTAATCTCCTTTCTTTTTTTTTCATGGTGTTTAATAGGTTGTGTCTCTTGGCAATGCTAACGGTCAAGTTAACGAACTGATTGTATCTGGTACAAGCTATGAACCCATTGGCGATATCGCTCTTCCTGATGGCTCTATTGTGTCTTCCCTGCCTGCCAAAAGCCAAGTTGTCCGAGATATTGCTCGTGTGTGCTCTCTCTGTAACGATGCACGTATTGCCTATGATGAAGTAAGAAATCAATCCTGAACAATAGAAAAACCGTGATGGACTAAGAGAGAGAAAGAGAGAGAGAGAAGGAAGGAAATGAAGCTAACCAATGATTTGTTTTATTAGGTTAGTGACACTTATCACAACATTGGTGAACCTACTGAAGCTGCACTCCAAGTGTTAGTCGAAAAACTAGGAACTGACGATGACGCCTACAATCAATCACTTACTGCTATCTCAAAACACGAACGTACCACTGCTTGTAACGACTACTACTCAAAACAACATGAACGAAACGCAACTCTTGAATTCACTCGTGATCGTAAATCTATGTCGGTGATTGTGTCTTCTGGCCATGAAACCTCTCTTTTGGTTAAAGGCGCCCCTGAATCAATCTTGGACCGATGTGCCTATGTGGCTACGGATGACTCTGCAGCTCCTGTGCCCATGACCGCCGAGATCCGTGAAACACTGAATGCCAAACTTTCTGAATATGGACAAGGATTAGCTCTTCGCTGCATTGGTTTAGCCAAGATTGACAACATTACTCCCGGACAATTTGATTTGCGTGAGCAAGCCAAGTTTGCCAGTTACGAACAAGGTATGACATTTATTGGATTGGTTGCCATGATGGATCCTCCTCGCCCTGAAGTACGAAAGTCCATTGAAAAATGTAAGACCGCCGGTATCCGTGTGATTGTGATTACTGGTGACAACAAGAATACTGCTGAAGCTATCTGCCGTGACATTGGTGTGTTTGGCAAGGATGAATACTTGGAAGGAAAAAGCTTTACTGGACGTGAATTCGATGCTCTATCCCAACAAGATAAGGTCAAGGCCGTGCAACAAGCGAGTCTGTTTTCCCGAACTGAACCATCCCATAAGCAAGAATTGGTGGATCTGTTGCAATCTCTGGGTGAAATTGTTGCTATGACTGGCGACGGTGTCAATGATGCTCCTGCTTTGAAGCGTGCTGATATTGGTGTTGCTATGGGCGTAAGTGATGGACATAAAAAAAAATATATATATGATCACTTTGTTTCTAATTTTTGTATAAAATCATAGTCAGGTACTGATGTTGCCAAATTGGCTGCGGACATGGTGTTAGCTGATGACAATTTTGCTACCATTGAAAAGGCTGTTGAAGAAGGACGAAGCATTTACAACAACACAAAGCAATTCATTCGCTACTTGATTTCTTCCAACATTGGTGAAGTCGTCTCGATCTTTTTGACTGTTCTCCTTGGCTTACCTGAAGCTTTGATTCCTGTCCAACTTCTTTGGGTCAACCTTGTAACTGATGGTCTCCCTGCAACTTGTTTAGCAATGAATCCTCCTGATAATGATATTATGCGTCGCCCTCCTCGTAAAGGTCGTGAAGCATTAGTTGGTGGCTGGCTCTTCTTCCGATATATGGCTATCGGAACCTACGTTGGTATTGCTACTGTGTTCGGTTATGCTTGGTGGTTTATGTTCTATGAAGGTGGCCCTCAAATCTCCTATTATCAATTGGTAAGCGTTATATGAAATGACAACCATACACCCTGATATACAATTCTTATTTTTTGTATATTCATTTATAAATAGTCCCATTTCCATGAGTGCGCTGAACTGTTCCCTGAAATTGGCTGCCAAATGTTTACAAACACCATGTCGATGAAGGCTACCACTATCAGTTTATCCATTTTGGTTGTGATTGAAATGTTGAATGCCATGAACAGGTAAGTTGAAGAAAGAAAAAATGAAAACGCCAAAGATGAATTTTGATTTTTGATTTTGTAATCTTTGTCTAGTTTGAGTGAAAATGAATCCCTTTTGACCTTACCCCTCTGGACCAACCCTTACTTGGTATTATCTATTATTTTGTCTATGGCCCTTCACTTTATGATTTTGTATGTACCCTTCTTCACAAAATTGTTTGCCATTGTGCCTTTGAATGTGGATGAATGGAAAGGTGTATTGTATATCTCTTTGCCCGTTATCGTGCTGGATGAAGTTTTGAAACTCGTTTCTCGTACCTGGATCCAACCCCCAACCACTACTCAAAGTGCCAAGAAGGAAAAATTGAAAGCCAATTAGTTTAGTCAAGTCCCACCCGTCCCTTTTGTTTATATATTATTATTTACGTGTATTCCAAATTATCTAGAATAGATCACTCTTCTCTTCATATGTTTTATTATTTATTACTTTATCACCTTTACTGATGGGACATTTTATTTATTTATATTATCTATTTTATCTGTGCATTTTGAAATAAAGTCGTACATATTTTTATTTGAAAAGTGATCAATGTTCTGTGCTGTGATAGATGGTATTACACAATATGCATGAATGATTATGATATGGTTGGATTCTATTTTTTTTTTTTTTTATGATAATAGGTTGGATTAATGCGTTTAATTTCATAAAAGACCACATTCCAACACCGTTTCTCATAATATAATAAATAAATAAACAATAGATTGACTTTTAAAGCAAAAAAGGATCAACTTATTTTACTTTTTCAGATATTTCGAATTAAGTGACACTGGCATATATGACGGTCTTTGAAAACTGAAACTGTGCCTTTGTTCCACTTTACACCAGGAGATTGAAACGCCATTAATTCCACTGTAATGGTTGAAGGCTCATAGATATGTCATTTTTTGAAAGAAAAGGTATCATACATTTGGTTAGGAACCGAAGACAGTGATGGCTAGCGTTGAAAGAAATTTGTGTTTTACACGAGCCGTGACGTTTTAACCAATATCATTGCGTTAGTCGAACAAAAATAATCAAGCTTTTTGTACTGGTTCACTAAACTTGAACGACAAGTTGGTCTTTTAAATACATGTCGACCCATATCAAGCCATGACAAAAGTCCGCTTTGTATGAAAAATATGGAATACACAGCATCACTGAGGGGAAATATGCATCTCACCAGATGGTTAACATAACAATTAAATTTCAAAGGAGGAAATAAACACAAAAATTTTACTCGCCTGTATCTATTTCTTTTTTTTTTTTTCAGTTAAACAACCAACTGGAAAAGTATCTTAACCAAAAAATGAAGTGTCAAGTAAAAATGACCTGATCTGCTGTGAACTGTAAAAAGTGCTATTGAAATTCAAATTCAACTTTTTTTTTTTTTTTTTCTCATTCGCTTCTTTTCCTTCTCTTCGTTTATTATTTTTATACCCCCCTCCCCGTCTTCCTGACAGCATCATGGAAGAAAATTTTCCAGTTAATGCAGGAAACATCCCAATTCCTCCTTCACAATCCACTACTATTCTACCTCATCAATTGAGCCTGGCCTCATATCAACATACACCACCAACCACCACAATGCATACAGTCAATGGTCCAGGCAAACGAAGAAAACAAAAGGATCTTCCTCGATCTTCCTCAAGTGTAATATCATCTGCCGTTTCATACACTTTATTTATACTGTATTTACTGACTTTTTTTTTCTTACTTCTTTTATGTAGTTGAAGCTAGAACGCATCATTGGACTTACTACGGCTTCTTCCAACATCTTGGCCTCCGCTGAATCACAAGATCTCATTGCCTATGCAGCAGGTGCAGTGATCGTCCTTTATAATCACAAACGTAAAAAACAAGTTGGCTTTCTATACAGACCTTCCGAAAATTCTACGTCAGGCACTAGCGCACAAACAGCAACGGGAAACAGCAATACCAGCAGCAACAACCTAGCGAACAGCAATAATCCAACTGGGACTATGGGAACAATGATATCTCCTTTAGGATCTGGCGGGCAAGTCGATTTGATGGCGACCTGTACGTTGCCTATACCTCGGGAAACGAAAGACAAGAAAAGTACACCTGCGAGCAACCGCGTAAAGCCAATCAGTTGCTTAACCTTCTCCCCTGATGGTCATTATCTTGCAGCTGGTGAGGTAAGAACAGAAAAAAAAAAGCCGTGTGGTGTATGTTATGCTAGTGCTGGGACATCCAAAAGGGAAATAGTGTCAAAAAAGGGAATGTTTGTTGTTTACATTTTTCTATTGTTTTCTTACCATTAGATGGGTCATCAACCAAGGATTCTTATTTGGGATGTTAAGGAACGTGTACTATTGCATCAGTGCCGCGCTCATAAATTTGGAATCTTATCTGTCGCCTTTTCTCCGAATATGCGCTATTTAGTATCGGTTGGTTTTCAGGTGTGAATTAAAAAAAAAAAAAAAGAAAGAAAGGCACAGCACTGTGGTATGGTACTGATCTCTTTTTCTTTCTCCTTTTGTCACGTTAGCATGATGGATATTTATATGTATGGAATTGGCGTAAAGGAAACAAACTCGCAAGCAACAAGGTCACAAGCAAAGTCAATGCGTTATCTTTCTCTAAGGATGGGTCTTATTTTGTTACAGCTGGTCTACGACATGTCAAATACTGGTACTTTGATGCGAAAGGCCGACTTCCGAAGAGGGTAAATTGAAGCCAGGAATAGTTTTATCCTCATCAATGTGTTCGCTCAATTGGACTAATCGTCTTGTTGGTAATTTATTTTATTTTTATTTGTATCCAGGGAAATCTAGCTTCACGGGAAACTCAAGTATTGGATGGAAGATCTGGAATACTCGGTGCTTTACGGGACTGCAACTTTGTGGACGTTGCCTGCGATCATTTAAACTCTGGATGCGTATATTTTATTACGGATTCGGGCATTCTCTGCGTCTTCAAAGAAAATCGTGGCATCGACAAGTGGGTTAATTTACAGGTATGAAATTTAAAAGCGACCATGTGATGTGATGTGACGTGATGTGATATTTTATATTTACTGTTTTTTTTTCCTTCATCAGGTGTCGAATGCGTACTCAATTACTGTATCCTCAACTTATGTCATATGCTCATCATCTCATGGAACTGTCAGGTAATGGAAAAAAGAAAAGCGTTATGTATGAGTGTCTGTCTTGTATTAAATATTTACGTTTTTAGGCTGTTTGAACCCGTGACCTTGAAATACTATGGTGTGTTACCGAAACCTCACCCACTAGGTATGGATATTAGCGCTATCACTTCTCCTGAAATGCTACCTCAAGAAAATGATCAAGATGTATACTATCCTGATGCGGTCGCCCAGACCTATGATGAATCTACTGCCAAACTCACCATCATATATTCCGACCGAAGTCTATACATATGGGATGTCACGAATATGAACAAAATTGGAAAATACAGAAGTTTTATTGCACACAGTGATTGTGTTTGGGGGATCGAGGTAAACTTCAAGTTAAATAAATGGATGTATGAAAACAAAACTGATTTTTTTTTCTCCTCTCTCCCCTTAGCCTTGTCCAATAAATGAATACGATAATACCCAAGATACCCGGCTTCCTCCCACGCCCGAAGCTACATCGTATATACCACCAAACTCGTTTGCCACCTTCTCTGCCGATGGTACCGTCCGGTTTTGGAATCTTGATCACACTCAACCTTCACATTCATGCTCAACATCATCCCCACTTGGTTCACCTTCATCGTACTCTTCACCTGAAATCCCAGCAGGTGTATCAATGACACCGTCACCATCATCGGATACAATCGTCTCAAGCAACAGCTCAACAAGTTTATCAGTGCTACGACGAAACATCTACTCCCGAGAATTGGTAAAGATGCTCTATGTAGATTCTGATGCAGCAGAATTTTCGAAACTTCGGAGGGATGTGGGTAAGTCTATTATTAGATCATTTATGTGCAGATACTTAATCAGTGGACTGACCTTTTTTTTCGCACCTGTCTTTTTGCCATGATTAGATCTTACTGAAGAACAATGTCCGGATTTTGGTATTCGATCTCTGAAAATGAACAAGAATAAACTCATGGCTACCGGTGATCGGAATGGAAATCTGCGTGTGCATGATATGGATTCCTGGGAACAAATCACATATCAAGAAGCTCATGACTCTGAAATATTATCGATTGATATCAGCAATCCTACAAATGAAGGCAAGTTTCTCTTTTAACTCATAGTGTAAAAAATGAGCACATATCTTATGCTAGTTTTTCTTTTTTCTTTTCATTAGATGCGCCAAATTTAATTGCTACTGCAAGCCGTGACCGATTACTCCACATCTTTGATATACAACAAAATTATCGATTGGTGCAAAGTTTAGATGATCATTCTTCTTCCATTACCTCTGTACGATTCACCAAAAACGGCGAAAAACTCATCAGTTGTGGGGCCGACAAAGGACTTATTTTTCGACAACATATAGCAACTTTGGACAAAACTTCACTTCCAACAACCAACACCATAAATACAGGCGAATCCAATGGATTCAACAATAGTAGCAGCAACGCGATGTATTCCAACTACCACAACCATTCAGGGCGAAGTACAGTTTTTGATATGACCCTGGATATTACAAATCGGTTTGCGGCAACAGTTACTGGTGAACGGCGTCTCTTTGTATTCAATGTGGAATCTGGTAAACCTTTCCGTATATGCAAACCTGAAACACCGGAAGAAATTGCGACCGGCGCCTCATTTGAAAATTCCGGTGGCAGTCTGATCAATATTGATTTGGATCCTCTTTCTGGAACCTTTGCTGTAACAAGTGGGTCGGATCGGTGCCTTCGTTTGTTTGATCTCGTATCGGGTGTTTGTGTCGACAAGGTCTGTGCGCATGCTGAACTCATCACGTCGGTAAAATTTGTCCGTGCACCGAAAGAATCACTTCGAATTATTAGCACGTGCTCGGATGGCACCATTTTTATATGGTCTGTTGGCAAAGAACTCACAGCAAAAATGAAAGCAAGATTGGTGGATCCCGGAAACAAATCTGTTGTCAAACTCACTGATGATGGAAATTACAACAAGATTGCACCATCCACTCCGCAGCGACTTCGACGTGTATCTACAGCATCAATGGTACGACCAACACCAACGCTATCGCAGATGATTCGACAAGGGGAACGGAAGACCTTTTCAACGGTATCACCAGCGGAACAGAAATACGATGAATTATACAAAAGAGTACCTGGAAATCGAAAACAACGTGACCCAACTACTTACTCAAACGGCGCCATTTCAACAGCTCAATCCAACATTCACAACATTAACACCAATATCAATGTCAACGGCTCCGATGGAATCTCAAGTCCTCTCACAGCTTCGCCTGTCGGTTTGAATAGACACGCGCCATTGGCAGATCGTAGCAAAAATAATGCAGGAAATATCAGATACAAGGATCAGCAGCAACAAAACCATCATATACCACCAAATGACCGCAAAGCTACTGATATAGTGCCTCAGGGTAAATTGGAACGTCTCTACAATGGTAATGAAACTACAAAATCCAAAATCCAAAAACGTCATAGTAAAATATACTCGTTTTCTATTTTCTTAGGTATACCTACAACAGGGGCAAGGGATCGTGTTACAAATATGACTGGCCATAGACATCAACAACCACTAGCGTACAGTCCAATGATCGGGCAAAGGATGAATCCAGTACTTCGAAAACAAATGTCTCGGGAAGCGTTGACCAAGAAAGAGTCGAAAGATAATATCAAATCGCGACCAAGAAGCAATGAAACAAGTACTAGAAAATCAACTGGTACATCTGGCGCGGAAGAACCACGACGGAAGAACGATATTGGGACAGCAGCGACTTCTTTGGAAACATCAGCAGCACATTCAACATATGAACGATTTATGGATACAAATACAAATGGGCGTCACGATGAGAGATCAAGCAGCAGAGACGTCATCACGAACGGTATACCAACAGACGAAAACTCAGCCAAACCACTAAGCACAACAACCAATGAGGCAAAGGCAACGCAACACGATGTGGTCGACAATGATAATGACAACCAAAATGAAGTCGGTCATGAAAACAGCGACAACGATGGCAATGAATTGGACGATGATGAGGACGACGACGGGGATGACGATGACGAGGAAGATATCATTTTCATTACACCACCGACTGATTTGGACGACATTGGGAAACCTATAGAGGTATCAGCAACCGACCTTGGAAGCGCTAGCAGCAGCAGCAGCAGCTCAAGTAGAGGTGATGAAGCGGATGGTCGAAAATCTCCAACATTCGACAACGACGGCGGTGATGAAGGCGAACACCATACCAATTCTGAAGAAGAGGACAGTGAAGAAAACACCGACGAAGCCATGATCAAAGCCATTACGTCCAGGGAGGCTCCCAGAATGACCACCTCTCTCAGCAGAACGACATCGTCCACTATGTTATCACCAAGAAAAAAAGTCGATGATCAAATGGCTCTTGAATATCAGAAACTCCAACAAGAAAAGCGATACAGCCACCACGACGACTCCAACTCCAGCGATCTGGGAAGTTCATCGACTTTACCGTCGAGTATCAACGAAGCTTTGGAAAAATCTTCACTTACTGGGTTACCGAATGGAACATACAGTGTGGAAAATGAAAACACCAGTGGAGCCGACTCAACAACAGTGACAACAACGACTTCCGGCAGCAAAAACGAAAACTCCCTCAAAATCGCCAAGGATACAGCAGCATTGAGAAAACTACACAAAAAGTTGGAGAAATCGAAAAAGCGGCAAAGTTTTACAGCACGGTTTTTATCATCGATTAGCGACAAAAAGGACCAGTGCAGGGTATCTTTGGATAATGTACTTAGCAGCTTCAAGGATTTCAACAAAACGCACCATGGCAACAGCATTCAAAGTCCAACAACCATAGCAGTTGCATCGCCAATGACACCAACAACGACGGTATTATCTTCCGCTCAGGATCCGAATGAAAATGCACGTCACATACCACCAACACCCAAAGATTTACCGCCGCTTCCTATGGAACCCATTTCACCAAAAGAACAGCAACAAACTCAAGCACCTACTCCTCCAATAGATGGTACGGATTCCGTTGACACGGAAAACATCTTGTCTGACTTGGACGGCGCGAAAATATTGCTTGATAGCGTATTGGTGGCTTATTCAACATTGCTGAAGAAGGTGCCGACGCCGACGCAAAACCAACACGTATCATCATCATCATCTATCGTTTTGGATCAAGTTGAGAAAAAGCTCCGTGGGATGGCTGACAGTGTGAATCAAGTGCTTGGTGAAGAAAAGTCGGAAATTGAAAATAAATCACAACAGGATCCTGCCACTTTGGCCATGCTAGACAAGTACTCTTCTCTTTTAGTTAGTATTATAGAATCAAAGCTACATACTTAGATTAGTTAGTTATAGGGGCCTTTTATTTTTATTTTTTATTATTTGAAATGGGATGGGGATATCTGTTATAAAAAAAAATAAAAAAAATTTTTTTTATGAAACATTATGGGTATTATGCATTTGCTCTGTCGGACTTTTAAGAAGACCCTCGTCGAGACCAAATGTAGACGAATTGAAATAAAAAATTGGGGCGTGCACTTAAAGCTATTTAACACTTGTCTTTCTCTTTTGTTTTACATCAACATTACTAGTATACAAAAAGTTATTCAATATGGTTGAAGCTGTGTAAGAATGTTTTTCTGACAAGTGAAAAGTAGAGGATTTACAGAGCGACATGATCTCATTGCTCTTTATTTTTTTATTTTTTTTTCAACTACTTCACAGTGCTGACATTGGTCTTATTGGGTTGGCTGTTATGGTAAATTGAAAAGCGGGCATAAAACATGATATCAACATATCTAATTTTATTACTTATTATGTGTATAGGGTCAAAACATTATTTTGAATATGAACGACAATGGATTCATTGTGTGTGCTTATAATCGAACAACGTCAAAGGTGGACAAGTTCTTGGAAAATGAAGCCAAAGGTATATATAACCAAAACCCATGCACACGAAGATTATTTATCCATCAACTGACAATAAATCCTGTGCATTTATAGGAACCAATATTGTCGGGGCGCACTCCAATGAAGAATTCTGCGCCAAGTTGAAAAAACCCAGGAAAATCATGCTGCTCGTCAAAGCGGGGCCTGCTGTGGATACGTTTATCGAAAATTTACTTCCTTACTTGGACAAAGGCGATATTATTATTGATGGTGGAAATTCTCATTTCCCTGATTCTATCCGCCGCACAAAGGAACTGGAAGCCAAGGGTCTTTTGTTTGTTGGTTCTGGTGTCTCTGGTGGTGAAGAAGGGGCCCGTCATGGTCCGTCTCTTATGCCTGGTGGAAACCCTGCTGCATGGCCACATATCAAACCTATCTTCCAAGCGATTGCTGCCAAAGCTCCTGATGGTGCTCCTTGCTGTGATTGGGTCGGTGAAAATGGGGCTGGACACTATGTCAAAATGGTCCACAATGGTATTGGTAAGTTTAATACAGTTTACTTTTGTATGTTTTATTTTTCACTGGTTAACATATATATATATTTGTAGAATATGGTGACATGCAATTGATCTCCGAAATATATCAAATCATGCTTGAAGGACTTGGTATGACTCACGATGAAATGGCTGCTGTCTTCGATGAGTGGAACAAAGGGGAACTGGACTCTTACTTGATTGAAATTACACGCGACATTCTCAAATTCAAGGACACCGACGGTAAGCCTTTGGTTACCAAAATCAGAGATACTGCTGGTCAAAAAGGTACCGGCAAATGGACGGCAATTGATTCTCTGGACCGCGGTATCCCTGTCACCTTGATTGGGGAAGCTGTTTATTCTCGATGCCTATCCTCCCTCAAGGAAGAACGTACTCGTGCGTCTACTATTTTGGATGGTCCCAAAAACATCAAGTTCCAGGGTAATAAACCAATGAAAACCTTTTTCGCTATCGTATATAACCATTGATTTCTCACTATGTATATATTAATCAAAATAGGTGACAGGAAGAAATTCTTGGATCAAATGGGACAAGCATTGTATGCTTCCAAGATTGTTTCCTATGCGCAAGGCTACATGTTGATGCGTCAAGCGGCCAAGGATTATGGATGGCACCTCAATAATGCTGGCATTGCTTTAATGTGGCGTGGCGGATGTATCATCCGGTCGGTATTCTTGGGAAAGATCCGTGATGCATATACGAAAAAGCCTGATTTGGAAAACCTGTTGTTTGATTCGTTCTTCCAGCATGCTATTTCAAACGCTCAACAATCCTGGCGAACGGTGGTGGGTGAAGCTGCCGCAATGGGTATCCCTACTCCTGCTCATTCCACTGCACTGAACTTCTACGATGGTCTCCGTCATGAAATGCTCCCTGCCAATTTGATCCAAGCCCAACGGGATTACTTTGGTGCTCACACCTACGAACTCTTGGCAAACCCTGGTCAACATGTGCACACAAATTGGACAGGTCATGGTGGTGATGTCTCTGCCAGTACATATGATGCTTAAATGAAACACCATCCTATGTAAACACTTTTGTCTCCTTTTTAGTAGTTTTAGCTTTATGTAGTTTGTAGCTTGTTATTATCTTTTTATTTTATTTACTTCCATCAATAAAGCAATTTTATCATTTTATGTCCTGCCATATATCCAATATTGATCCCGTTTGACATATGTTTCAATTGTCAGCATGATGAATTATTTATCGTCCAAAACGGAAACCAAAATCCTACATGATTCTTTTATCTTTTTTTCCATTCTTCAATTATTTGCACTTGGTGTGATGTTATTGCTCTGCTATGGTATCATGTATAGACAATATAGTAGGGATGAACAATAACAATATCAAAGAGAAGACAAAATTGCATCGTTATTATAGGTGGTGGAATTGTTCTGATGTGTGTATCCATGCTATACCTAGCACGACAGTGGATTTCTAGAATCTCGTTTTGTGGTTTTTTTTTTTTTTTTTTTTTTTTTGTCAATGAAATGGCTAGTGATCTGCTTCAGTCAGCACCCAAAGGACATTTGAAATCCCGTCCACATGAATTTTTAATTTTCATCCTTTTTTTTTTTGTCTCTTCTCTTTCTTTTTCTTTTTCTTTTTTCTTTCATCATCATAACTTCTCTGAGATTATGGTGATCTTAGATTAGTGTTAGGATTAGTTTAGAATGGTTTTCAGATCAGGGATTACAACATGCAAGGGGAAACCCTTTCATTTTGGATCTAGGATTGGGACCATCATTAACTGGTTTTTTGGAGCCCCCATCATTAGCTTAGTTTAGTATTAGTTTGTTATTTTTTGTATCTACAATTGAATAAAATATGTCTCTTTTTACTTGCGTGACTGAAAAAATGTCCCATTAGTTCTCTCATGTCTTGAACATAGATCTCTTTTTTCTTTTTACTTCCATCACTCCTTTTTGATAAGTGTTGACTGTTGCTGTGTTTCCCTAACTGATATCCTTTATAGTCTTCCCTGTGTTCTACACAATTGTTCTCTGTTTTTTTTTTTTTTTTTACTACCATTACTCCTTTTTGATTAGTGTTACTGTTACTGTGTTTCAATAAAAGATATTCAGATATTCTTGTAGTCTTTATTTTGTCTTTCTTCCTTTGTGCGATATATTATTGCATATTCTTTTTTACAATCGTATCTTTAGCTCAGTGTTAATCAGTGAGCTCTCCCGATTGTATCCCATATGCTATCATCAACAAGTTACTTGGAGTGTGTTTTAATCTATACTGCTGGAGTGGGTTACGCCTGGGTGTATTTCGTTGGATGGTTTTATTGTATTTAATGTATTTTCCCAACACTAGGGCTTCTCTTTGATAATGGTATTGGGGTGAATGGGACTTGTTAGTATATGTTTTTACAATTTTAACGAGCGTGTAGCTTGTTCGGCAGTAGATTAAATGTGGTTGCTTTTGAGCAAGTTAGGTAACAATGTCTACAAAAATTGTTTGCCTTTTCATGAAGTTGATCGGGTCACTGGTTGCCGTGTATAAATCTTTTTACATATCCTTTTTTTTTTCTTTGGCCAAAATATATCGTCAACGCTGTAAAATGGCTATATGTACCTTTTAGACATTACTGAATCTCAATGTCGACACTTAAAAGGCCGAGTTTCCATGCTTAAGTTCAGCTCTCTACCAGTCCACATACCAACCTATGTCCTCATGGGTTTATCATAGCCTTACCTTTATAGTAACAGCTCAAACCGATATCTCTCACTTAGATAAAGGAGACGCTCAATTTGCTTTCAACCTCACCCGCTCCCCCCCCCTTTCCCCACACAAAATGGATCATGCCTAGGATGTCCAGCAAAACACCGTAATTCAAATTCCGATACTTCAACGCCTATTATGTTTTCCATAAAAGTATCGTTATTCTGGGTATCTAGTGTATTATTGAGTATATGTGGGGAAAGACCACTATTGCTTTTATCAATTTATAGGCGCTGAACATGGTCAGAATTATTTTTTTGTTTTTTTGTAGTAAATAGATCAAAATCGTATCATATGGAAAGAGTTTTCGGAGGTGTGAGAGGAGATTAGGATGGATTGTAAGCTCGTAGACTTAAGAAGTAAGAATATTTCATAGGCAGGTATATAATGCATAGCATAGTGTATTTAGGGAGAAATATATTTGTATAGCACCTGAAAAAACTGTGAGATACCCTATAATCCATTAAAGACATTGAAGACATACATTACACAGTAAGGACACTTTTATTTTTGTAAAATAACCATAACGTAAGATAAACTAAAAGGGTAGTTAGTGGTACAGTGAATGGTGAACTATTCTATAATGGAGGTGTAGACTAATGTAAAGAGTAATGGAGCGCAAGGGTATTGTGGTGGTTGCTGTCATGTGAAGAGGACCACCATATAACCATTGTTAGGCGTTGTAGATAATTGGAAAAAGAGAAGTAGAGATATATAGTTATCAGCTGCTGTTATAAAAAGAGCAATCTGATGCTGACTATTGGAGATTTTATTAATGAGAAGAGAACTATCGGGTTGATTATGTTATGTAGCATTGAATGTTTAAAAAAGAAGACAAGCAATCAAGAAATTGCGAAATGTTTTCCTTTTTTGAATCTACACTACAAAAAAAAAAAAATCGCCAACACCTCATAAAGTGCGTAAGAAAAATTATTTCATATTCCGCCCACCTGATTTTTATTTTCACCCCGCTTATAATTGTTTTCGCCTTCTCTTTTGTTTCTTTTTTTCTTTCTTTAATTCTTCACAATTATGGCCTGTATGGGATTATGATGGACTTAGATTAGTGTCAGGACTAGTTTAGAAGGGGTTTCAGCTCAGAGATTACAAGGTGCATGGGAAAACCCTTTCATTTTGGATTCAGGATTTTAAACCACCATTAGTTTGCCTTTTGAAGCCTTCACTAGCTTAGGTTAGTTTTAGTTTGTTCATAATTTGTATCTACATTTGAATAAAATATGTCTCTTTCTACTTACCTCGGTGAAAAATACTTCTCAAGTCTCTCTCATGTATTGTGCAATAGATCCTTTTTTTACTACCTTCACGTCTTTTGATTGTTGTTGACCGTTGCTATAGAATTCAATACAATGGTAGTCCTTTATTCTTTCTCATGTCTTATACTACAATATATTAACTCCTGTTTCACGGTCTTTCCTTTAGATTAGTGTCTACCAGTCTCCAGATTCTTTTTCTCTCTCTTTATTTTGTATGCTCTATGATTATAGAGCCGACGCGCTAGTCTTCCATTCTCATCTTAAATCATCACCATCGCCACTACTTTATAGTAACAGCAACTGGATACAGATCGCGGTACAATTAAATTAGCGAGCGTGATATCTGGTTGGTACAATATCCATTGTTTGACTCGAGACGTGTACTTCTCTTTTTTATTGACGGTAACAGTTGAAAAGATAGCGAACTAGAAGGTAAAAACATATATGCATATGACTCATTCTCCCCGTTGATTTAGTTTAAGAGACATATCAGTATGGCTCGAATGACTTGTTCAGGAACAACAAGAGTAACCATTTACAGGGTGAATGACAGAATGTTTGTATACTACTTCGGTAAGCACGCTGAGCTATGTGGATGACGGTTACTGTATTGAAAGCATTCACAGGTTCTTTTATTTCTTTCGTTTTTTTGCTTATACTAGGAAGTCTAGCGGCTGAAAAGCTTCTTTACCAAGAAACGCCAAGATGTCAACCTGCCATTTTTATACAGCTTATCCATGTACAAGCGAAAGGAAAAGGAAACGTAAGTGATCATGGATTTAATGGAAGGCCCCTTTACTTTTCATTCTCTCTCGCTATCATGAACGATGTCATGTGTATGTGCGTAGTAGCTTTAGACTCAACAATAGTATAGTCCGAACATGTCAATTTAGATCTCAGTATTATTATCAAATAAAACAGTGTTATTACATCCTATTTATATATCATGAATGTACGTATATATATAATGAATTGTCATACTGAATAATGGGCTGATGCAATTGTGGTGATGCGTTTGGGCCTCATGTTTGTAATTTATATAAATATTTTTAACAGAAAAAAGGCGGGCGTGTGTCATGATTAAAAAAAGGGTCTTTTACGATGAACAGTTCACCCCACGTTCTCTGTACTACATCAGCAACAACGTGGGATAGCGTGGAACTATAATCATGGTGCAAATTTAGGCAATTGGCTTGAATGATTCATTGATGGTTTTATATTAATCCATGATGATCTTTCTTTCTGTTATTCTTCTTCCGTCTCCTTTTTTTTATCATATATATACTCCCACCTCCTTTGTTTTTTTTTTTGAAAAAGAAGAAACTCAATCAATTTTACCGCTCTTTCCCTCCCCCTCTTCCTCTCCCTTTCTTTCTCTCTCTATCTCTCGCTCGCTCTCTTTATTCTCTTTGTTCCTACCAGTCCCCACGCTCTTTCCTCTCTCTCTCTCTCTCTCTCTCTCTCTCTCTCTCTCTCTCTCTCTTTTATTTTTTACTATTATCACATTATATATACCTAATTAATGATGGCCAATGAATCTAGCTCATCCTCCTTTGTCATAAGTAAGATAGAAAAAAAAAACAGAAAAAAAAAATCAGGACATATGACCCATCTCATCTTTTTTTCTAACTATGGTAGTTGGCGGTAACGAACGTAAAATAGCATTGGAACAACAACGACACCCATGTCCTCGGTGCCACCATGCAGCTTCCGTACAATTGACTCGATGTGAAACACAACTGGTGATACTTAATAAAACCATTGGCAAACCTAACAATATGCGTGTGCGCTATGAATGTTATGAATGCCATTGGAGAGATCAACAGTTACCGGACGAATAGCTTGAGGTGTTCTCCTCACATTTTTATCATACATATCACGCTTCTTCTACAGTATCATATTTCCATGTCATCATCTATTTTATGTATGTATATATGGTTAATTCCTTTCCTTTTATGCTATTATGTATTTTACATCTTAACTATTAACATTGCGTTTTATGGTTATACATTTATACACAACATGCCCTTATGCTTAATAAAATATACTTGTCATTTTTAAATCATGATGTACTACTGCATAGGGATGATCCCTGTATTATTGTATAAAGGATGACTAATGGATTTGTCATGCCTATGATACCAAGTAAAAATAATACAGCACATTGTATTATATTTCAAGCATCATTGTCAACGCTTTTTCCTAAAAAGAATAGGGGTTTTGATGAAAATCTATTCTTGCAATATAAAGGCGTCCATGACAATACTGTCATGGTGACACCTACATTAAGAGATATATCCAAACTTTAAACTCCGGGAATCTCTTTTTTTTTTTATGTTCGGATCCCTCACCGAATTTTTTCAGTTAATTTTTCTATCTCCCTTTTTTTTTTTATTTCAGACTTCCAAAAAGGATTGAATGGGTAAGACTAAACATATTTATCTGTTGTTTATTGAAAAAGATAGCCAATATTAATTTTTTGTATGTATGTATATATCTAGCTGAAAGTGTAAATGACTTTATTGCAGGTAGGACGATTTTCTAAAAACTAGGAGTCTACCCCTTCTTCTCCTTTGTCCTTTTTATCTCCTGTCCCTTGACCCCTTTTTTTTATATATACTTTTTTTTTGGATTAACTTACCAAGACATTTTTTTTCTATGTAAATATTTTTCTTATATGTAGGCTGGGTTGGCGGTGCCGCGGGTATTTTGGTTGGTAGTCCACTTGATGTGCTGAAAGTAAGAGTACCGTGGGGAATGACTAAATGATGAAATACAGTGAACTAATTTGTTTGTACTGGGCGGCGGTGGTGTTTGATTCTTCTTAGGCTCGGCTTCAGGCACCTGTCCAAAATATCGATACAACTGGCCAAAAAACTGGATCATGGCATACACTTCGACAGATGATACAAATGGAAGGGGTAATTACTCTATTCACCCTCGCCCCCTTCAAAATACACACACACAGCAACCCAGTGATAAACATGATTTTGTATCATTTATAGGTAGGCTCGTTATTCAAAGGGGTTTTGGCACCTGTGATGGGATTAGCGGGATTAAATGCGATTCTCTTTGTATCTTATGGTGGTATATTAAGGTATCTTCACACGCCAGGAACAAGTGATCAGCCGTCTTTGGGTCAAGTGTATACGGCAGGGTGTGGTGCTGGGATGGCTTGCTTCTTATTCTCTACGCCCACTGATTTGATCAAGATTCAGGCCCAAATCAGTAAAATCAACAAGACGACCTTACAGGTGGCCAAAGAGGTGTTTTTACGGAATGGTTTATCAGGTATGAAAAAAAAAGTCAATACAGAGAACGCAAATTTTAACTAAAAAATGGATGCCTCATTTACATCATAGGATTTTATCAAGGTGGATGGATTACATTGATTCGGGATGCTCCAAGTTACGGGATTTATTTCTGGGTGTATGAAGGCATGAAAAGGGCATTGGATGTAAACGGCGGCGGTGAGGCATGGAAGTTATTATTGGCTGGTGGTATGGCTGGCACTATCTCCTGGGCATCTATTTATCCTATCGATGTGGTAAAATCTCGACTTCAAATGCAAGTGATTGGTGATGTAGTCAGTGCTAAAGCTATTAGCGGATCAAGTCATACTGTAGAAGAATCCTTGGCTCTTAACCCTGGTGGTGAAAGAAGAAGCATGATGGTGGTCCAACGGCCTTATGTCTCCATCAAGGATTGTGTGGTGCGATCTTATCAAACAGAAGGTATTCAAGTGTTTTTCCGTGGCCTTGGTCCTACTATCTTACGAGGCTTTCCTGTCAATGCGGTGACTTTTTGGATTTACGAAGTGGTCATGGACTGGCTGTCAACTTAGTTTTTTAGACTTGTAGATTTTAAGCTATTTAGTTATAGCTTAGTTTTTTTTGTTTTTTTATTTGTGTGTATTATAAAATAAAATATCAATGCTGTTTCTTTAATTGGAAAAACCGTCAATTTTTATTTTTTCATGACTTGTTGCCACCTCCCCTTCTTCACTCGCCCCCTTTTCCCTTTTATCCTCCGTGTCAAGACACATGATAGATAGTATTCATTGAATTGTTGTCAACATGATGTTTATGTTTATGTTTATGTGATGGCTTTTTTTTCATTTCACTGCAAGCAGATCATGGCTTATATGCATTGTATTTACCATTGTCTTTTTTGTAATAAAATATTAATATCAGATTGTCCTAATGTATGTATAATAATTTTTACTGTGAATTTCAAAGATTAGATCGGTATTGGCGGCAAAACAAAAAATCCCGCTTCTCCCCTCTTTTCCTTATAACAACAAACAACAAAAAAAAAAAAATAGGAGTAAAAATGGATCTCATCCGAGAAAACATTGTTTTTTTCGAAAAAGGAGTTGACTGACAGGGGAAAGAAACTATAGTAAAAAAAAAAAAAAAAAAAAAAAAAAAGACATGAGAAAGGGATGAGGAGTATGACTGATACAATGACAATGTTGTTTCTTATATAAAAAAAGACTTGATTTCCTTTCTCTTTCTTTTTTCTTTCACTTTCACCCTCAAAATCTCACTTGCCTTTTTTTTTTTTTCCTTCCCTTTTCTCCCATCCATATTGAACTTTAACATATAACATACATCTAAAAAGAAAAATACAATGGTACTCCGCCCAACAGTAGCCCCGGCCCCTAATACCGATCAGCCTAAAAAACCTATCCGACGACCTTTCTTATTAAAATTTCGATCATGTAAATCCTTTATATTTTGGACAGCCGCTGTCGGATTATTCACAAGCGTAAGTACTTAACAATCGATTGTTGATCGTCATCATCCTTGTCATCGTCTCATCGCATTTATATTTATATGATGTTTACAGACATTTGTTCACTCCATTTTATTTCCATTGTCACCCTTTATTGTCAATCGAATAAAACATAATGACAGCAACGACGATTCTTATCACAATGCAACGGCACTTGCTTCCGACAGCGAAGCCACGTCAAGAGAAACTGGTATTTTGGTGGCGTTATATGCTGTTGGTTTATTAGGTATTTGTCTTTGTTAAAAAAAAAAAAAAGTGGGCAAGGAGGTGGTGTGTGTGGGGGGCGGGCAGGGACGATCATACGGACGTGAAAAAAAGGGGGATTTCATGCAAGCGGAGTTTCAACCATCCAGTTCCTCATTTTTTTTTTTTCCTTCGGATTTGTTTTTAAAACCATACAAAAGCTGGATCACCTCTTTTTGGATGGTTAGGTGATAGGATAAAGCAAAGAAGAGTACCAATGTTATTAGGCATTCTTGCTTCCATGTCAGCCAATTATGTGTTTATGTTTGCTAACGCTTATTGGATGCTCCTCCTCGCGCGTTTCCTGCAGGGTGTGTCGAATGCTTGTGTTTGGACCATGTCACTTTGTTTGATTGCTGATAACTGGCCTATTGACGAATTAGGTCTACAAATGGGAAAATTGGTGGGCTTCTATCCTTTAGGACTTGTGGTTGGTTTACCTACTGGAGGTATTGTAATATTAATTATTGACGGGATGACGGGATTTTAATTTTTTTTATTTTTATTTTTATTTTTAACGAATGTGTAGGCATTCTGTATAGTAATCTTGGTTATCAGTCTCCTTTTATCGCTTCTTCCATGTTATGCGGGTTGGATTTTTTTATGAGATTAATTATTATTGAGCCTTGTCATTCTCCGCCTGAATGGTTTGTTAGTCAAGATAAAGAATCTCAACAACGTGAATTACAACAGCAAATCGAAGAAAAGAAAGCAACTCCCGCCAACCTTCAAAATATCGAAACCACTCACCAACATCATAGTCATCCCCGAAATCAATATCCACCAAGTGATGGACAATCAGATATTACAGTTGTCATCGATGTATCAACATCTCCAGATACTTCACCGGCCTTACGAGTCACCACTTTACAATTATTAAAACATCCTCGATTGATTGTATCTCTCTTATTGACCATCATTACCGCCACTGTCATGAGCGCCTTTGAGGTAATTCACACATTAAAAAAAAAAAAAAAAAAAAAAAAAAAAAACGGGTTACTCAATTATAATTTATTTTTTTTTAGCCCACGTTGTCCATGCGATTCGCGGCCGAATGGAACTTCGATGCAGCAGATTGTGGTTTGATTTTGATCGCATTTATGGTACCCTCGGTGATCAGTAGTGGTATTTGTGGCTATATTTGTGACCGTTACGGGGGCAAAATTGTTGCTATGGTAGCTTTGGTGTTGACAGTGCCAGCTGGTGTGTTGATGGGTATTCCTACAAATCAATCTTCGTTTTGGGTGTATATTCCGATACTTGCATTTTGTGGTATGACGATGGCCGGATGTCAAGCACCTGTTTTCCCGGAAATTGCACGTGTGGTGGAGCTTGAAAACAAATCCAAAAAGAATGACAAGGATGGTTTGGCTAAAAGCTATGCTCTGTTTAATGCTGCTTATGGCACTGGTATGTGCGTGGGTCCAATCATTGCCGGCTTCCTCTATACCAGTGTGGGTTTCTTTTGGTTATGTTGTATTCTTAGTGCTTGCTTTATTGTATGTATTCCTTTTGTATATTTGTATACTGGTGGGACAAGAGACTTTATTATCCGACCACCTATTAAGGTTGATGATACCTCCTCCACCACTTCCTCTTGATTTTTTTTACATTACACTATTTATAGTTTATTTTGTTATGTGTGTCTCCCTTCTCTTTATCTATTATTTCACTCTATTTTCTTTTCCTCAACAGGAGTTTATATAAAACAATAAATCACTACAGCTTATCTTTTTTGCATTCATTTCGTCTACTGTGTTTTGGCAGATCACACGCCCTAATCATTTTTTGAAGACCGCCCCTTGTCTTTTATGTCTCCTTTTCTTCTTTTTTTTTTTTTTTTTTTTTTTTTTACCCAGAGTGAAATTATATCAACATGGCACAGATATTCATAACTGATCCACATCTCCTTCCATTCCTTGTTTCTGTGAACCATAAACCGATAATGGTAAATCAATATATCATTCACCGACAAGATAACTGACATATGTTTTGTTTGCAGTAGATTCTGCGCACTACGACAATAGCTCGACAGGTACTATAGCAACACTGTGCTTATTTATGAAAACTGGATGAATGCACCTCGATTGGACAATGGGTATGGGATTGAACTGGTGCCTAGGTAAATGTTTATAGTATGATATGCAAGCGTTTTAGGGGGAATGGCGGACTCATAAAGTTTGTCATTTTATTGTCCAGCGATGCAAGCCATGTTACATCAAATATCAAGTCTCGCTTGATGATGCATTAAAACACACACGCACCAAGAAACTGGATGATGATCAATACAAAATCATGTTACTGCCACCACCCACTGATTGTGTGCTCCAAGCGCGCACTGCATAATGGGTTCGAATGTAGCCACTGGACTATGCTGGGATATGATGGTAAAGCCAAAGAATACGACAAGAATGCTTGTGGCCGAATAATAAAGTGCTTTCTGTTTTGTAGGAACAAAGACTTTTGCCGATGGCCGTACTGTGGCAGATGTGATAGACATGATGGACTGCTAGAACCTCCAATGAAAATTGATGGAAAAAAACAACAACAAGGAAGTACGGTTCCAAGGTGCGTAAAGGGTATCATCCGCAGCTCTCTCTATATGCCATGAATGCGGGATACAAAGGTAAATAAACAAATGTTGTGAAAAATCGGTTATCAATTAATGTAGCTTTACAATAGTTGTTGTAACATCTGACCCTCATGTAAATGATGTCAGTCATTAAACGGCCAAATGGATCAACAGAAACAACCCTTTTTTTTTCCCAGTTAAGTCATTATCAACAGGAGCTTACATCAAGACGAAGAAAATTTACAATGGCATACTATCATCAAAAATGGGCGTTGGTATACAAAGGACAACGATAACGTAGAAAGTGCATATGGGCGGATTAAGGATATGTTTGTTTGGGTGGATGTCGGCGATCATTTCGGTTTAGCGTGGTTAATCTGACGTTATACAATGCAAGCAGTATTTGAAAAAACATAGATGTTATATGCTAGATTACGTTGATACATGATGAAGATGATGTCTGGGGATTTCACTATGACCTTCTGTGGTGGTACCTCGCTTTCCTTGTAGTAAGTTAGTGCTATATGAATTAGATTAGATTCCATCTTCACTTTACTGTTACTTTTGGTAGTATTTGTAGTTATATATATTTATTATATTTTTTGTTGAATAAAAATAATCCTTGTAGATAAAATGATGAATGAACTATTATAATGAAGACAAAGTTGTGGGACTGTGTGAAAAAAGAAAATAGCTTGATACGTTTAAAAAATGCAGTGGAGTATTATGACTAGTGGAATCTGAATAGCGTAATAAGTAGGCGCGGACGATGAAACAAAACGGCGATGATATCTTCACGGATATTCTTCTGTCTTTTATTATATAAATCCGGCAACATTCTCTTTATATGGGTTACTTTACATGTTCTCGATTTTCCCATACCATATAAAGTTCTACTTTATGCTATAAGGACAAGCTATCTGACCTCCCTTCTTATGCATGAAGGTGAATATAGTTCACCACTTCCTTTTTCAAGGGACTCTCCTTGCCTTGAATATTTTTTTAATATCTATTTCCTTTTGTTTTTTCCTCTCTCTTTTTGCTTGTTTGTTTATTTTTTTTTTCTCTGGGTCCATATATTGCAGAAAGAAAAAAAATGGCCAGCAATAAGAAAGCGCTCGACACAGTTGAACTGCATGATAAAGAAGAAATCGATAATCACGGAGACCGCCTAGCTCATAGTAGTGAAGACACAAGTTTCATTCATTCACATTGGCGATTCAAGGCAATTGCTCTCTTGACTGCCTTATTGTTATCTGCTGGTGGTCATTTTTCTGCAAGTGCCATTAGTGCTATGAAATCCACAGTAAAATCTGTAAGGCACACTTATCATCAGATCACACCTAAAAAAAAACAACCGACGATCGGCATTTCGAATTGACGATTCTTTTTCTCCTTTTTTTTTTTTTTTTTTTTTTTTTTTTTTTTTTTGTCCACAGCAATTACATATCGACAACACAAAATATGGCGTTCTATCATCATCTGTCTCCATCATTAATACGCTAATACCTATAGCCGGTGGTACATTCGTTGACACCTTCGGGGCCATCTGGGGCACACTGGCCGCCAACTTTATGATTGTCCTTGGTAGCATTCTCACCGCCATGGCAGCGAAATTCCATTCCTTTACAGTGATGATCATTGGGCGGATAGTATTTGGGATTGGTTCGGGGGTGATTGTGACGATGCAGGAGTCGATTTTATCCAAATGGTTCCGTACAAGGCAATTGGCATTGGTGATTGGGATTCAGTTTTCGGTTGGGCGACTTGCTGCTTTTATGGGTACCTTGGTGTCGAATCCTATTGTGGAGGCCACGGGAGATTGGGTATGGACATTCTGGCTTGGCTTGATTTTTTGTGCCTTCTCAGCAGCGATGAATGTGATATATGCTTGTGTAGTCAAGTATATTGATAGACAGCATGCGACGACGAACACAAGTACCACCACCACCACCACCACCATTAACGAACCTGAGCAGCGCAAACGATTATTCTATTGGCGATCGATCTTGAAATTCCCATTGATCTATTGGCTGATTATCCTGATTGAGTGTATTCATGCAGCAGTTTGGACTTCTTTTCACACCATTGCGACGGAATTTGTACGCGTGCGTTTCCATACGACTGACGTGGAGGCTGGGTACACATCCAGTGTGGCTCAAATCGTTCCGGTGGTTGTGACACCCTTCCTGGGTGTACTCATGGATCGTGTGGGTGGGCGGATGCTGATCCTCTTGTTATCTTCGATATTTTTGGTCTTATCGGCAGCGCTATTGGGATGGACATGGGCTGACGCTGCCATTGGCATGGTGTGCTACTCAATGTCGCTGGCGATGGGTCCTATTACTATGATTACTTCTATCGGCATGATTCTTCCTCCTTCGTACATTGGTACTGGTCTGGGTATTTACAAGAGTTCCAACAATATCGGTGCTACCATCATGGACATCGTTGTCGGTATCGTCCAGGATAAAACCGCTCATCAGGCCTATACCGGTGTTATGCTTTCTTTCTTGGTCTTATCGGCAATTGGCGGCGGGTTTGTGGCTCTGCTGTGGGTGTCCCAGCGATGTTGGCACAATGATCTGCTGAACTGTAGGAAATCCGTACGACTTGTGCGCATGAAGCTCATCAGTGAACGGGAGCAGGATTTGGCTACCCAAGGGCTTGATCACTACTCAAATACACCATTCACTTTTATCTCCTGTATGTGTGTTGTTGCTTTTATGGCAACGCTCTTGGTGGCGTGGGTTTTGTTTTTTGTCTATGCTGTCTCTGGTCGTACCAAGGCTTAAACATGGTGAAAGGTGGTGGTCAATGCTCAGGCATTCATGGTATCGAATCCTGGTGGAAAGGTAATTCCAATAAAATACAATAAAAATATTTCATACGACTATTAAAATGACCTGTAATTATCTTAGTTATTGTTATATATAGATATTCGACTTTATCGAGGTTACCTATGGTTAGGAGGCTCTAGGAAAGTGATTTTATTGAACATCAATACTGTTCTAGATATTAGCTTATTTATTTATATTATATGGGTAGTTGTTAGATTGTTTAATTGATATTATTACTAGTAATAAAATAATTATTTTATCATTATTTTTCAAATTATTGATGTTTATTTTGTATAAAATACATGATAACCGCAAAGCATGAATGTCAATACGGATTTTTGAGATTAGTATTGAATTGTCAATCTTCGGAGTCGTGTCATTATCATGAAAAAGGTATTGCAGGAAAGTTAAAAGGTTGGTGTTATTAGTTTTGTGAGAATAGAAATACTACGATGATGATGATGGTGATGATGTGTGGTATAAATTATAGTAAAAATTGGACAATTCCGTTTCTTTCTGCCTCTCAGAAGGATGGGCAACATTTCATTTCCCGCCCACGTGAAAAAAAAACTCTCTCCCACCGTTTTTTTTTTTTTTTTTTTTTTTTTTCGGCTCTCGTTCTTTTTGATTATTTTTTTTCCTTTTATTTTTTCTTCACCATTCAATTTCTATGGAATTATGTTGAACTTAGAATAGTATCAGGACTAGTTTAGAAGGGGGTTCAGCTCAAGGAATACAAGATGCATGGGGAAGCCCTTTCATTTTGGATCCAGGATTTAGGACCACCATTAGTTGGCTTTCGGATCCTTCATTAGCTTAGTTTAGTGTTAGTGTGTCATACTTTATATCAACATCTCAATAAAATAGCATGTACATGCTTCAATGAAAAATATTCCATAATTCTTTCTCAAGTCTTGTACAGTACAGTACATTGGATATCTTTTTACCATCACTCCATTAGATTGTTGTTGACAACTGTTATGCTCCAATAAAAGATATCCATTTAGACCTTTCTTGTACCTCTTACTATACAAATTCATTTACAATTGTTTCTTTGGATCAGTGTTGACCATTGTTCAGATCTCGTTTTAGTACCCCTCTCATTCTACCTTCAATATTTCCCTAATCATAATGAACCTCCCTCACGTAGTTTTATTAATCAACCAAAGCTATACCTCTAGTTTTGCCCCTATAAAAATACTATAGTCTCCATCAAATTGGACATACTTTATATATTCGTTCCATCACTCTCACTGCATACGATGTAATAAAACAATCCTAAAACCTGAAAAATGTCGAGTGGGCTACTCGCCAAAATGTGAAATGACTGAGGGGACCAATACCTTCACAGTTTTTTTTTTTTTTTCACAAATGAAAACGCTGATCGATGGAACGTTGAACAAGAAACGTATACATCAAGGGAATACCTACTAAAATATAAAACTGCGGTGTCGTTTCATTGAAAGTGTTGATTCCCATAAAACCTTCCATTTTTTTAACTTGGGAGTACAAAGCGGGAGTGTCTCGTGCTTTTCCCAGTTGGTCTGAGCATAAATAGTCTTAGGCTATCGGAGAATGTGTCAACAGAGAAGTCTTTGACACAAGTGAAATTGTAACAAAAAAACTTGTACACCAATAGATTGTCGATGAAGTATGTTTGGGAAGGTGCTTATATTAACAAGACCACTGTTAAAAAGCCAAAAGCAAAACAGCAAAAGCTGGAGCCAGGAAAAATAGTCTCATCATATTTTTATAATTCAACTTCCTCATATTGTAGTTGACCCGGTGCCAAGTTTTGTTTGTTTTGAGAATCAATCCTGCAGCCTTTAAATAGCTCGAGATATATTTTATCCAGTGCAACACTTTGCGTGTATTGCGCATGATTGTTTCTTAGGCAGAACATTTTTTTTTTTTTGGGTAAACTAAAAAGACTACAAAAATACACAGCCTTTCACTAATAGTGAATTCCAAAATGGCCCTGGCTCAAACACACACTTGATTTCTGTCCATTCGTTCCGACATTTTTTTCAATAGCCGTTGATGTAACCTGATCAACACCAATGATTGGCCCAATCCTATTACCCCGGATCTCATCAGCAATAAAACATCATTATTTTTCAACAACATAAAAAAGACAACAACGTATACCAAAAATCAGTGAATATGTAAAAATATATATATAAGATATATATTGCAAATCTTTTATTTCTAAGTCGTATGAGAATAATAATAATAATAATGAATAAATACAAACTGATATGATAATAAAAAAACTATATAACCCGCCCCTAGTCTACCATACAATAACGAATACTAATAACTATCACTAACTAAATTAATAACAAAGCATCCATTTACCAGCCACGCTTGGACAACTTTTGATCTTCAGTGAGTTCATCCAAGTTGATACCAACCATGGCTTCACCAAGATCTTCAGAGACATCAGCCAACACCTTGGGGTCCTTGTAATGAGTGACAGCTTGCACAATAGCCTTGGCACGCTTAGCAGGGTCGCCAGACTTGAAGATACCAGAACCGACAAAGACACCATCACAACCCAATTGCATCATCAAAGCGGCATCAGCAGGGGTGGCGACACCACCAGCAGCAAAGTTGACAACAGGCAAGCGACCCAAGCGAGCGGTTTCCTTGAGCAAGTGGAAGGGAGCTTGGAGATCCTTAGCGTAGGCATACAATTCTTCATCGGACATGGAGGCAGCACGACGGATTTCAGCGTTGACAGTACGGATGTGACGGACAGCTTCGACAACGTTACCGGTACCGGCTTCACCCTTGGTGCGGATCATGGCAGCACCTTCGCTGATACGACGGAGAGCTTCACCCAAGTTCTTGGCACCGCAAACGTAAGGTACGTCAAAGTTGTGTTTGAGGATGTGGTTGGCTTCATCGGCAGGAGTCAATACTTCGGATTCATCAATGTAGTCGACACCAACGGATTGAATGATTTGGGCTTCCACAAAGTGACCAATACGGACCTTGGCCATCACAGGGATAGTCACGGCTTCAATAATTTCCTTGATCATCTTGGGGTCAGACATACGAGCAACACCACCTACCATTGAGAAAAGGTTTTATGTAAGTGATAGATTCAAGTCATACCATTTCCCTCATACCCATAAACTAGGTTTGCCCAGCCTTAATATAACACGTCAATTTTTTTTTTTTTTTCGAAAATCAACTTACCGTTCTTACGGATGTCAGCAGGTACACGTTCCAAGGCCATGACAGCACAGGCGCCAGCTTCTTCAGCAATTCTGGCTTGTTCAGCATCAATGACATCCATAATGACACCACCCTAATAAATGGTAAAATAATGTAAGCCTTCTGCGTACACTTTTTGCGCCAGTACTCTGTTGTTGTTGTTTTTTTTCTTACCTTCAACATTTGAGCCAAACCAGCCTTGATCATGAACTTGTTAGCAGAAGAGTCAGCGGCTTGTTCACCGTTAGCATGAAGGTTAGTAGGAATAGCAAAGTCAGACATGATAGATATAAATGTGGAGAGAGAGTTTTTTAAAAAAAAAAAATTAGAGAGAAAAAAAGGAAAAGAAAAGAAAAAAAAACCAAGTCCCGGCCTGACTCACCTTTATATATTTCTTTGTCTAGCAAGGTTTGGTAATAAAAACCATTTTGGGCCAATCATTTATGATATTGTTCAGTCGCCGACACGTGATTGTGGGATTTTTTTTCAAATGTCTGTTGTTTCTCCGCTTTCAAGGATTTATGATGGACAACTTGCCATTTGGTCATAACAATCAAACGACCGGGGGTTCGGCTTTAAGGAAGTTATAATAAACATGTATGTAACATGACTCTTTTTTGTTATTCTTTCATCTTCCTTTCCCAAAGTCTTGATCTTCACGCTATGTGCGAATTCACTTTATATGCTAGTAAACGGCGGTAAAGACAGACAGGGTTCATCTCCGATTTCTTTATTTTATTTTTTTACTGTATATATTTCCAAATTCAGCAGCTTCCTCCAGATCCCCCGTCGCCATTCTCACTTTTCCTCTTCCAATGGAAACTGTTATGCATGGGCGGGTCAGAGTCACATCGCGGGTAATCATAATAATGAATTGATTCGTGGTTAGCGAATGGTAGCAATGCCTCTCCTGAAATTTCAAAAAAGTGAACGGTGCAAGAGTGAAAGAGCGAGAGATCCAGGCACAAAAATCAGGTATATCATATGAAATATTTTTCTATTTGACAGATTTCAGTCCTGCGGACAAAACAGTTTCATTGGTTTGGATCATACATAAAAGTAAATATTTACGTTCCCCTTCGTCATACATACATCTTTGCGTCAAATAAAAATTATCTTCACCATCAAATCAAATCATCACAAAATAATAAAATAATAAAATAATAAAAAACACGGAAGACATTGATTAGGGATATAAAACAAGACGATAAAAAAATGATATTTATTTGTACAAAAACAGGGTAAAATGTGTAAGGATTATTTTGCGGCGAAGATTGACTAAGCTACTAATACATTAAGGGAAGTGGAATGACTAAACTACTAATAAAAGATATATATTAGCTACATCAGTGTTCCGGAGAGAGAGGGGAGAAGGGGCAGTTATGATACAAATAAGACTATATACAATCATCAAGACGTGATCCATTCCTATATACTATTGATTTTTCTAGAGTCCATACCCGAGAACGTCGTTGTCGCCAATCGATCAATGTCCTCGCGTGTGTTTCGATAATAAAGTTGATGCCAAAACATACATTGGCCGACTAGAAGTGGTTTGTGTTCCATCAACACCATTATTGTTCGTAATTTCCATTACTGTTGTTGTAGTAGTCTCGTGATCATTGCTATTCTTGTTGTTGTTACTGTTGCTGCTAATTGCTGCCTTTTGTTGCCGTTTGTTCGGACCATCTCCACTATCTGCTGATTTCGGTTTTCCAAATCGATCACCACTATTACTATGCCCCTTTGCTTTTATTATTCCAGATTTGCGTCCATGGTGTGATGGTGATAAAAACGGAGAGCCTTCAACAATCGGAGGTAGTTCTTCCAAAAACTTGGTCACATCGTCTAAATTCTTAAATGAGTACGAAAGCTGGTTGTTGTTAGCAGGTGTTGTAGTTGTTGTTGGTGGAGACGATATTGATTTCGATGATGAGGTGGATTGGCGGCGGCGTGAAGTATGGACGGGTTCTGTTGGAGTGGCGGCGTTTGCGTTTGAGTAAGTCGGTAATGATGTTGACATGGATATGGGCGGTGTTCCTGTTGATGTGACCATGTTGACATCCTTGTCATCCTCTTGTTTGTTGGCGATGTGAAGAGCGTGTAGAATTGCTTCGGTTGTCAGACTAGATCCACTAGAGCTACGCTGCCGATACATCCTTAATGCACCGTGGGCAAGTTGCTTGTTTTTGCTGTACCGAATAATTTTTCCGTTGGTTGAGCGTTTTGGTGCAACAGCTGATGACGAGGGTGGTTGTATTGACGTTGATGTTGGTGGAAGAGGGGATTGTGGTGGTGGTATTACGTTGGTGACGGTGGAAGGCATTGTCGATAATCCTGTTTCGGTCTTGAGAGACTGTGGTTCTTGGATTGCTGAATTGGTGTGTAGAGAAATAGTTGGGTTATGAGAAGAAAGGTCCGTGGTATTTCTGTTGTTGTCGTTCATGATGGTTGTAGGGTATGAAGGGGTATTCTGGACATTGTTTTCTGCTGCAGTGACCGACAAGTAATTGTTGTTAAACATCTGATGAAAGAGTGCCATTTCATCCATTGAAGAATCAGTAGAAGAGTCCATCAAAGTATCTTGAGTTCTATCTGACTTATTATCGCTCCTGATGTTTTCCACGATGTCCTTCGTATCGGGGTATTGTTGCTGTTGCTGTTGTTGTTGCTGTTGCTGTTGTTGTTGCTGTTGCTGTTGTTGTTGATGTTGCTGTTGTTGCTGTTGTTGTTGCTGTTGCTGTTGTTGTTGCTGTTGCTGTTGTTGTTGATGTTGCTGTTGTTGCTGTTGTTGTTGCTGTTGTTGCTGTTGCTGTTCAAGTTGCAGTTTCATAGAGTTGCACTGAATTTCGAGCAGGCGTATCCGTTCATGTAGTTTCCCGCAGTAATCTTCACAGTGATGGCCTACAGCATGCAATGTACCAACAAAAGGACAGCCATGTTGGAAGAATAAACATCGAAAGGACGAGCAGGTTGAATCATGATTCGCACTATCTTTTCGAAGGTAAGGTTGGCATTGTTTCGATGAGTTTGGGCAGGCAATAAGTTCATGAAGGCATTGCGTTCTATGTTGATCGATATCCATAAGTTTGATATATTCCGGACAGCCTCTATGAGAGTTTGGGCAAGGAATGCTTTGGTGATGACACTATAAAATAGAGAATACCAATTAATATTTTCATTCCGCAGGGGATATTGCCGATTGCCAACCTACCGATTGAGAGTGGCTGTCTTCCAGTAGTCCTTCCCAAATGCAACCCGTAGAATGATATATACAACGAGCACGAAGTCGGTTGATTTGACGTTTGACAAATTTGGAAAGTTGAAACGATGTTTTGTCAAGGGGTTCTAAACATGATGGGCAAGATTCTTTGTTGTAATTGGCGAGACAAGGGCGGCAAAACATATGGTCTAAGAAAGAAGCAGTTCAGAATGTGGAGTCTATGCAGCTACCTTATTTATATTCATACCTTCAGAGCAATGAACTTGCATAGGATCATTTAAAATATCTATTTGTTTTGTTGTAAAAAAGAAAAAAGGATGAGTTTCGGCAGTACAAGAAGCGCTTGAGATAATGCATAGAAGTGGCTGTTCGATGCTTACCAGTACATAATCCACATAATAGCTCGGGGCACGGAGTCTCCAACAGCACGTCCTTTTTCCTGTTCATATATGGAATTCAAAAGCGATAGAAATGGTATTCGTAGGAAAGGTGAATGTTAGGGTCAAATAAAAAGAAAGAAGAGACGCGTGCTGCCTACCATTTTCTTTTTTGTATTCGCACTCCGATGACCACCCAAAATCCTGTTCCTGGTTTTTGCTACTAATATGAAGTGAAAAGAATGTCTTACCTAGCAATTTAGCGATGCTATTTAAATACAATAGTATGGACTTTTAAATGACGTTCTTCATAGTGAGGGATTGAGATAAAGTAAGTGAAAAATGTAATTACGAATTATAGTTTTCGTATGTTGCCTCTTTTTTTTTCTTTTTTTTTTTACCACACGTTCTCAAAATTTATTCGGCTGAGTTAAAAAACATCCATCATAATCCTGTCTGCTTGAAGGGACAAGATTATTATTATCGTCATCAAAGGACAGACGATTGCATGTTTGGGCCAAAATAATATTAAAACTAGGCCCTACCGGGTATCAGGGGTATATTGTTGAAATGTGATTTTTGATGAAATTAGCCCCCCCTTCTCATCAGTTTGGCGCTGAATACGCAGCCCGACCCCCTTTGAGGCTCAATTGACTTTAGTTTAGGCTTTTTTTTACGCCATATGCAAAAATAAAAATAACGAGCTAGATATATGCAATATTTCCCGCGTAGCAAAGACTGCCTTGGTGCATTGTATGGGTTGATTAATATGAATAGTAGAGCAGGAATAGCGCCACATTTCATATCATGTGAGCTAGGATAGTCAGCCGGTCACTATGTCTCAATGAGCTGGGCAAGTAGTCATAAATAAGCTAAAAGCATGATGCAAAATTCTTAATAGCGGCGACTACAAACACAGAATGAGCTATATTTACTAATATGATTGGCCAAACCGGAAGAAGTCAATCTTTGATAGTATATGGACTGAGGTTTTTAACCGGTCTCTGGTGGGTAGACACAAGAGTAGGGAAATAGTCAGAGTGGTGAACTAAAAATCATGTATTTGATACTACACTGACAATAGGTGCATTTCTAATATTCGATGGGTCAGAGGATGGTTGATAGAAAGGCAATATTTTATTGAAGAATATAGACAGATGTTAAAACCAAAGGTGAGGGCTTCATTGTAACCAAGGATTCAATGGAAGGACCAATTGGATGAAGTGTAAGGAAAACTAAAACGAAATTTCTACCAAATAGGAGTCAAGAGAATGTACAGTGCAAAACAAAACAATGACTAAAGAGATATCTGTTACCGAAGTACAACAGTCAACACTAATCAAAAAGGAGAGATGGCAGTAAAAGAGATCTATGACACAAGACTTGAAAGAGACTAATGGGACAATTTTTCATTGAAGCAAGAAAAAGAGATATATTTTATTCAGATGTAGTTACAAGCTATGGACAAACTAACACTAGATTAAGCTAATGAAGGCTCCAATTAGCCAACTAATGGTGGTTCAGAATGCTAGTTCCAAAATGAAAGGGCTTCCCCATGCATCTTGTAATCCCTGAACTGAAATCCCTTCTAAACTAGTCCTAATACTATTCTAAGGACAACATATCCCCGTAGGAGCCACAATTATGACGAATTATGAGAGGGAAATGAAAAGAAAGAGAGAGGAAAATAAACATAAAAATCATGTGGGCTGGATTTGAATTGGGTTTTTTTTGGTCTCTGGTGAGATGATTTGGTTTGCAATTATTATTATATATATATGTGTTTTTACAACAATCAATATCGTCAATCTAGTGGTCCCCCTCCCATGACAGTGACCATCACCATTCAATATCGCACGCATGGTCTTTCTCTTTTATTAATGTCTTTGCAGACAAGATGGAGCAATTAGGGCCTAGTCCCTTCCTTGGAAAATAATTCATCACGCACCGTATAACAGCTCACCCACTTTGATCGGACTAGTTTACCTGGAGACATCATTTGTTTATTCTACAAGAAGGGACTCCCACTCCAACACTCCTCACACAGTCACCAACACGCGTACAGATAAAAGTCCCAACTTTACGTAGACATCATGATATTACCTTGAGATCAGTTTATTTAGCTGTAATAGTTTATGTGTCTATTGAATAAACTATATCCAGTGTTTTTGCTCATACATTGTCTCACACTTGTTGAATTTGTTTTGTTGAATTTATATGCTCATGTTATACCGTACAATGCTTATGCATGTACAGGAAAAAAAAAAAAAGGTATAATGTGAGGTGGCGTCGATCAACCATCAAGTTCAGCGATCAATTTACATACTTAATTATAGGAATGACAACAATTTCTTGTATGATTTAGAAACTGACTGTGGTGGACCATGCAAAAGGAACAGTGAAGGATGTATATGATAATAATAATAAAAAATAAGCTACGATGGACGCATAAAACCATGATAATTGACAGGCACAGGAAGGCATTCAGTTTACCCCTGTAACATTCTTCTGGTGAACATATTTAAGGTTACAATCCCTCTTCAGTTAAAGCCGATCACTCTAAATTCTCAAGACATTTTCTTTTATAAGAACACAAAAGAACTAATCATGCAACTTTGTTCCCTTTCGCCATTTCTATCACATTACGTGATCAAACAATTTATTGTCAAATAAACTAACTATCCTTAATATTTTCTGTGAGGCCCAAATTTTTTACTTTCTTGCTGAGCTGCGCCTATACACATACACATACACATACACATACACATTCACATACACATACACATACACATACACATACACATACACATACACATACACATACACACAATCATTACAAAAAAGAGTTTGAATTGAATTGGTTTTTATTGAGTAGAGAGAATATAAATATAAATAAAGTAAATGAGAGATAAAATAGTATTGTACATGTATCAGCTAGATGCGTTGGGGAAAGTGGGAGACGGGATGGGATATATATATATATGAATTCTAATTCTACTTGATTCGACTACCGTACACCGATCTGTTTCCGACTTTTTGTACCCGAGTGAATTTCAGCATCAAGGCATCCCGGTGTTTTTCATCGCGAGCCAGGTCATTGATATAAGGATAAATGTCATTTGCCGCCCATTGCGATTTTTCCATAAACAACCTGGTAAAGCGTTCAGCAGGATCCGTGGGTAATTCAGACACTGGGAAGTACGAAATGTAAAGTTGTGGTTCCTGTAGTACGTGTCGTTCCGTCGTGTAATATAATCCTTCTAATACAGAGAGTGTCGGCCGAATATCCAGTACCAGCATTGTCAATTTTGCCCATGTCTCCATAAAATCCTGTAGTTTCCATTCCCGACCCTAACATATGTAATAAAAGATACATGCGTATTGAATATATCATCTCTGGAATATCTCTTCTTTTCACTTTTTGTAAGGGCCTTACTTTTTCCATTTCTAATACAATAGATCCCAAAAACCGGGTCACCTTGAAGTTATCCAAGCAAAGCGATGACGATGTCATGTCAGTCATAAACGCCTGTAGAAAAGCTAGCCGGACGGGGTCAGGCACCGTGGCAAAATCTTGATCCAAACAGGCATGTGCTTCTTCAAGAGACAAGGCGCGGACATCGTAGCCCAAGATGGTCGCATTGGTTGCAAGTCCGTCGAGCATATGGTGGAGATATGTAGTATCGATACATCGATGATAATTGTCCAGTACAAACGAGTTCATATCCGCTAGAGCACGTTCTAGTTCAACTTGACTTGCTTGCACAATCGATAAAAGTTGATCAAAGGTATAAAAAGTGGGAGGACTGGTAGTTGATAACTGCTGATCAGAAGTTGATTCATTTTCAGGTCCAGAGTAGAGGGTATTGGCGAGGAGAGTGTTGAGTCGTCCAATACGGGCTTTGCAAGGCAGGAGTTCAACGGTGCTGGATAGATCATCGTACACATGCCATTCATCCGTTTCATCCATTGTGCTAAGAACCATCGAATTGGATGTATTCACCTGTCGTACAGTGTAGGTTGATGTTTCAGTACACAGCACTGCTTCATCATCCGGCAAACCTTTGATCGTGACACTATATACAGAAGAGTTAGCTGCCTATGTATTTGTTGTTATGGTTGTTGTTGCTGCTATGAAGTACTACCTTGTGCCAGACTCGAATTCTTGTAACAGTTCTTCGGTGCCAAGTTCAATGAGCCTGAAACTACCCTTCACAAAATCAGTGGAATAGACGAGATCAGGCATCAAAGCAAAATAAATAATGAGAAGCGTGTTTCAAAAAAAAAAATGGAAGTCGCGGTAGTCATTCCATCAAAAAAAAAATCCAGCCCTCTAAAATTGAATTCCCGATCGTTGGGTCTTCACACAACCACTAGACAAAATCAATTCACAAACGACATACATAAAGACTTTACAAGACACATGATTTTTTATTAATTAATTAATAATATAAATTTCAAAAGGTAAATGACTAAAAAGAAAAAAGAAAGACCACCACAACTACTAATGAGAGGGGGGAGGGGGTGGTGGTGCGGCATCAGTATGGTCAGACGCTATTAAAAAAAAAAACGGGGGCGGTCAATATTTACTATTATTGATTTTTAACAAACGGTTATTCATATAAATCACTTACGAGGAGGTGGTGGGGGTTGACCTTCCCATGATTCTTCATTTGATGGAGGTGGGGGTGGAGGGGGAGGGGCATATTCGGCTTCATGAGAAGGAGGAGGAGGTGGAGCTTGAGAGTAGTCCCATTGTTGCTGATCGTAGCCACCATAACCTTCATATTGACCATAAGATCCAGCATTGTAATATCCATCATAACCATAATTTTGATTGTGCCATGGTGCTTCCGCATAAGCTTGTTGGTGTTTATTCCTTTGCCATGGTGGTGCTGCACTGTCATCGGCTGTTGAATGTGGTGGTGGTCGATAATAATTTTGCTGATGCTGTTGTTGCCAAGGTGCAGGTGCGGCTGCGGCTCCTGATGCTGATGCCCCAGATGCACTAGCCGATGAAGTCGGACCATACTATTAACAAAGCAAATAAAATATTCACTCGTTAGATCAAAATCTTTAACCTTTTTTTATATCACCTTTCTATATATATAATCTTACCTGTGAAACGCCTTCTTCTGGTTTTTCGCCAAGTTCCGCCATCAAATTGAGGTATTCGTGATCCAATTCTTGATCCCTAGCTCTAGCAGCTTCCACAAACTCTGGATTGTCTCGTTGATTACAATCGCGCGCAATATGACCATGACCACCACAGATACGGCAAGTAAGGTTGGCTGAGAAGTTTGTTCGTTCAGGGCATTCAAATCGTCGATGACCAGCTGCACCACAATTCAAACAAGTTTGGTTTTCATCATCTCGTAAGGTACCGTTCAATGCTGCTAATTCGCGAAGTTGTGTTCGTTTCAATTCATTTTGTCCTTCTGGCGTAGATGCAGACTAGGAAAAAAAAAAAAAAAAAAAAAGTCAGACCCAATCTTTTGTTGTTACCAAGTTCACATTGATAGTCTTACCGTTTCAATCGTCTTTTCAATCATCTTGACAGCCTTTCGAACCTTTTCTTCCGTATCACCCATGACCAAACAATGCAGATCTTCCTCTTGTGCAGAATTTGCAGCAGCATCCGTTCGAGATTTTCCTTCCTTCACTGACCCACGACCTCGAATGCTGATTTTGGCACCAGAGTCGGATTCCATGGCCTTGAGCGTCTTACCACGAGGGCCAATCAGTAAACCAATAAAGTTAATTTCTGGGAATTCTTTTGCAGGAATATACACCTTTTCTTGTAATCGGGTTGGTTTCTTGTAATCGGCAGGTGGTACGAAATTGGCAATGGTTTTTGTTGCATGTTCGACGAGTTTGTGGCGTTCATCTTCTAGTTTTTTTCGGTAGCGGAATTCACGGGTGTTAACACGTTTACCGTCAGAATTGTACACTGGTTCAGGCGAGGGGGATCTGAAACAAAGAAGTGTTTGAATAACTACGAGTCAGTTCATCTTTCTTCAATACAACGTTATACATGATTTTCCTTCTTCTCCATCTTACCTTTCACGTTCAGGAGGTACCACGTCATTGGTTCGTAGTTTTCTATTGATTTCTTCCAATCGAATTTTCACTACACAAAATAAAGAAAAGAAAAAAAAAGCCGTGAGTACTTCCAATCATATACTTCCATGTCCTTCTCGAGTGACTTACACACAAAGTTATCCTTTTCCTTTCCATCCACCTTAGGTAAAGTAGTTGGCATTCCAGTTGATTCTTTTTCTTCTGCGCCCCAGCGACTTCTACGTTTTCGTTTTCGTTCACTAGCCGCTGTAGAGTCATTGTTTTGCGTTGTAGTAATTGGTGATCCATGAGGAGATTGGGGAACTAGAGGAAGAAATGGTGGATTAGACAAAGCATCGCGTCTAAAGGGTATATCAGACAACTTACTAGGAGAATTGTTCGCAGGAGGAGCTGGAAGTTCTATTGTCAAAAATTAACAAGGTCAGTCACCAGTTAAAAACTCATATATGACAAACGAAAGAATGGACTTACTTGGAGATGATGCAACAGGAAACTCAGGTCCTAAAAGAATGACAAAGCCATTAATACAATAGCCCATTTGAAGATTTTGAAACAGTTTATAAACAAATAATAAACAAACTTACTAGGAGACCGTATAGGCGGGGTGGTTGGTGTGGAGTATGATGAGTTTGTTGGTGAAGAGTCCGATTCTTGTTTGCTGTCATGGCGCCTTTTCGTACCCAAAGGAATAACATTGGTTCCTACATCAATTGGATTAATAACATCCCTCATTTTTAAATACATATTTAAACTTACCTGTCGGTCTCCACATGATGTACAGATATGAGTGCAAATAAATTAAAGTAGAGGGGTGAGAAAAAGAATGGAAAAAAAAAAATTGAGAAAAAAAAAAGAATACCGCAGTGACTGGACTTCTTTAACGAAATTTTATTGGGTCCCCCTTTTTGTCGGTGTGTGAAATTGAGTCAAGAGTCAAGCTGTCAGATTTTTACCTTCAGTGATATATCGATTTTTGAAGGCATTACCATTGTATATGATGTCTAAAGGCTTGAAAAAGAAATATACAATCGTATTTATTATTACTGTTGGTACCAAAGAGAGAAATGGGTGTCGGAAATGGAAATATCAAGTATCACACCTGTATACTGACGTATTTGTGTGTTTCTGCTTTGTAGTCTTAAAAATCTCCGGTAAACCTTTATCACATTCACCGTGGGTCTCTTTCATAGAGTATTAAAAATAAAGAAATTTTTTGAGACTAATCAAAGCGTCTTATTGTTTACACATGGGTTTGTATTTAATGGAAAATAATTTATTTTTCCACCGTTTGTTTAACAACATTATCTTATAAGGAGTTCGTAGCTTTATTCTCTGTCTTTTTTTTTTCTTCAACGTTTCTTACATCACTCTTCATTCATCACATATGCGCATGTCTTGCCCATTCACATCAGCATTTAGAACTTCGAGCCCTTCAGCCGTTATTGCTGAAGGAAGTGATCCAAAAGAAGATCAAATGAGCAAGTATCTTGTGGATGAATCCAATTCTGAAGAATCCACCAATTTTGGTCAAAAAATTGACAACACTCAAAGTTTGAAAGCTGGGAACCGTGGGCCTACACTCATGGAAGATTTTGCTTTCCGAGAAAAAATGCTGCATTTTGGTAGGTTTGATATTTAGATATATACATTGATGATGATAATTTATTTTATTTATTTTTTAGATCACGAACGTATACCCGAAAGGGTCGTTCATGCTCGAGGGGTTGGTGCTCATGGATATTTTGAGACTTACGAAGATTGGTCCAACTTAACTTGTGCAAAGTTTTTAACAACCCCTGGAAAGAAAACACCTGTGTTTGTTCGATTTTCTACTGTGCTCGGATTCCGTGGTTCTCCTGATACTGTCCGTGATGTCCGTGGGTTTGCTACCCGTTTCTACACTGAGGAAGGAAATTTCGATTTAGGTATTTTTGTTCGATTTATTTGCGCGGTGTTTTAAATGCATACATTAATATTTTTTTTAAATTTTTTTTTTTTTTTTGCTAGTCGGTAATGTAATTGCTCCTTTTTTTGTGCATGATGCCATCAAGTTCCCCGATGTTATCCATGCAGGCAAACCAGAACCAAACCGGGAAGTCCCTCAAGCTGGAACGGCACATGATACGGCTTATGATTTCTTCGCTGAATTTCCTGAGACGATCCACACCGTGTTATGGGCACTCTCTGGACGAGGCATACCTACCAATTTCCGCCAAGTCGAAGGTTTTGGGGTACACACCTATAGGTTGATCACCGAGGAAGGAAAAGCTATTTTTGTCAAATTCCTATGGAAACCCAAGCAAGGTTTATGCAATCAAGTATGGGATGAAGCTCAGAAAATTGCTGGCAAGGATATTGATTTCCATCGCAAAGACCTATATACTGCCATTGATCGTGGTGACTACCCAGAATGGGAATTCGGAGTTCAAATCATTGAAGAGAAAGACGAATTTGCATTTGATTTTGATTTACTTGATCCCACTAAGCTTGTCCCCGAATCACTGGTACCCTTCAAGCCCTTGGGGAAAATGACCCTGAACCGAAATGTCGAAAATTATTTTTCTGAAACGGAGCAAGTCACTTTTTGTGTTGGCCATATTGTCCGAGGTATTGGATTTACAGATGACAGTTTATTGCAAGGTCGCCTTATGAGTTACTTTGACACACAAATCAATCGCATGGGTTCCGCTAACTATATGCAACTACCAATCAACCAGCCCTTGACCGCGGTACGAAATAATCAACGTGATGGTTCAATGCAATCCAAAATTTTCAAGGGGGAGGTCGCTTATTATCCTAATGCACTGCAAAATAATTCCCCTGCGAAACCTGCCAAGCCGTATATTGATTACCCACAGCAAGTCAATGGCCGCAAAGTACGTGACGAAGTGCCTAGTGTGAAGGACCATTATTCGCAAGCACAATTATTTTACAACAGTTTGACAGACCCTGAGAAGCAACAATTAATCGATGGTGCGCGATTTGAAATTGGCAAATGCAAACTCGAAGTGCGTGAACGCATGGTGGTTATTTTTAACCATGTGGATAATTCTCTTGCTCGTCGTGTAGCTACCGCCTTGGGTGTGTCTCCTCCCGATCGTGTCGCTGATAACCCCGGAAAATCATCTAAAGGGCTCTCTATGGTAGAGTACCCCAAGCCTGATCATATACGTACTCGCACAGTGGCCATTCTCACTGCCCCTGGTATCAACACACAGGAAGCCAAGGCCACTTATGACTTTTTAAAGGGCGAAGGTGCATATGTGGAATATGTAGGAGTCACTCTTGGCGATCAGGACGGTTTGGATATTACTAACACTTACTTGACGACTGCTTCGGTACTTTGGGATGCCGTTTATGTACCTGGTGGACAAGCAGGAATCGATTTTTTGATCACCGCCAACACAAGTTTTTTCCCTGCTGAAGAACCTCTGATGTTTGTAGTGGATTCTTATCGTCATGGGAAGCCTATCGGCGTCTCCAATGAAGGTGTAAAGCTCTTAGAAAAAGCCATGTTGAAGGTCGACGCCCCTGGAATCGTCAAGAGTGATAAAGTGGATAACCATTATTTTGAAGACCTAAAAGAAGCAATCCGTGAACAACGCTTTTGGAATCGCTTACCTATGGACAAGGATATTTGAACTGACTTTTTTATATTTCCCACAATTCAATTTTTTTTTTACGTTAATAGTAGTAATAAAGAATTGAAATGGTTTATCTTTTATCTTTTTTTTTTTTTTGTAGAAGTATGACATGAATAGTTATCTTGTAGATACTGTAACAGATTCTTTTTTGCTTTTAAATACCGCATGCTGCAAATTTTATTTTCATCCTCTTCTTTCCGCTTTTCTATTTTTTTTTTTTTTTTTTTTTTTTTTTTGTAATGGTATGACATGAACGATTTATCAGGCACTGTAACAGTTTTTTTTTTTTAACTTTTAAATGCCGCATGCTACAATTTTTATTTTAATCCTTTTCTTTCCGCTTTAAATTTTTTTTTTATCCAACTCAACATGCATAAAAATTCATAGATCTCATGATTGTGGAGGGTTACGTTTATTCTCATCACTCGCCAATATTTGTGTGGATTGTAGGTAAAGTACACTTTGTTAAAATTGAGGATCATGGTAGCTAAGGGTGGTTTATTTCTGGAAATTGAAAATGTATAGGGTCATCGTCTCACAGGTGGGAATCAACTGAACGTTATTGTCAAGGCTGCCGTAGGGAAATATTAACATCACATCAAGGCACATTGGGTGGAAGATAACAGTATTATAACCACAATCACACCACGTTTGGTATCAGAGGAAATACTGTGGGATTTTGCTTGGTAGATTCTGTCGTCATGTTTCATGGACATCAACTTGGGCAAGTAGTAACGAAATGTAAAAGGGAAAGAAGGAATGCTTTTAGCCGTGAAATCCGTCCAGTGAACGCAAACGAACAAGATACCCACCTTTGATGTATATGCGACCACCAGCTCCCTCCAACATTATCAACATCAAAATATAGCTCCTGCCAATCATATTCCGTCCACCTCCATATCACCTTTGTAGACAAGAATCACTGAAAGTAGCGGACTAGATGGGATAAAACACCAACATGACGTGCATATCATATTGATGGGTCATCAATCAACAGACACGTCTGAATGGAATGATTTATCTTGGATGCACAAACATTTGTAGAATAGAATAGAAGAGAATAGAATAGATATAGCAATCACCCCCCATTCCGTCAATGTTTTTTTGTGTCGTCATTTCAAATACAATTACATGTGAATGAATCCTCTTTCCCTAGTTTAGAATCGCAAAGCTTCTCCAATACTATTTAGTTAGAAATAAAATGTGTCTGCTTTATTGTGATATTTGCAAATAAAGAAATATATATTGACAATATCGATGGGTACAAAGGTTTTTTATTGATTGGGACGGAAGTTGTAAAAAGAAATGTGATAGGAGAATCAAGGGCACATAAAAAGAAAAAAAAAAGAACCAAGGATCAAAAGGGAAAGGAAGTAAGGATTGGAATGGTATTATAGTACAATGTATATGTGGCGGAGGAAATGGAGGGAGGACAACAAATATTTGGGAAAAATATTGTTATAGACTGATACTGATAGGTGTGCGAAAAAAGCAGCAGTTCCCCTTCAAAATAAGATAAAGTGGATCTAAAAAAAAACGAGAATGAAGCAAAATGACAGGGGAGCAAAATAGGATATTGAAAACCAAAAAGAGACAACAGCAAATGATGATAAGGTTTTTATTGATTGACATTAAAAAATAAGTAAATATATGTATATATGAAATAAGGCTAAGAAGGGAGGGGAGGGGGAACAAGATCGCTTAAAGGGGAATAGTAGAAAGAATAGGGTGTTGTGATGTATAGTAACTATTGTGTGCAGTAGCAGTGGCGATGGTGGTAGTCGAGGAAGGGGTATCTATTTCAGCAGAAGAAGGTCGGTGATCAGTAGTATGTTGTACAGCATGATCCAATGGCGTTGTTGTGACATAAATAGGCTGATGTGTGGTGGAGACCTGACCTGTTGTTGAATCATGGGGTCGCTTGAATCCAGTGACCATAGGCGGCAGAGACAGCGTCGATGTTTCAGCATTTCCATGACGATCAATTTGTTGAGTGGAGTTGGTATATGATCCAGTCCTTTCGAATGATCCAGGTACTGCTGAAGATGGTGGTGGAGATGCTGATGTTACTGAGGCTGCTGATGCCGATGATGACGGTGGTGATGATGACGATGGGGATGATGCTGATGTTGTTGTTGTTGCTATTATTGCTGCAGTACTAGGATTTGATGATGTTTGACCGTTGTTGTTGTTGTTGTTGTTGTTGTATAAAGGAGGAAGTCGCAAATAATCGTGAGCAATGTCAGTGGACCCAGCGGCAGATGGTGGTAAAGAAAAAGAATTGTTGTTATGTTTACTACCAGATAGATAGGGATGATGTGCAACCCCTTTCCTGCCATCGGCGTTCGTAGTCAGCCCCTTTTCGACAACACCCTTGTTGACTATAGGTGAATGATTGACAGATGATTCCAAAAGTGTCCGGAGAATACCCTCAATTGCTGCTAACCTTTCTTCAATAGATGCTATCGTTGATACACTTGACGATGTTTGGCGTTGACGCTCATGAGACTGTCCTGGGCGAGCTGGAGTTAGTTGAGGTATAAAATGAGAAAAGGAATGACGGCCACCCGATGGCATACTTGTTGCTAATGACGAGAACGAAGTTCGCATTCCTCTGGCAAGGTTTTGTGAGTTGAAGGATGTAGTTAAAGATGTACGTCGATGTTCTTCAAGTGGAGGATGGTGGAGACGTTGTTGTTGGAATGGTGGCTGCTGCTGCTGTTGCTGCTGTTGCTGCTGTTGCTGCTGTTGCTGCTGTTGCTGTACGACCGAGGTTGCTTCCTTGATAGTATTTTTAGAAGAAACGTATCGACATTCTACTTTGGCTTTGTTGCAACTGGCACAAGGTTGAGCTCCGTCACACTTCGTTTTACGTCGTCGACATTCGGTACATGCACTTGTCACCTTGAGTCTTTTTCGACGTAAGGTGTCTTCAGGGGGAGGATCGAATTGTGATATCATATAAAAGAAGTAGTAGAATAAAGAGATAGATAAAAAAAAAAAAAAAAAAAAAGACGGAAAGAAAAAAAAAAAAAAAAAGGAACGCGCCCATTTAAAATGTAAAAAAAGAAGACTGGTTTAGGCTGCTCGTGCAAATTGCCCAAAAGTAAAACAAATTGTTCTTAAAAAAAAAAGGAATAAAAAAAGGCATGACATGATTACTATTTTACTTATTTGTACCAATAGTAAATCAAATCCCATCAGTGAACATAGTGTATACTACGCTATGATTCAAGGGTATTATTTACTATCATAACCAGTCCATTCAGGTAATGTGTTTTAAAATGGGATGTAAGCCCGGATGTAGCGGAAAAATAGCCGTTCCCTTCCCCTCCTATCGGAAAAGTCAGTAAGACAAAGATGGTTCGTGTCACCCGTCCTGTTCATGTGAATGATGAGTAGGCCCTTCTCCGTGTCCCGGACTGACCATGTTTGTCAGAATGGTGTCACCATACTTGTATCATAAAACGTGGATAGTCGCCCTCTTGAATAAAACAGAATCTGTATCGCAGTACAATCATGGCCAAAAACAAATAAAAAAAAATAATAAAAACTTATTGAGAGTATGTATAAGAAATTTTTTATTATAAAAAATGAATATACAAAATAATAATAATGATACTAGTGTTACTACAATTGCTAATTAAAACATGACAGTATCGCGCCATTCCATACGAGGCACCTTTCGGTAGTCGCCTACTTTGCCAAGTCGCCATAAGTAAACATCCAATGCACCTTCAGTCATATTATGGACCGGACCAATGGGTTGATCTGAACGGGAAAGCTTGACAATTTCTTCACAGGCAACCACCGACGCAGCACGCATTATATAAGCCTTGTATTCGCCAACATCTTGATTCGTGTCTAAATCTTGCTGCCATGCATCAGGAATAACCAATACACCAAGATGAATCAACATGGTAGGAATCACATTATCCGAGAAGATTGTTAATTGGTCAATATCAGTGTAGCCAAAGTGGTCGGGATCTTGGTCGTGGAAGAGGAACCAGAGATGATACACAAGAATTTGGGCCTTTTTAAAAAGATACACAGTGTCGCCATCAGGGGTCACAGACAAATCTTGCAATCCAGGTAAAGCACGTACCAATTTTTCTACTAGATGACTTGCGGTAGGTGAGCCACTTGCCGTAATTTGAGTTTGGGTGATGTCCATGATAAACGCAGCAAGGTCTTTGTAGCCATGGTCAACCAAAAAGTTCCCAGTGCTGTTGAGAACATCAACAATTCCTTGAGCAAAAGGCTTGACTGCTGTAGCTTGGTTAGTAGTCATGAATGGCATATCTTCTTTCACAGGAACTTCTTTTTCAATGGGTAATTGAAAGATAGATGCCACGTCAAAGATATCAATGGTTTTGAACTTTTCAGCTGTCATAGGTGTGCCACCAACATGGAACGACATGACACCGAACCGGATAACATCAAACGCTCTAATAATAATAATATGGAAGTATGTTAATGTCAGGTGCCCTTACTATATAAATTTTTATTCCAGCTTACTTACCCACGCCCAGCGAGTTCATGAAGAGGTACACGGTAGCCACTACCAAAGTTGAGCAGATCAATCACAGCAACAAAGTTAACTTCTTCGGCGAGAGTAGAGAACTTCAGAGGCATTCGGATGGGGGTATCAATCGCCAATTCTTCATAGCTTGGTTTTTCAAGTTTGGTCAAAAAGTCTTTCACGCCTTGTTCAGAGACCTAATAATAGTACGAGTAAAAAATAAAAAGGGAGTCCTGTTAATAAAGACCGCGTCTGGAAATACCACTTACCGCCTTATGTTTTTATTATTTTACCTTGACAGGACTCTTATCAACAACTTGCTTGCAAGTGGTTCTTACAGCTTGAATAAAGTCAGTATTGGGCAATGACATTATATCAAACAAATAATATTTCGCAAAGAAAATAAAGTATCGGTGAGAATCAGTGGTGATTTTATAGCTTGAAATATAAGCGGAGAATTTGCTGCGTCGCTTGTTTCTCTCAGACAATTCCAAAAAGTCACACAGGCGCGCTTTATACTTTTCTCTCCCTTTTTTTTCCTTTTCCTTTTTTTTTTTTTTTAATACATTCCTCAACTCCCATCATGGTGTCCGAATCAGCAACCAACTCCAAAAAAGAACGAGTCATTGGGCAGTCTGCTTTACCACTAGCTCGAGTCAAAAGAATCATCAAAGAAGATCCTGATGTGTCGCTGATCAATGTGGAAGCAACACACTGTATAGCTTCAGCCACTGTAAATAGACCAACGACCCCTTTTCTCCACCATTCTCTTTGAAACTATCAACTTAATCAAACTTGATATTTTTTTTTATTGTCTATAGGAACTTTTTATGGAATATCTTGTGAATGAAGGGTACTCAAGAGCACAAAAGAATAAACGCAAAACTGTTTTTTACAAGGATCTGGGTAAGTGAACGAGATGAACACAGACATAAAAGAAGAAAAACATAGTATACTAACATACGGCACTTGGTGGGGATAGCTTCTGCTGTTAGTCAAACCGATCCCCTTGAATTCCTTGAAGACGTTATTCCCACCACAATGACATTGGAAGAAGCTTATAGACGACGCGATCAACCCGATGACGACACTGGCAAGGACGATCAAGTAACCTCGGTGGCAAAGAGACGGAAGTTACAATTCAAACCTAGTACACCAAAACAACAACAACAGCAACAACAGCAAGAGGAGGAAATGGAAACAGATAGCTCACAACAACAACAACAGCAGCAACAGCAAGATAATAATGACGATGATGAAGAAGAAGAGGACGGTGAAGAGGAAGAAGACGCCGAAGAGGAAGAAGACGATGACCAAGACGTAGAGGATGAAGAAGATGATGAAGAAGAGGAAGAATAGACTAGAAACCAACAATACTGTATTGGTAGATGAGATAGTTTAATTTTTAGTTTTTTTTTAGTTTGTAGTTAGATAGCCTTATTGTATATGCCCTTATTATTTTGCTACTTTATTTTATATATTTACAAATAAACGATGGATCATTTTTACTATAGAAATATATGTTAATAGTGGTTTATAATGATGAATTTTATATTATCGTATCGTAGCTTTTAATGATGATGATGATATAATGGTGGCTCTTGAGGTGGTCGATATTTGTTAACGATAACAATGATGATGACCAAGACAAACAGCCGGATTGAACCAATAAATTAGGCGAACAAAACACTGGAAAAAGATCATGCATTATTTACCTCTTCAGCTGTAGTAGGCGTGGGTTCATAGTGGCATGTCTTTTATATGTAAAAGTGCATTATATAGTAGAAGCTCACATTAAGAATACTCATAGGAAGAGGAATATTCTTACTCGGTTTATGAATGCTTTTTTGTGGAATGTGTAACTTGGATTTGCTTTCAAACCAGTAACAAGGAATCTTTTTATCTCAATGCTTCCCTTATCTTATTATCAACTCGATATTTTCGATCTAGTTTGCTGTTTACTATGTACTATATTTATCATTTGGCAATGTAAAATACATACTGCTTAGTCACTAGTTTACTTACGATAGAGACACATAATAAATATATCAATCGAAAACGAAATTATACAGTTATTGCGGGCAATAGCGTTATTGTCATGTGTATAGCTATTCTATTCCTAGCAGGACAGCGGTCTTCTGGATGTTTTCTTTTGCAGATCAGCAAGAGCCCAAAAAAGAGGTCATTTCAAATGCCGCCCACATGATTTTTACTTTCCAATTATTAATTTTTCCGCTCTTCTTTCTTTTCTTTTCTTTTCTTTTTCTCCACTATGATCTCTTTGAAATTTTGATGAACTTAGGTTATAGGATTAGTTTATGAGGGGTTTCAGCTCAAGGATTACCTGATGCATGGGGAAACCCTTTCATTTTAGATTCAAGGTCTGGAATCCCCTTCAGTTTGGCTTTTTTGAGTCGTCATTAGCTTTGTTTAGTATTAGTTTGTCCTTTATCAACAACTAAATAATATATATATAGTTTTACATGCGTCAATGAAATACATTTTACTAGTCTCTTTCTTGCCATAAACAAAAGTTATCTCTTTACCATCACTCCTTCTGATTGATGTTGACGGTTGTTATGCTTCAAAAAAAGAGTTTATAGTTTTTCTCATGTTTTGTCCGCCTTGCACAATATATTAGATCCCTTTTTACAGTCGTAACTTTATCTCAGTGTTGACCATTCTTCAGTGATCCAAGTAATCTCTCACATATTACCTCCAGTAGATCAATTGCAGTGTGTTTTAAATGTCTCTGGCGCTGGCATGGGTTACACCTAAGGTGATTTTTGTTAGCCGATTTATTGTTGGGGGGCGTTTTTCTTCTTTGCTTTTTTATCCAAATGCATTGTCAATGCTTTAAAATGCCACCATACTCCTTTAGATCCTATTGAATTCCAATTCACTGCCTGAAAGGTCACAATGGAAGATTGATTTCCTTTTAGGTATTTAGCTCTCTCTACAACTCGGCATACCAATCCCAGCTCTCTGGTCTAAGACGAATGCTCTTCTGGGTTTTCTCTACCTTTTATCCTAAGAGAGGCTAACTGCTATATCTCACCTATATAAGCGGGATTCGCCCAAATCTGCTTCAAGCGCACCCGCTCCTTACATGCAAAATAAATGATGTCTAGGAAGTCCGAAAAAAAATGTTATTCGAATTACCATATTTCACAGCGAACAATCGATATTTTCCTGGAAAGGTTATCGTTAGGGTGGGACTCTAAGGCCCTACTCTGTTTATCTTGCAAGTACTTTAAATAAAACGACATATTGTTCCTTGACCTGTACTTCTGTATATATATATATATATGTGTGTGTATGCATGCGCATGTGCATGCGATTGAGTTGGGAGGAGTGGTATGGCGATTTGATGAGTAAGTCACTCACGCAAAATGTCCGCCTATATTAGAGTGATTTTTAATCCGGGTAGCCGTAATAACAAATCTCTTTATTATTAGCTTAAATTATCACACTGTACTTGTAATTTTATGCTACGTTCCATCAAGGCTTCATTCAATTAATCGCTTCAGCGTTAACAATTTGACTGGATTTGCTTGTCCTTCAGAGAAAATTCATGCTTGTCCTGGTTTTCAAATGCCGATCATTCTCCAAGCCACAGATTTTGGAAGTCGCTTTGCCCTTTTTTTGGATTTTTTTTTTTTTTTTTGGTCTTCTTTATATTATTTTCTTTAATTTTTGGATCATGGGTAGAACCAGCAAATCGACCATCAAGTTCCAAAAGAACAATCTGAAACAAACCATAGAACGTCGAAAGAAGAATGCCAAGTTGAAGCAACAAATCAACCGTAGAAAGGATCGACGTCTTCATGGTGGTTACGGTGCCAAAAGTAAGATCATTCTAGTTAGCCAGGCGACTGATCTTGTGTTGTCACGTTACTTACCATGAGTCTTCTTCTCCCTGTAGAATCAACTACCGATAGCTCGACAGCAACGCCAACAGAACAACCGGACGAAGAAAAGGAGTAAGGATGAACAGGACTCTTTTTTGATAAATATCATTAGTGGCTCAACTTTTTCTTCCATACTACGATAGATCTAAAGTAACCAACAACGTGGATGAATACTTTTGTGATTTTATGCTTAATACTGAAGACATTCTTGATTTGGAAAACGATGAAGTAAGTTGACGAACACATAAAACTGGAAGAATCGTCTCTCACATTTAATTCTTTGGTTTTGTGTAGGAACAAGATGTAGATGCTCTCGATGCGTTTGAAGCAGTACAAGATGAAGAATCGATCGAAAGGGACATGGAAATGGATTTGGCAAACGAAAACGACGCAGATTCATCGGATGACGAAGACGAAGGTGACGACTTCTCTGATGAAGAAATGGAACTCAGTGGGGATGAAAATGACGACGATGATACAGCACAACTTGTAACAAAGGAGATGTTGAACTCGTGGACAAAGGATGCAGCAAAGAAATCACCTCAAGCGTTCAAATGTTTATTATTGGCATTTCGTGCAATCGCAAACGAAGATTCAACGGGTAAAAATACGTATCGTGTCAACAATAGCAAAGGTAATCTAGTTAAAAATTGTTAATCAGCGATACTCGGTATACTTTACTGTTTTGCCTGACATCCTTTTTGTATATATCAATGTTTGTTGATGAATAGTCTATACGAAATTGGTCAAAGCAACAGTGGCATCAGCTTACCCTATCTTTAGTCAACATCTGATTGTCAACAAAAAAGTCCGTCATCCCGCGAAAACTCGATTCTGGACCAAGCTATGCCGTGTTGTGCGTCTCTTTTTGAACAATGTGGTGCGTTTCCTTCGAGATTTGGATCAAGATGAATTATTGGCGGATCTTTTGACCGATTTGGAACCCTGTGCTATGTATTTTGGATGCTTCCCAAACTTGGCCAAAGAATATATGCGTGTAAGTGGAAAAGGGCAATAGATGGAAAATAAATGGAGTGTTTGTTATCTCGGAACTGATTTCACTTTTTGAAACTACAGGTTCTTTTGGACAGATGGTCTGATTTCTCATTAGCGGCAGATACAAGATTGATATGTTACAAAGCGATCCGAGCACTGGCGGTGAATGCTGTGAATGTCGACACCAAACAAAATCAGTTGGGCGATGCTCTCAAGGCAGTGTATCTCGTGTTTGCCAAACGAGCTACCAAGGTCAACGAACACACCCTCGAACCGATTCAACAAATGATGGAAGAAGCCGCTGATTTGTATACCATTGATCCTAAACTCAGCCATGAACATGGTCATGTCTATGTCCGCCAACTTGCTGATCATTTGAAACAAGCCAAGAAAGCCAGTACTGTGGAAAGCTTCAAGTCTATCTACACATGGCAATACATCAGTTGTTTGGATTTCTGGTCAAATGTCATTGCTGTTACTTGCAACCCAGAACTTGGTACTACCTCTCCTATGCTAGCTCTTTTACAACCAATTGTGGATTTGTCGCTGCATACAATAAAGTAAGTAGAAGCGAAAAAGTTACTGAGATTGGTGATGATGATGGCTCATTGTTTGTTTTTTCTTCATTTTTTGCTTCATTAGATTGAACCCTACCTCTCAATTCTTACCCCTTCGTGTCCATGTCATTCGCTCTTTGATCGCATTGATTGACTCGACTGGCTTTTATATTCCTTTGGCTCCGTTCATATTTGAAATCTTTGGACACGATATATTCAGTGCTCGGGTTGAAAATGATGAAGATCTTGAACCTTTTGAATGGGAATATTATCTCAAATCACCAAAATCTTATCTCAACAGCAAAGTCTATCAGGTTAGTCAGTAATGGACTACAATCAATATGAAACTCATCATGATTTATTTTGTTTTATTAGAATGCCGTTTTCCGAGTGGTTTATGATAGTATTATAGACTACTATGCTTGTTTTGGTCTGTCGATTGCTTATCCAGAATTGGCCATCCCCGCTATTGCAAAGGTAAATGTGAAACGATGAAAGAATTAATCTTCTCGAAAGCCTTGACACGAAATTTTTATTGTTTTTATTATCTCTCAATAGCTCAAAGAACAACGTGAAAAGATGAATGGGTCTAGATTTGTAAAATCGCTGAAACAGCTAATAGAAAAGGTAAGTAGATCTATATTAATATGCAAAATGTAGATCAGAAGTCTAACCCTTTTCTGTCTTTGATCATTAGATGGAAACACACAAGAACTATATTGAACAGAAACGCGCACCTATCGAATATACTCCCAGCAAATTGGAAGAAGTCACTTCTTTCCTACGAAACACAAACTTTGAACAAACACCATTGGGTAACTTTTTGAAAAAACGAGCACAACAACAACAACAACAACCATAGATTTAGATATTCTCTGACTTCATTATGCATTTTTAATCAATAAAAAAAATCACTCCCCCACATCTTTTATTATGCCTCAACCTCTTCGTCCTCTTCGTTTTCTTCTCTTTTATTCGATTATCTCTTGATGCTAGATTACATCACCACCTTTTCCCGCTGCCTTGCCTTGGTTACCATTGTGCCTGTCACAACTGCTATTGGTGTTGATCTAATTGTATATGCTTATAGAAATGGTCAACGGTGGATTGAGTTCAAAAATACCACAGCCTAGGAAATACCCCCCCCATACGTTATGGTTCAGGTAAGGGCTATTCTAGTTACTTATTTGCAAACGTGAACTTTTTTTTTCTATTTTCCTCTATAGTTTTTCACTCTCCATATTCTCTTACCCTTCCACTTGAGCCTTTAGATATTGTATACACATACCCATTCTCCTCTCCCACTCCTCCTCTTACATACAACGTAGTTGGCTATGCTGCAGTCGGTATATCCCGCCCACACCTAGTTTAGTTTATTGAATTTATTTATGCCACTATCATAGGCAACTACAATAAAAAATTATACTTCTATGCTACTTTATCTACCCCAGAATTAAAGATACTAAATGACAAAATATATTTCGTCTTGGACGACTGTATGTGAATTTTCTCTTTTATGATTTTTTGGACGTAAATGCAAGGCATTTTTTTTTGGGGGGGAGGAGGAGGAGGAGTAGTAGTAACTGGTATTGGGAGCGGTATTTTTAATTTGGCAGCCGGCGGGGATTTAATTATCACCTCCCGATTTCGTTTCCTCTATTTTTTCCTTCTTTTTCTTTTTTAACATAAAAATCAGTATGGGTGATGCTGGCTATTTCAAGGTATGTGGACGTTGTTTTACTTACTGATCATCATCAAACTCATCTGATAATAGGGTCTCTACTACCAAACACCTTTGTATGTACTGATTTGTTTTCGTTTTGTTTTCATTTTTTTGTTTTTTTAGGGGATCAGCGCTGATCAGGACAGCCGATTCAGCAACAAGGAAAAGAAACTACTGAAGACAATGGACTTCCCAGCCGAATTCGATGAAAAGATCAACATGAAAAATGTGAATCTCAGTGTGATCAAACCATGGATGGCTAATCGAATCACGCAATTGCTAGGCTTCGAAGATGAACTTGTTATTGACTTTGCTTTTGGCTTATTGGAAGAAGAGGTAAACACATTCTATGCGCGCTTTCATCCTCTTCCTTGCACTCATCAAACATGGGTGTGCGCACACACGCTGTCTCCTTTGTTATAGAAACCCGAACCCAAACGGATGCAAATCAATCTAACCGGCTTTTTGGAAAAAAACACACCCATCTTCATGTTGGATCTCTGGAAATTATTACTCAGTGCACAGAAATCAGGCAGTGGCATTCCCCAAGAATTTCTTGATCAGAAGAAGGAAGAGCTACGATTGAAAAAGGTAAAGAAAGGGAATGCGATGGGATGGAGTGACTGGGTGACTATTACGAGAAGAGTATCTGGGATGGCCGCGACGAACAGGGATGGGGCGCATATAATTAACTGCTTCTTTTGTACCTATAGGAACAAGAAGAACGTCGACGCGCAGAAGAAGAGGCGACCATGGATACCATTCGTCGAAAGCGTGCATCTGAACAACAAGATTATCCAAGACGTGAACGCCGATCACGATTTGTAAGTAGCCTCTCTCTCTCTCCTTCTGTGAATGCGTATGTGTGGTAATTAAAAAACAGAACCTCACCTCTCTTCACTTCATACTTATAGGATGAACCATCTTCTCGCTACAGCCGACGTTCAAGTCCATCTTCCTCCTCATCTTATCATCATCGTCGACATCATCGTCGTAGTCGAAGCCCTTCACCATATCACGACCGCCAAAGACACCGTCATCGTCCTCACGATAGAAGGTCAAGATCAAGATCTCCTCTACCTTCCTCACCTCCACCTCCATCGCAAGGGTCGAACGCGTCACAACATAGGGACGGCAATGATCGACATTATAGTGGCAGCAGTAGAAATAGAAGTAGTAGTAGAGATCATCAATATTATCGTAGATAGTTGTAGTTAGTGCATTTTATATGACTTTTACCTGTTTGTATTCGTGAAATTCTCTGAAAAAATAGAAATAAAAATTGCTTCTTCACCGAGTCAAATAGCTTATTGTATCGTATGTCATTATGCCATTTGTGTGTCTGTGCCATTTATGTGTTTGAGTAGTACGCCTGTGATGTTGTGGGTGCTTTGATTACCATATGCATTGACTGCTTCAAGTCTGTTTGTCAAGGAAATTTGACAATTACATATAGATTGAAATGATATTTTTTATTCAATTTTACAGATATGATATATGGAGTAGTTAAGCAAGAATGTGAAGTAAATTAAAACATTATCACATTTGCAGACAAACGGTCAAGGATGGCACGATGGAATGAAATGGGATTGGAATAGGACAGGGCTTACAAATTTTTGTCCCATGAGATGGTGGGATAAGGTGGGAAAACGAGATGAAATAAGATACCATCCTTGCAAATTATCTGCTGGATGACATGGAAGAGGTTGTTAAAATGGTGCTTTTATATATATATCTGAAATTAAACAACCCCCTGCTATTTTACATCATAGTAACATGGCGCTTCGAGCACAAATAACTACAGTTTAACAATAACAATAATGATAATAATGATAATAATAATAATAGTAATAATAGTAATAATAGTAATAATAGTAATAATAGTAATAATAGTAATAATAGTAATAGTAATAAAATGGCTATATATAATATGTAGAGTCTGGTGGAGCTTACGGTGCCAGTTGAAATGTAAATAAGAGACAGTATCGAGTACAGTGAAACTTTGGATGATCTTTTTATTTGATATAAGAATGGGTGCATTTATATGTTTTTCTAATACTGTGTGATAATAAACTAAAGGATGATCCATTTACGGATTTGACAGTAACTTCTATGCCAAGATGAAGATAGGGTGAAGGGTATTGGGGCTCACATATGATAGAAAATAAAGCATAAATTGTAATAATTTGAAATATGGAAGACGTTACAAATGTAATTGATATAGCTGGTATTGAATAGAATAATGGAATTATATAAAATAATCGAAAAGACTGGTTAGCTGAGGCTGTGGATGTCTGTACCTGAGGATTTGATATGTGAGGCTGCGTGCTATACCCATATAGAAATGAGAGGTACAACAGGTGACAAATGCGACATAAATATAAGTTGGATACACTAATGCGGAATATATATAAGTTTCATAAATTGTGCTCATAAGGAAACAGGAATGAGGCAAACTCTCAGCACTAATCAAAAGGAGTGGTAGTAAAACGAGATATAATTGCACAAGAGATGAGAGAGCCTAATGACACAATATTCATTGAACCAAGTAGATAAAGACATTTTTATTCAGTTGTAAGTATAAAATATTACTGAATTAACGTAAACTAAGCTAATGACCGTTCCTAGAGACTAACTAATGGTGGTTCCGAATCCTGAATCCAAAATGATGTTTGTTTTGCGTTTTTTACAACGCCCCTAATTCAAGATCCTAGATCACATGTATCCCAATGAGCCTTGCCATCTTATCATTCAGACTATCATGAAGGGAAAAAAAAATAAAAAAGAAAGAAAAAGAGAGGAAAAAGAAAATGGGGCCAAAAAAAAATAGAAAGCAAAATGCGGAGCCTGAATCATCCAGCCTTTTTTTTTTATGTCAAAAAATCAGGGAAGGGACAATTGTCATAATTACCATAGTGCATAATTCGTTTTATCTTCCAGTGGAAAGGCAGTTGCAACTACATAATCAAACTCCAATATCTCCGACGCCTTTCAAGTAAGCTATTATTTCAGCACACAAAAAAAACCCCTTGACGACGCGCTGAGCACGACGGTTGGGCCCCAAGGGGCTGCCCACCATAGTGCGAAATGGCGGAGGCTTCAATCCTATCCCATCAAAACCCACACTTTAATACAAAAAAAAAAAAAAAACTGTGGCACCCAATAAATCGAAAGATTTCCAAAAGCTCCAGCGGAGCACAAGAGCGATTATTGAGTAAAAATATGGAAGGCTCTTAATAAAATCGGGGAAAAGAAGGTTGGGATATTTGTGGCTGTAAATGTAACTGATGAATAGGCGTTTGAGGCTGTAGGTGTCACTGGGGAAATTGACTATTTGTATGCCTGAATATTGGATATTTGGGGCTGTGTGTTCTATCTGTATAGGAATGGAAGGTATGACAACGTAGAAGATGATAAATGACAATTCGACATCATCCTCCACCTACAGACCAGCTTTTTTTTTTTTTTTTTTGGAAAATATCTTCGGATCATTTCAATTTTAACGCTCACTGGGAATTACCAGGAAACGGGTGACTTTCAATGCATGAAATACATGCAATATATATTTCAATAAAACGTTGCAATGTTAAGGCCTCCAAAATGATTGTTGAGTTTTCCTTATAATGATATTTTTATCAATCACAAAGTTTTAATGCTTCAAACAAAAAACAACAGAAGTCATTGGATAAAATCAAGGAAAATAAAAAGAACTAGGCATATGATCAACTCATCAACTCACTGTATCCTACTATAGCAATAAAATAAACTAGAAAAAACCGGCATAATTGTGTATTTAAGACAATTGAATTTTTATTGATAATGTATATAATAGTAGCAGGAAAAAAAAATTAAAAATAACACAAAGAGAAGGGAAATAAACTAAACTAAACTAAACATGACTACGACTAAGATAAACTAAATGTTCAAAAATAATTCGGTGTACTTGGGAAGAGGCCATAACTTGTCAGCAACATGGCATTCCAATTCATCGGCCAGATTTCGCACCTTGTTCATGGAGGTTAAAACGTATTCACTAGATTCCTTAGCCAAAACTTCCAAATCTTCGATATGGATCATCTTGTCTAACATAGCACGGAGAGTTTTGATTTCGGCTTGCAAGTCAGCAACGACAGGGGTCAGTTGGTTCAGCAGATTGACTTCGGGACCTGAGGCCACGCCAACCTTGGACATATAAGAAGCAGCTTCGGCCAGATCGCGACGGTATTGGAAAGCAGCGGGCATAACTTGTTGGGTCACCATGGTCAATAAGGTTTGAGCTTCAATCATCACATCCTTGCAGTACTTTTCCACCAAAATATGATATCGGGATTGCAATTCGGTTTCTGAGAATACACCAGTCTTGCGCAACATAGCAGCATTTTCAGCACGTAAAAGACGAGGGAAGGCATCGGGACTCTTGACAATGTTGGGCAAGCCTCTACGGGCAGCTTCTTGTACCCATTCATCCGAGTAGTTGTCACCTTCGAATCGGATAGGCTTAGATTGCTTGATAAAGTCACGGATCACCGCCAATTGGTCTTCCTTGCTGGCTATTTCCTTAGCACCCTTTTGCTTCGCCAAGGCATCACGCATTTCCATCAAACTAGAGGCCACCGCAGAGTTGAGTAAAGTTACAGGGAAGGACACGGATTGCTTGGATCCAACAGCACGGAATTCAAACTTGTTACCAGTAAAGGCGAAGGGAGATGTACGGTTACGATCGGTCAAATCACGAGCAATGCTAGGCAAGGTTGCCACCTTGAGATCCAACACAGTACCACTAATACGGACATGTTGTAATTGAGTTCCAGTTGCATCATAGTTGACAGGTCGACCTTCTTCGACAGCATTCAATACTTCATTCAATTGACTACCCAAAAAGGCAGAAATAATACCAGGAGGAGCTTCGTGAGCACCAAGACGATGATCATTGGAGGCAGAGGCAATACCAGCACGCAAAAGGTCACCATGGTCGTATACGGCCTTCAAAGTAGCCACAAGGAAAAACAAGAATCGCAAGTTGGTTTCAGGGCTAGAACTGGGATCCAATAAGTTGTCACCTTGATCAGTAGATAAACTCCAGTTACAATGCTTGCCAGAACCGTTGACACCTCGGAAAGGTTTTTCATGGAAGAGCACCTTGAGTTTGTGTCGATGGGCAACACGGTGGAGGACGTCCATAGTTAACATGTTGTGATCCACAGCCAACATGGCCTCTTCAAAGATAGGGGCCACTTCAAATTGAGCAGGAGCTACTTCGTTGTGTCGGGTCTTGATGGGGACACCCAAGCGAGCCAGTTCATATTCAGCTTCACTGATGGCAGCCAGAACACGGGTAGGGATCTTGCCGAAGTAATGATCTTCCAATTGTTGATGACGAGGGGGAAGGCCACCTAATAAGGTACGACCAGTAATCTTGAGATCAGGACGAAGAGTATAAAGAGCACGGTCGATCAAAAAGTATTCTTGTTCAGTTCCAAGGGTAGCAAAGACGCTCTTGGTACGAGGTTTATCTATATCACAACAAACCAAGTCAGTCTCTCTTTAAGCTCTTTCCACCCCCCATATTTCTATTTTGTAATATATCTTACCTTCATCCTTTGGTTCAATCATATTTAATACTTCAACAGCAACCTTGTTCAAAGTTTCAGCAGATCGTAAAAGGACAGACTTTTCATCCAAAGCTTCACCATTGTAAGAAATGAAGACAGATGGCACATAAAGAATAGAAGTACCGTGAGGACCGTCTTGAATAAACATAGGGCTGAATTAGAGTTATATTTTAAAAAAAAGGTTAAATATAAGTATGATTGACATATTACAGTGACTATATGTAAATTACCTTTTGGTATCCCATACTATAAAAAAAAAATCAAGTTAAGACCACGTTAGTGGCAGTTTTAAACTAAATCCCATTCACTTTCTTTTTCTTACCAGTATAACCACGAGCTTCAAATGTAGTACGCATGCCACCAGAGGGGAATGAAGACGCATCAGGTTCAGATTGTAACAATTGAGAGCCAGAGAAGGTATCAATGGCAGTGACCTATGTGAAAAGTAAATGATGAGCACAAATTGCTAGAGTTACACACATATAATATAAACGAATCATACATGCATATCCTTTTCAACGCATATCCCAAAAAACTAAGACTAAGACTAAAACTAAAACTAAAAACGCCCACAACGCCATACACCAATAAATATCCAAAAATAACTTACTTCTTCAAAACCATCCACAAAGTTTGATTTCATAGTCAAGAAGCTGTCGTGCTTTTCAGCAGTAGAATCGTTCAAAGGCTGGAACCAATGGGTAAAGTGAGAAGCATTGCGTTGAATAGCCCAGACCTTGACAGCATGAGCAATAGCATCGGCAGTGACCTTGTCCAATGTTTCGTTACCCTTGAGTTGCTTAACAAAGTTCTTGTACACAGGTTTGGGGAGCATTTTGGACATTTCTTTCAATGAGAATACATTTTGGCCAAAGATTTCAGAAGTAGATTGAAGTCGACCACCGCCTTCCTTAGTGGTAGGGAATTGGACATTGCGAGGAGCCTTGGCAAGACTTCCAACAACCGAGTTCACACGTGCTTCGTGGGCCATGATGTAATTTAAGATGAATATGAAAAAGAAAAAGGAAGAAATTGGAAAATCGCGAATTTTTTTTTTTAATTGTTTTATATTTCTAATTTCGGGCGCTGTGGATGTGGGGGGGACGAGACTGCTCAATGAGTCAATGGCTATTTTTGGAAAAAACGGATCGAGCGGGGGATGAAAAAATTGACAGGTCAACAAGTAAACTGGAGATCACTTAATACACAACGTACTGTTTGCTAGGTGTAATACATAAAATAGGCATCTGATACTCTGGATGCGGTCTGTTTGTATATTATAAACATAGCCCTCTTGCTGATAAATATAAAAGTGGCATGAGTTGTATTGCAACCCCTTAACCTTATCGCCTCACCTACCCACACCCCTTTTCCCCTTTTCCTGTCCTGATCTTATTCTCTGGGTACTGATATGATTGGGTCTCACTTTATATTCATTGCCATGGGTCAATCCCTCTGTCGACGTTCTCCATACATTATTGAAAATCACTCTCCATTGACAGTATACTATACAGTATTATTTACTATACAAAGAATACCACACAGTACACAAAACACCCTTTTTTGGTCCCCCTGAAATACAACGATATTTCAACATTTCCTTTTCACCCGAATAATGAGAATAATAAACGGCTTGATCATACTATATATTATTTTCCCATTTATTCAACATGTATTGATTTTGTCGATATGATAAAATCTTCGGTTATTGAGCCGTTTTCACCGCAAACATTCTATCAGTGTTTATTATCCCTAGTTTATTTTTTCCGCTTGCTTTTTCCGGACTCCAATTTCAGTGCGACAATTTCATTAAACTTCCATGCTTCCCCCGATTGCCATAACCAGTCTTATAAAATCACCAAATAATAATCACTGTCATCCCCCATCAGTGGAAAAGAATATCTAGAACAACTATGACAAAAGAAAAAAGAAAAGATACCCAATTACACATTCACTCCTACCCAATACCTTTTTCCGATTAACGCATTACACACCATTGTATTATCAACAAAACCCAAAGTAGTAAAATAATAATAAAAGTAAATGGATTTATTTCAAAAAAAAAAAAGTGTAAGATCAGGTAAATAAACCAAGTGTACTATACTATGCTATGCTATACTATACTATACTATACTATACTATATTTATACTATACTTATACTATGCTAAAGGTACCTTCATCATTGCCCAGCGGATCATTACCTAAAATCCTTTATTACTGTCCACATTTCTAAGCACGGTAAGACCAACCCTTTTCACCCATGGTATCGACGAACTTGGTATCAGCCTTGGCCATCATCTTATCACGCAAGTCACCAAAGATAACGTTTCCTTCGACGTGTTCAAAGTGTTTGGGCTGCCAAGTCTTGCTATCAGCAGCGGCTTCCCGTTCCTTTCGTAGAGCACGTTGAGCATTTTCAATCAAGGATTTCTCGTTGGAGGCAGTCATATAATCACCAGCAACCAGGGCTTCTGACACCTTTTGCCAAATGCGCCGGGATTCCAACTCACCTTGTTCGGAAATAGGGGCAACGTGAGGAGTAGGTTTGTTCAAGCTGGCAACGTCCAAAAAGGCGACAGAAGATTGCTTGTGTGTCGTCAGAGTAGACTGACCGGTCCATTGACCTTCGATCACCGTTGGTCCGCCTTGCTTCATCTTGTTGTTTTCGTGTCTAACTGTCGCTTTGAAGTGATGCAATTCGCCTGAGATCCAACCCTTGGTGGTATATTCGATTGCTGCATGGTAACCACTGGATGATTCGATATAAGAAGTGCCATACAATTCGACATAAGGAGCTATCCCAACGCAAAAAAAAAAGAAAAGAGTTGTAGAGTATTTCTCCTAAAGCGTTATCCTTCAGTCTCTTTTTGTAATAATTACCTGCATACCAAATTCCATTCACCGACAAAGAAGGCAATGTGAATAAATAGGTTTCATCCCTGGCAGTCAATTTCAATGTACAATAACCGATTTGATCCACTAACATTTGAGTACCAGAGAACCGGGTCTTTTGTCCATCGTGGCCCATGACAGACACGCCAGCCTTGTCATTGCTGATATAAAAACCAGACACAGGAGGATGGTGAGATACTTGTTCACATACAATACGAGTTCCATCTTCCCAAGAGCAGTAAAATTGTTCACCAAGGATAGGATTGAAAGGTTTCTTTTCCCATTCTCCTTTTGGCACACGGCTAGAGAAGGAACCATTCAAAGATGAGATAAACCATTTGACAGCCGCATAGAATCGTTCTTCAGCATCATCTGATTCACCAATCGAACTAAACTATACAAATTGATAGAATATGGATAAGTATGTGACACTTGATCCTCCTTTTTTTTTTGTCTTTTTTTTTTATCACTTACTAAGGTAGGTTGATCAGCCCAGAAGGAACTATGTAATTAACAACAACAATAACAACAGCAACAGCAACAACAATAACAAAAAAAAAAAAAAAAAAAAAAAAAAAAAAGGTTAATAAGATGTGCCACGTGTATCATAAAAAAGTCATCAAGTAGAGGGAATGCCAACAGTGTAACCACAAACCGTATCATATGAAAAAAAAAGAAATACAAGTCCTTTTTTTAAGCATACACCCCATATTCATTCCCTATCATCTATATCGTCACCATGATCGTCTTTTCCTAGACCCTTTTTGATACAAAATAAAATACTTACGAGTATTCCAGTAACGAAATGGGTGCCAACAAGAAAGAGGGGCAGGTCAAGCTAGAAAGATCACCAGTGAACGAAGCAAGAGTTTTCAAAAAAGAAGAAAAACTACCTTGTTGATCAGCAGGAATACTTTCAAGTGCATTGTCATTACTCATGATGAAACTTGAAGAGATGGAAGAATGGAGAGGGAGTAAAAAAAAGAGAGTGAGAGAAAAAGAAAAGAACTGAAAAAAACAAACGGGCAGCAAAAAAAAATAAATAGCAAACGGACTGGGATTAAAACACCGCACATCTTGTTTACAGTGATTTTGAAGGAGTGCAAACACAACCTAATTCCACTAACCACAGTATGTCTTTTTATTTTTTGTTGTAGCATATCGTAATTTTTTGTTTTATTTTCTTGTTTGAAACAAGGGAGAGGAGGGTTTACATTTCAATCATGGGGCGCGATTACAGGCGATAAGTTTATTTTTCCCATATCAACGCAATTTAGCTTATCGTGAAGTAACTAAAATCATTCAGGCGTCTGGAAAATCCTGCCGTTTCCCAATTGATGTTCAAATAGTTGCAGGTGTCTGCAAGCTAAATATGTCCAGAAAAGAGAGGAGAAGAGACGCCAGTGATTTCCCTCCTCTGATCATTTCTACTAGCTCCACAGTATCGATCTTTAGTTGTATCAATACTTATACTGCCCATCCCCTTTTCAATCTCTTCCTAGTCCTTTTCTTGGTACAGAGTGAAAAGGTGAAGAACGCTGGCTGTTTAACTCGGAGCGGTAGTTAAAAAAATAGCTTATTTTTGCTTTTTTCTCAAAGAAAAAAGATAATGATTCTTTTTGTTAGTCGAAAAGAAGCCAGAAAAAATGATATAGCATATGTACTATCAATTCATGGTCACTTTTATGCTACATGCATGTTAACCAGAATCACGGATCCTCCCTGCTGTGTTGAATAGAAACCATGTAATTATTTTTTTTACGCTAAGGGGCTGTTTTTAACTCCGATAAACTCGGTTGCTCGGGATTTCACCCCATGTTCTATCCCATTTCTTCTTTCTTTTTTTTTTTTTTTTTCGTCAATCTTGTGTCCCTCTTTCTTGCTTCCTTTCTTTTTTATATTATATATTTTTTTCTTTTGAAATCACCAAGCAAAGAATGTCTGATTCTGATGAGCAACTCCAAGTGAACACCTACATTTGGAGTCAGAGCAGTGATCAAGTGACTCTCTCCTTCCTTGTACCCGAATCCTCCAAATCAAAGGATCTTGATATTGTTATTGATAATCAATATGTGAAGGCTGGCTTGAAAGGTCAAGAACCTGTTTTCAAAGTAACGAAAAAAAACAATGAGGAAAACTTATTGGTTACGTGACTTCCCTATTCATTATCTTCTCTTTGACAAAATTGTAGGCCAAACTATTTGCAGCCGTCAACCACTTTGATTCTCTATGGCAACTAGAAAAAAACTCGGCATCACCCTTTTCATCATTGACTGCGTCACCGTGTCTTTCAATAGCCTCATCTTATACATTCATGTCGCCCACTCATTCGCCCAATTCCTCCATGATCTTACCAGCACCTGCATTGACTGAGTCTTTGACTTTGGATGCTTCTTCGTCTGCTACTCAAATGGCCGACCTTTTACAACAAACGGCTGCACTTGGAAGTACTGCTGAATCGACGACTTCAGATCTAGGAGATGACTTGTCTCAATCACCTTCATCGCCTACTTCTCTCACCACTCCTCCCCATCCACCTGCTTCGTCTTCCTCGTCTAGCCAACACCACTCTCACCAGCAACAACAACAACAACCTTCGTCTTCGCAACAACAACAGCAGCAGCAAGTCAAATATCGAATTCTTACAATTCATTTGGAAAAGGAAAAGGAAGGGTTGGATTGGGCTATTCCGGTATCTTCTGGTTACAAGTCTGAAATGGACCTGGATGTGACAAGCACCTACCATTTGGCCAACTGGCATGAAACTCGTATGGGCAATCTCAAGGTACAGTACAATAAATATGACACGATATAGAATGAAATGGATGACTTACATGATTTTATTCTTACAGAGAGCATTAGAATACTATTTGAACGCGGCAGAACGTGGTCACGTCAAGTCAATGATCAAGGCAGCAGCATTATACGAAGTAAATCCAAAAAAAAAAAAAAAAAAAAAAAAAAAAAAATTGTAGCGTGAACACTTGACTCATTATTCCCTTGTTTCTATATGGACAATTTTAAGACTGATCAAGAGACTGTCCCGAATGCTACCATGTATCCCGAAAAAAACGCGCAAAAGTCATTTGAATGGTACAAACGAGCAGCAGACATTGTTGGTACACCAAAGGATGGACATCAGCATGGAGACGGGCCTGATCCGTTAGCATGCTACGTTGTGGGGACACTATATGGGTCTGGGTCGGCGGATGCCAAGGTGGAAAAGAATTACGAACAGGCGCTCTACTACTACAACCGCTGCATGTTGATCACTGCACCACATATTGACCTTGATTTTGGAGTCCTCGACCAGCATCACATTCCCAAATCGATTCTGCGTAACCACACACCTCATACACGTGATGAGCGATATTTCAGTAGCTCGGCATTCCAGACTGGTTTGATTTATCTTTATGGATCGCAACCCGAAGGCGAAACTGTCCGTTCCACCACTACCGTTCAAGTCGATCCATTGTTGGCCTTGCGTTACTGGAAGGAGGCCGCCGTGCTGGGTCATGCTCAAGCCTCGTACAATATCGGGATCGTGTACGCCAATGCTATGGGTGTCGATCAGGATTTATGGATGGCAGGGAAATGGTTTGGCCGTGCTCAGAAATTGGATACCTCGCAACGATTGGTAGCCCCCGCTGGTGTGCCTGTGGTGATGGACTGGGATGCCAATGAAGATGATAAAGACAACGTTGGAAAAAAGACGCATACCACTGGCACTTCTGCCGCCAAGAAAAACAACAACAAAGAGGCAGCACCACAGAAAAAGAAGACCCGAAGAACTACCAAGAAGAGAAAGGGCAGCAAGAAACAGAAACAGGGCGATGATGATTTGTTAGGTGTGGCTTTGGCTCTAGGTGGACTCACGGCTGTCGTAGGTGTGGCCTGGTGGTGGTATTATAGATCTCAAAAGAATTAGTTTAGTGTTTTATCAGTAATAGTATAGTTTAGTTATTTATATGTTGTTGTTTTTCATGGGATGAAATGAATAAAATTGACCTGATGTTGTTTATTATTTTAATTTATTCCTTGTCAATGATTTGCATATTGTTTGGTTCTGGTTCAGTGGAATCATGTACCGAAACCTCTATGGGGATAATTTTTGGAAAAAAAGGGGGGGTAGAAACCTGGAAGGAAAAGGTGGATGAAAGTCAGAAGGTTACTCATCATACGGGGTGTCTTCTACCATTTTACCATATATACGCTATTCAATACTGTCTTCATTCCTATTTTGCTTTTATTTAATAAAATTTCCCCTAGTTATTTAACTTGTATGTAGTACTAATTGAAATACCCTTATTATTATTATTGGAGCTGTCCCCCTCAATGGCTGTAAGGGTCAGTATCATAGGTCTTGGATCCATTACCGTTCAATTTTTGGAGCCTTGATGTTGGTGTAACCTATTCCTGTGTTTGCCGTACATGATTTTTAAATGGAGGATCAATCTAGACTTCGTTTCTCTTTTTTTTTTTTTTTGCCCCTTTCCCCTTCTATTTTTTTTTTTTTTTTTTTTAGTTTGCACTGACATGATATTATGAAACACGCGATATTTTTGACTCTGTTTTTTGTCTTTACTTGTTCTGTATGTCTGGTATGGTCTCAATCGGGTATGTTATATGCAATCTCATGCTTTGGTGAATGTGTATGTTATACTGAATGTTGCTTCTTTTTTAAATCGTAGTGACAGACACTGAAAATGGAGGTGGATCCAATTGCTCACCTACTAACTGTCAAGCCTTGTGTAATCCAGGCTGCTCTGCCAATACGACATGTGTCCTAGGGACGATGAAATTGTGTGGTGTGTGTCCTTCGTCTCTATGCATTGACAACTCACTACTTGGTCTCCCAGTGACTTCAGGTGATGGTAGCGGTAACAATGATGATGACGGTACTACAGCAGTAGAGAACATTGGCGACAACCACAAAATGCTTGGTGGAATGATTGGTGGATTGGTGGGTGGTGGGCTACTTTTAATGGCGACTGGTCTGGTCTTTATGCATTGGCACAAGAAACAAAACTCCAAGAAGATTTTTTCCCCTCATGTCCCGCCCCTTTCTCAAAAGGGTTTTACTGTAAGTTCATTATTTTTTGAGCAGTTACGAGAGATTGTGCCTCATTTCTTTCCTTTTTTTTTTTTTTTTTTTTTTAGAATTCTGCTGTAAATACGTCAAAAGCTGGACCAACATCACCATCATTGAACCTACCCACTTTGATAGTACCATCTTCAGGGGTGACTCAGCAGCTAGGTACCAGACAGGTGTCTCTTCATCGGAAGCAACCAACGCCATCAAGAAATCAACAGGCCAATGATGATAGTTATAATGATATGGATGATGATGACGGTCGCAGCAGCATCAGCAGCGTCAGTCATCATGGTCTGGCTTCCATGATTACTGTTGGAGGACACCCTCAAGAGCAAGGATTCCCTGGAACTCGTCTTAAGCCACAAATCATGCGACTCAGCACAGTCCGGGCGTCGATGGTCAATGAAAGCCTCAACCAAAATAGGTCAAGCTCTGTGCGTACAATGTTGACACCACACACCATGCCGTTATCTGGATCAGAAAAAAGTTTCACCACCAGCAACAACATCAATAACAACTCCTCTACCGTCTCACCTTTATTTCCTACCATTGCACCAACCATCTCAGCTCCTTCATTGGAAACAGAAACGACCAGCAATCCATTTGATGATCGACATTGTGTGATCGACCGATAACAACAATAATACAACAACTCAACAAAAATCTCCCCAAATCAACATCCCTGCTTGTATCAACGTGTGTGTGCAAGCCAATGGATCTCTAAGTCGGACCTCTTTACCATGTCCCCTTTTTTTTACCTCCTTTTATCCTTTAGTTTATGATATTCCATTTTGTATCACGTTTTTTTTCTTTGTACACTTCGCCTCTTATTCCCTTATTGACACCGTTGACTACTTACATTCATATCATTATCACATTTTGTTTATCAAGCTGATCTCCTCACAAAACACAAATAAAGATAATTTATTTTCTAAACCCGCTCTGTATTCATCATTGTCCCTCATTGTTTTTTTTTAAAACAGCAACTTGATTTCCGTGTATTCTTTTGATGCTATTTGCATTTTAAGTGAAAAAAAAAGAAAAGATCGTTTGCATAGAACTAGGATGATAAATCTTTTTTCATATTTGTGATACCTTACCCCTAGTTTTTTTTTTTTTTTTTTTTATCAGGTAAGTTTCGCCGGATTTGTTTGATCCTCCGTCCCCTCTCCTTCATAAATGGTGTTAGAATAATGGGAATGATCGGCTGTTTATTTGATTTGTCTATTCGCCATGGTGGCGAAATAGAAAGGCAGAATCATGCTATTGATAGATCTTCCTGGCAAAATTCATATCTCGGCGGCGATTGAATTATAACGATATAAAGTTTCATTTCCCCAACTTTCTTTCTTTTCTCTTCCTTTTTTTTTTTAATCTCTCTGTCTACATATCACACTTAAACTCTCTTCTTCCTCTTCATTACTAGATCAATCTACTTTTGGTTACTATATTTATTGATCTAGAGTGTATAAACATCAACCTCTTGCCTCTTACAGTATGTCAGCCACCACAACTACAACTACTACGACGGCGGAAACAACCACTCAGGGGGCTATGAAACACATTCAGTCGAAATAGCAGCTTCAGTGATTTCCAGCAATACTGTGGCTAGCACATTGAAAACAGGTCATTCTTCCCATCACCATGATCGATCTAGCTCTCAAGCGGATGCCACGTCCGAAAAGCATAGTTACATTCAGCAAGACCCTTCAGCTGAGGAACCTTCTCGGTGGAGCAAGGTGAAGACGAAGTTGTGGCAACTCTTTGTGAAGTACTGGTTCTTATTGGGTCTGGCATTTGTGATTGGGTTAGCGTGGGCAATCCCGACAGTGGGTAAATCCTATGGATCCATCCAGGCACAATATACGGTGAAATGGGGTGCAGTCATTGTGATCTTCTTACTGTCTGGCCTGGGATTGGATGTCAAAGTCATGTTTAAAACTATTCTACGCTGGCGGTTGCATCTGTACGTGCAGGTGGTGAACTTTATTGTGCTCCCCTTCTTGGCTTGGGGTATTGTACGGTTTTTCATTTCCGTGGGCGCCCATATTGATGAAATGGTGTATCAAGGTTGGATCATTGCCTTATCTACCAGTACTACAGTCTCGTCCAATTCGGTCATGACAAGGAATGCCAATGGGAATGATAGTGCAGGTATGAATTGAAAAAAAAAAAGCTGGACGTCCCATGGGGCAGGGTTGGTGGAACCTTATGATCGATTCCTTATTAATCCTTATTTTTTATTGTGTAGCTGTTTTTAATGCGGCCCTCGGTAATGTCCTTGGTATCTTCATATCTCCTGCTTTGATGACAGGTAAGTCCGATCCGACTTATTACTGATGATTTTTTAATCCTTATTATTTACTTATTTATTATTATTATCATTATTATTATTATTATTATTATTATTAATATTATTTTGTGATCTAGTCTTTGGTGATGATCGTATTTTGTTTCCTCCTGGAAGTGCACGTGGAAAACCCGATTACATCAAGGTCCTATTCCAACTGGGCTTAACCGTTTTGCTTCCTTTGGTAGTTGGTCAAATCATCCGTTTCCTGTTTCCCACAACGATCAAGAAATGGTCCCAGAAGTTGAAATTCCCTATTATCAACAGCTTGGCTCTTTTGATCATGGTATGGTCTGTCTTTTGTGATGGTGTGGCCAGTGATGCTTTCCACAAGTTGTCCGGGGTGGATATTGTTGCCATCATTGGTGTGGATATCTTTATGTATTTGTTTGGTTGTGCTCTCTGCCTATTTATTTGTAGACTCCCTTGGCCTCGTCGCTTTAATGAACCTGCTTGGCTTGATAGATATCGGTTGACAAGAAAAGATGCTGCTGCAGTCATGGTAAGCTTCTCAAGAAAGTAAAGGATACGAACGGAAAAGAGCTTTTTTATAACCACATCTCTTGCTCTTTTTATTTAGTATTGCGGAGCGACCAAAACTGTCTCGATGGGTATTCCTTTGATCAACGTCCTTTATTCTGGTACTAGCTTCGGTGTGGTTGGTGTTCTTTCTTTGCCTTTACTTCTCTACCATATCTGCCAGTAAATGATACAAAACAAAAACGTATACCCTCTTCACAAAGTATCTAATATATTTACTTGATTTTATTCTCATGATAGACTGTTTATCGGCAATTTCCAAGTCTCTTTGTTGAAAAAGTGGATCCAAGATGAGGAAGTGGAAGATAGTTGCACCTTGAATCAGGAATCACGCTGTGAGGCGGACACTCAATCTTTGCCCAGCTTTACTACCCGACGTAGAACCAATGGCGAACGATCCATTTAGTAATTTAGTCACTTTTCCCTCCTCAATATACCTATTATTGTTATTTTATCGTTGTTATTATTCTTTAGCTTTATTAGTTGTACTTTATTTGTATGTCTATTTCTACTTCATTATGAACGTTGAATGTATTTATCTTAAAATAAAAATCCACATTTGGCTGCAATATGTTGTCTTAGTTTTTGGGGACATGATGGTTTTTGTTATTTGGAAATAAAATTCAAATTCAGACAATTGCTCAGTACATGTGGCATGGACTGGAGTTGGTCTGGCAGCGTCTTCAGTAAATTTCATATCCCGCCCACGTGTTTTTTTTGAATTTTTCCTTGATCATTGTCACCTCTATGAGGATATGGCGAACTTGGATTAGCTTTAGGTCTAATTTAGAGGTGTTTTTGTATCAGGGACTACAACATGCATAGAGGAGCCTTTTTCATTTTGGATTCAAGATTTATTATAGTAACACCATTACTGTTTATGGCTCTTTGCAGCCTTAAATAGCTTTGTTTAGTATAAGATCTGTCCGTAGTTTGCATTTGCATCGGAATAAAATATGCCTATTCTTACTTATTTTAATCAAAGATGTCCTATTAATTACCCTCCTATCTTCTACAATGGACTTTTTGTTTACCATCCCTTTTTTAGATTAGTGTTGGTCGTTGATACGCTTCAATAAAAGATATATCCATTTATATGACAGTGCTTCTCATGTCCAGTCTGCCTTGAACAGTATAATTTGATATTTTTACAGTCGTCACTTTAGATTAGTGCTGACCATTCTTCAAATGCTCCCACCATGTCCAAAATACATTGTCGAAACTGTAGAATGACTCTATACAGTACGTCTTCTGGAAACTATTAAGTCTAAATTCACCGTTTCAATAGTCATTTGAGATTCTAAGTTTACGTTTGACCCTCTGTCATTTCATATATTAATGCCACTCACAAAGTGGATAATGCCTAGGAGGTCCAAAAAGAATTGTTATTGGAATTACGATATTTCACAGCCAATAATCCATGCTTTCCAGAAAGGTATTGTTATTATGTAGTTCATCATTATTCCGGATATTATTCATGTGAATTCCTATGATACTGTATCTTTTTTCCTAGTATCAATAAAGCAGATGTTGAGCGCCTTTTTTTTTTATGATAGATCAGACGCTGAGAAATAGCTGTAAGTTTTTTATGATATCATAAAATAAAGAAATAAATGAAGGGTTCTCAAGATTGGAGAGGAGGCAAAGGTAGTGGTAGGTTTCTATTCTTAAGACGGTATAATATCATAGACAAATATTCGAAACCGTATTTGAAGGTAAATATTTTCAAACACTTAGAAACACTTTATGATATATTATTTGTCATTGAGGCTATTCCCTCAGGAAATACAATTTTTTTTTTATTGTGAAATAAGCGTAACCTAAAAGCAAACTGAAAATGGAAGAAAGTCTACTGCGATTGGTAAACTGTTCTACAATACAGCACTGCACTAAGCAGTAAAATAAAGGTAAACTATTCTACAGACTAATTTACAATAAAGAGAGGAGTACCAATCCATAGTGTCATAAGAACAGGACTCATGTCATCGATGCTGAACAGTACTGTCGGTGTCGTTGTGAAATGAGAAAGGGGTCAACATCCTACCAGGGTTGAGTGAAGCTGGTTGCTGTAAATAAATAAATAAAATAGATGGAGCTGGCATGCTGCTGATTACTATCATTATAGGAGCGAAACATGTTGAATAGTGGCGAATGGTGTATGATGTTGATGTAATAGGGAAAATAAAAACTGGGAAGAGGATTTCCTTTTTTGCATTCACATTGATAAGGGTAAAAAAAAATCGTAAATCAATCCTCACAAGAGGTGACGAAAAAGATTTCACATTCCGCACACATGAAATATTTATTTTCTCTCCTCTGCCTTTTATAATTTTTCGTCCCTCTTTCTTTTTGATTTTTTTTTCTTTATTTTTTCTTCACCATTCAGCTTCCATAGGGCTATGTTGAACTTAGAATAGTATCAGGACTAGTTTAGAAGGGATTTCAGATCAGGGATTACAAGATGCATGGGGAAATCCTTTCATTTTGGAGCCTTCATTATTCATCAACTGGGTTTAGTTTTAGTTTGTATCTACGTCTGAATAAAATATGTATCTTTTTATTTGCTTCAATGAAAAATGTTCCGCTTGTTTCTCTCATTTACTTTCATTACCTTCTCCCCCCTTTGAATCTATTGTTATGAATCAATAAAAGTCATCCCTTTAGACTTTCTCATGCCTTACACAATACAGTATAGTAGCTCTCTATCTACGCTCATCTCTTTAGATTAGAAACGACCATTCTCGGTTCTCCCCCCTCCCAATAGCCTTCCTCATGCTACCTTCCCCTGGATCCCTTGGTACCGAAGAAAAACAAACAATGACTATCAAGGCAGGGTGCTGATCCTGGATTACGATAAACCTAGCGCCCCTAGAATGCTGACCATGACGATGACACCGGGACCCTCCGACGTATTTTGAATGCTTGCTTCTGCGGGAAAACAAATTGATATCACATGGTGTAGAATGCCGACAAAACAAATAAAACTTGGATGGAATACAGAATATTTGCAAACAATCTGGATTAGAATTAATTGGACTGATTGGTGGATGGATGGAAAAAGTGTGTGTTCCAAGTGTATACAATACAACGTCACTCCTACCTCTCTCTCTCTGTGTGTGTGCGTCTCAGAAGGCGGTGCATTGGCCCAAAGGTTTTGATGTAATGACGAACGGTGTGTAACCATCCTGACCCTGGATTTGAACTTGAGCAACAGGTGGAAGATGACTAACAACGCAGTATGAAATAAGGTGACTCAAGTTGACTTTGGATGCATTGGTGATTAGACAACAGGTGGCCCCTTAGTTACTTGATGGGTACATACAGCGTATTTACCAACTGCGCGGGTTTAGGCAACCAATATCAGTCGCTATTGTTTCCGCAACTGCATCATGTTGTGTATTTTGTTGTCGATGTGCTTGGAAAACTCGATCTGCCACAATTTGGGGAACAATCGACGGAAAGGAAAAGCATACTGTATGTTTGACACCCCCCTGACGACCCTGTACAACTGCTTTTATTATTATTTTTATTTGAAGATCAAAGTTTTGGCTGCATAGTGGAAAACAACATGATACAATTACGCGCTTCATTTTCACACAGTGGACACGGGATATGCTAAATGGTGGCTTCACGCATGCTTATCGATGATTTTATGGAATCTTGGAAAAGGTCAATGGGGTTCATTTGTGTACTCTTGAGGCACACAACGGCTTCGGATAGGAAAACGTCTTTGGTAAGAAAAGAAAAAAAGAATGAGAATGACGGTGGCTGATTAGTCTGTTTTGTTTTTTCTTGTTTAGGGGTACAAACGCCAAGGTCGGACTCCATCACAGTTACAAAATCAAGGAAATAAACATTTGGTGTGTCAAAATGTCGTTGAGGATCATCAAGAGTTTGGTTTGATCGATGGGAAGAAAACAAATAAATAAACAGGAAACGAAAAGTAGGTGTAAAATGTGTATTGACTACTGATTACTCTTTTTTTTATGACATAAGCGACAGATGAAATGGGCTTATATAGCATCCCCTTAAAATATATGGTTGAATCAGAAAAAGAATAAGAACATGATCATGATCTAATGGTTTATATCCCCTTCTATCAACAACAAGATGTCTTCGCTAGTTATTGGCAGAAAACCACTGAATAGACTGGATTGTCGATCAATACAGTATGATATACACAACACTTTACTTTTGGAAAACTGGCATGTTTGGTCCGCAATCTGGGATTTGGACTTGTTACATTATTTGACCCCTCTCAACCTCCCCCTTTTATCTACCTCTCTGTCTTTTTTTTTTTTTTTTTTTTTTTTTTTTTCCTTCCTTCATTACATTACCTTATTCACATACACACATAGATAAACTTGGCCCTACTTTAAATTCACTAGTTAGACACTCTATTATATTTTATATTTATATTTGTATGAATCAATAAAAACGTTTATATTGCCATTATATATGATACTGTCTATTTTTTGTTTGTTTGTTTGTTTGTACCAAATAACGTATATATTTTATTTTTAGTGCACAGCCATGACTAAAGGTAATAAGAGTAACCCAACACTACCATTGCCGATCATTTTACGCGTCAGCAAGGTAACTCAAAACTAAACAAAATTGGGGGGTGAAGAAGGGGGCGTAAGCAAGCATGTCCGTGGGCACTCTTCTTTTATCCATAAATGGAAGCCCAGTACAACAGACTGACGAATACATCTTTAATCACGGCCGGTCGATTTCGCGCGAGTTACAAGCCGTATTCAATAATGAAATGGAATTCTGTAACATTTATGCCAATACACCTTATAGAACATAACTCGTTGACTTATTCGATAAAGCTGTTTTACCTTTTTTTTTTTTTTTTTTTTTTTAGGTGCCTGAAGTGGCATAAGCCTTCTCAACTAAAGTCACTTGACATTATTTGAGAGAATTATACTGCAAACTGCTCCTTTTTCAGCTGTTTATCTTATTTCATTTATCAAACGAGCCATCCAACCTCGAGACAAGCTGTCTCTCCAAAAAGACGAAAAACAATCAGATAGGAATATTCTTTTTTAAGGTTGAATCACATGGAGGAGGAATTTTGTCGAGCGAAAGTGAAAGCGCGCGAGCGAGTCGAGCGAAACATGGTCATTGTCTGGTAAAAAAAAAAAAAAAAAAAAAAAAAAAGCGAACGAAAAAAATACTTCAAACATGTTGGTTACACGCATACTTGGTTGATTCTCTGGTTATCGCGCGAGGCTCCGTTCATAAAATGAACGGTAATTTTTTAATTTGTAATGCCGACAAAGAACAGGAAGAAAATAAATTAGTCAAAAAGGGGAGGAGGAAGAGGAGGAAATGAGTTGAAAATGGTATATGATCATTACTTATTAAAAAAAGAACGGGTCCTTTTCGACCCAATTTTTTCCTCCCCCTAATAATTAAGAAAAAAAAAACAGTAGCAAGATCCTTATCAAGAATGAGACCGCAAAAAAAAAAAAAAAAAAAAAAAAAAAAAAAAAAAAAAAACTTTTTAACTAGGGTCAAAGAAGAAGGTAGTAAAAGGGGGTAAAGCGTTTAAAAACAATAAACTTTGATACTTGCAAGTTCGCGCGCAGGTTATGAAAAAAAAACAAAATGCCTTCTCTCACCCCCGCTTTGTTGGTCCCTTTTTCGCTTTATATCATCTGAAAATGGGCAATCAACTTTTTTTCCCTTTTGTCCCACCTCTTTCATGAATTGTCGCGCGCTCTTGACATGCCGAAAAAAAAAATAACAATTGACAGTACCATATGCTTTGATTCGATTTCAATAAGTAGTAAATAAGAAGGAGTGAAGTAGTATAAAATAAGTGACAAGGAAGCTATTGTCACTTTTGTATATACATAAAAAAGTATGTGCTATGCAGAAAACAAATGGTTGCAGTCATCATTGGCGATATCGGTGAAAACATCGTCAAATGGTAAGTGTGTGTGATCAATCAATCTACAGCTATATAAAAAGCTCTTCTTGTGTGACCTCAGAGACTCCCCCTATACAAATAAAAATTGGGGGGAGCTCATTTTCATTTTCCTGCTCCTCAAAAATAATGTTTGGAACCCCGACAGCGATTTTCACCAATTTATAAAGGGACAAAAAGTTTTTTTTTATTTTTCCATTCTTTCTTTTTCTTTTCCATCTCTTCACCTCTATTTTTTAATTTCTTAAATAATCTCTTTTCATATATTATGCCATCTGAAAAATTCAAGATTTCTAAAGCAAGTCGATCAATTCGCCATGCTGCACAAAACTTTTTTTGCACTTTTAGTGCATCTCCTAATGGGTCTCAATCAACGTCAACCACTTATCCTATAGGTAAGAAGGGAAAAACGATCTTGTTGGAGTAAACGTCGACTAATATTCTTTCACATTCATAATAGTGGGTGGAAACATCTCAGCTAGTATTCACGAAGATCCTGAATCACACTTGGACCGACGATCGGCTCACAACGCTTTGGAACGTCAACGTCGTGAAACACTGAATTCAAAATTCCAAGAATTGGCTCACGCATTACCCGCTCTTCAAACTGTACGCCGCCCTAGCAAAACAATGATAGTGGCGAAATCCCTGGATTATGGTAAATATCAAACACAAACATGCAAAAAAAAAAAAGAAACCAAAGCTTATTTATTCTTTCTTTTCGTAGTCACTAAAAGTGTCCAACGAGAAACTCATTATGTCAATCAAATCAAGGATCTGCAAAAGCAAAATGAGCGCCTACGAAAACAAGCCAAGATCTCAAAATTAGCTTCAACCAACAAACACCATCTATCCGGCATTAATAAAACCAAAACGACTTCATCGACTTGCACCACCTCCACTACCTCCACCGACGGACCACCACCTATGACTCCGCCATTGTCTTCCTCATCATCCAATGCTTCTTCATGCACAATGAAACGTAGTTCCACCCTCTCGTCGACAGGTCAAATCAGCACTCACAAGAACAACGTCCATCAAATGTCTTCCCCAGTGATTGAAATCAACCAGTACCATAAACATCAACAAATGTCTCCTCCCTTGACACCCGAAACACCTAACAAGAAACAACGAACGTCTTCCCCGTTGATGGATAGCACCACATGGGCAGATCCTTCCATGATGATGATGACCACCACCATGCCAACGGCCACTACGATTACTTCTAATGCCACTCCTCCACACCATAGAGATATGACTTCGACAATGATGATGATGCCACCTCAACAATGGCCCGTCCATGCCAGCGATCCTATGTTTTCCACCCCCTCATTGGATTTATATTCGACTAGCAGCAACAGCCCCAACAACAACAACACCTTCATGTACAACACCCCATCAACCAATACTCATCAACCATCCATGCTTCAAAATGCTACTCATTATATGTCTCTTTCTGATCCTAACATCAACCCCATGCTCTTCTCTCCATATCAATGGCAAGACAGTCCTCCAGTTTACCATCCTCCTGTAGCCAAATCTTCTGATCCACTTTACTTGGCTTAATTTTGGTGTTGTGTCCGTTGCGTGTTATATCCCTTCCCATTCTATTTGATTCCTTGGTAAATAAGGGCTTGCTCTTATTTATTGACTCTTTTTTTTTTATGTATTGATTATGAAAAAAAAAGATGGATACCTTCTTTATTGTATGTGTACATATTTAGTTTACTTTGTTTTTTAGTTTAGTTTTCCCCCTTTTTTTATGTTATGATATGTCAATGATGCGTCGCTTGCTCGGTGTACTTGATTTCTCTTTTTTTTTTTTAACTTTGCCCCCTTTTTTAAATTAATTTAATAAACCACTGGTGATCTGTATTGTCTTTTTGATGACTTTAATGTGTATTTTGTGTTTTTGCGTATGGATGAGGGGAGGGGGGATCAACGGCATTGTGGGTGGGGGAATTTTCATTTTTTGTGATGATGATTTGCAAAGGATAGGCTGCATCTTTTCGCTCGGTCTGCATGGTATCGTCCCTTTATGGCAATCTCAGGAACCATGCGATGGGCACATTTTTGTAACAAACAACGAACCAAATCCCAGTTTCACTTCAATAGCTTAATCGTACATATCATACCAACCTTTTTTTTCAATCCCGTCCCTAGCTCCATTCATTTATGATACGATCTGATATGATTTTTTTCATCCATTCATTTACTTTTTATATTATCATACAATAAAAAAAAGACCAAAAAAAAAAAAAACTTGTGTATAATTATGTTATATCTTACATCAAAAAAATTATTCATGTGTTTCATCCATAGAGTCAAACATTCTCAAGCATCAGATGACAAGTGAACATCGAAAACTATTTTTTTTTGGGGGGGGGTAGGAAAAGTCCGTTCACTAGGTCATGTTATCCTTAAAAGGTCACTGATCAATCTCATTCTCATTCTTGCTGTCTCTCCTTAACTTCCAGTGTTGACATCTCCGATCACCAATATAGGGGAGTGGGGGTGGGGAGGTCGAGAGTGAAAATCCTGCTGCTATTCTCGGACTTTTATCGCGCGAAAGTCAACCGAGGGTGCAAGCGAGCGAGCGAGCGAGCGAATGTGGTGTCACAACTCCACCCACTGGAATACTTTATACACTTACAGTCATTGATCGACATTTCTCGGTAGACATGACCGTCTCGGCCTTGGGATAGTTCTAATTTCTTCCTATTGCAACCGTCTTTGCGACTCACAAAAAAAAAAAACAAAATCTGTGCCGAACAGGAGAAAAAACAAAATCGCCACAGTCATTGACTCTATGTTCAACAAACATGTATCGTTTTTCATTTTAATTCGAGACCTGTGCTAGTTATTAATGAAACCATCATTGACATTCCTACTAATAAGATGATATAAAAAAACCCCCATATATGCATCTGGATATCTGGTTTTTTTTTTTTTTTTTTTTTGGTTTTTTTTTCCTAGGCCAAAAATCCCAAGTTATAGTTTGTACAACGGTGACGAATCCCTGTTGTACATTTATACATATATTTCCAGCAAAATTTGGCAATGATCAACACTCATATCTCTGCATTGGGTCTTTTTTTTTTCATGTCGTGTTGGGCTGTGCGGCTACACTTGTACGTTTTTATTTTTTATAAAGGACACTAGAAGAGAAAGGGGGGTATAATGTATGAGTCGGGGACAGTGCTGACGCATTCATCATTGTTCTACAAGTAAAGAGAGTTTTTGTACGTATGGAATAAAAAAAATCACATTGGTAACAGTACCATTGATGAATATACCAATACATTTTGCGTTCAGCTATTTTTTTTTTTTTTTTTTTTGTGAATGTGAAGCAAACAATCAACCCTAGCATAAAAAGCACATGACGCATAATAAGAAGGCAAAAAAAAAAGCATTTTATTTCATAATATTGAAGGAAGAGGGAAGCTATTGAAAGCAATCATGGTACTATACTAATACTAATAGTACACTAATTATCTATCCACCAAATTGCAACTACACCATCAGGGTAGGGATGCATTGCTGCTACTGTCTTCACTTAGTGTAACCTAGGTGGTCCAAGCCTCTAGTTCTATCCGGTTGCTCGTCCGCTTCTTGTCCTATACCGATCCCACAATAAGTTTTGGTTCGTACTATAAACTACCATAAAAAATCAAAAATGGTTCGTCAGTGATCAAAATATTGAAGGTGGGCCAAGATGATATTGAATAAATGGTGGTGGAGGAATACCTACACACTGCTTTCTATTGCCTCGGATGTTCATAATGTATTTGACACCGATGTTCACACGTATCCTATTTAACAGCCACTGATTAATGTCACTGGCTACCCTGCTATTGAACGTAGTGCAAATATCACCGTTTTGTCTGGCCCCTTGTTATTACTGTTTGCGTCCCACTTTGCCGCTCTATTGGTGAGATAAAAGAAAAATTGTACGGTGAGTGGCAAAGTGAATATATATATATATATATATATATATATGTTACCTTGACAAGAATTAGCTAGTTATTTAAGGACTTACGTTATATTTGAAACCAACTAAAAAGTACATCAACTCAGCAGAGAGTGCAACAAAAGAAGGTTTCATGAAACAACTATTGTAAGAAATCAAAATGAGGGAGTAATAAAGTAGACGTGTCAATAGTAGAAGAAGTGTAACCAAGTAAAGCTACTTGTGCGTGAATGACCATGCACTCAATACAATATATAGATAATAAAAGGTCATGATAAGAGATATAACAAAGAAAACAAAAAGGAGGAGAAAAAACTTTTGATGTCAAAAAAAAAAACCTCGCAAAAGAAAATACTTCAAATCCCGCACAGGTGATATTTTTATTTTCGCCAATTTTTTTTTTATTTTTCGCTCCTTTTCTTTTTTTTTCTTCTGTAATTCTTCACAATTATGAACCTCATGGGGTTATAATGGACTTAGATTAGTGTTCGGACTAGTTTAGAAGGGTTTTCAACTCAGGAATTACAAGAAGCATGGGGAAACCTTTTGATTTTGGATTCAATATTTAGAACCACTGTTCGTTGGGTTATCATAGTCTTCATTAGCTTTGTTTATTGTTAGTTTGTTATTCTTTTTAACTATATCTGAATAAAAAATGTCTCTTTTACTTCATTCAATGAAATATGTTCCAATTGTCTCTTTAATGTTGTGGACAAGATCCTGTTTTTTTTTTACCGTTTTTCTCGTTTAATTAGTGTTATATTTCAATAGAAAACTACCACTTTTATCGCTCACATGCGCTTAATGGTAGATACCGCTTCACAAATGAGCCTTTAAATAAGTGTTGAATATTCTCAGTCCTCCATTCTTTCCCCTCATGCTTCCTCCAACAAGTCCCTCCTTTAGGCTTCTTGTTACATTAAGCTTCTCATCTATAGCTTAGTATCTACCATATGTTTCAATAAAGTACTGTTTTTATAATCCATCTCCTGACTCATTTGCTAGAGCGTAATGTCGTCATTGTAGCTGTTCATTTTTGAGCACGCATCACATATATGTTTTCTAGCTTTTCATTGACTATGTTTTCCTCATATACCTAGTGTTTGGTAGGCACACTAGCTCTCTTAGTATCAAGTGTAAACCTAAACCAGCCATGTCAATAAAGCTATGCTGTGCGGCGAATCTTGGGTCACTTAATATGAAAAAATTGGTCTATTCCTGCTCCACCATTCATACCAATCAAGCAATACCATGCAGTCAGTGAAGTTATATCTATAAAGTGCTACAATACCCCACTAGATTAGGCATATTCAAGAAAGCCTACCGACGGACGTTGTGTATGGCGGACAAACTTTATAGGACTGCCCACTAAATGATGAATAATCAAAACCCATACTGCAAAACCCTCCTTCGTTGACATCCAGGGATATTATTTATTTTCAAAATGTGCGAACATTTGCAAGTGGGAGCGTCATGAGACTTTTCCAGGGTCCCAAAACTGTGGGTGGCATGAACCAGCGGTGTTGGAATACCACGAAACTCTGATTGCCTGACAGGGAATGGTCTCCTTGATTGACATCAATGACACATAAATGAAGGATGCAAAATAAATGTAGTGAGATATTTCCGAAAAAGGTCTATCACCGGATTTCATTGATATGTCAACGAGCACAAAGAAAAGGCCAAAAAAAAAATAGGGGCAGACTCAGTTCCAAGTGATAACAAAAAAGGCAATTTACCGAAAAAATGTTTAATTTTCTAAAGAGCAACTAGAGATTTTGCACATACGGTTTCATTTGGTCTGGTTTTATCGTTGTTGTTTTTTTCTGGCCACGCTAACATATGTTATTGCAAAAGGGTGAGTGCTTTTTTTTTAAAAAAAAAAAAAAAAAAGCGGCAACTTTTGGTTATCGTACATATTTATAAACCGGCTGCGTTTTTATGTTCACATTCAATAGATCTTTCGTATACATACAGTAATAAGTAATTCTTGGGAAAAAAGGGATACTGCAGCCAAATAAAAACGTAAAAGCATTGAGTGCTAACATACGGATTTGCTACATCTTTTCAGTGACGTATTGTGCTTCACACTCTAATGATTTTGTATCATATCATCCAAAGCACATCTATGAATACCAAATTTGGTTTTCTATTTTATTATTGTTTGCAGCATTTGCTAACTCGAAGTGAATCAAGTGACGATAATTGTTGACATAACCTTGGTTGTATTTGGCTCCATAATAGTAATAAAAAAATATTTGCGGAGATTGACCAAAAAAGGAAGAGTCAAAGCGATCCTTTTTGCATGAACGATGATATGATTGGTGGGCCGTTCGACAAACTCCATTTCCCTTATTGTTGACACTCCTTTATTTAATCACACAGCAGCAAAAGTTTAAAGTAAATATATACATATAACTTTAATTGATATAAAGTAAAAAGGTTTGAATGAAAAGATATATAAATGCACTCTCATATCCACGTTGCCTTTTTTTTTTTTTTCTACATCGAAATACGTTTATATTATGGATACTCTCGTTAACACCAATACTTCCTTGAAATCTCCCAAGAAAGCAAAAGTTGGTAGACCTGTCAATTGCTTCATGGCCTTTCGCTTAGAGAAACATCGCGAAATTTCATCACGGACCCCGGGACTCAACCATCGTGATATATCCAAGATTATTGCCAAGTGGTGGAGAGCAATGTCTGAAGAGGAAAAAGCTCCTTATCGAGCAATTGCATCAAAAGCTAAGGCGGATCATGAATTACGGTAAGTCGCACACCTTGTCATTTCACGTTCTCCATTTGTCACCATCATCAGTCCTCTTATATATATATTTTTTTTTCAATATACAGATATCCAGACTACACTTACAAACCAATCAGAAAGTCTCAAAGACAAGTGCGACCCTATCATCGTCGAGAAGATGAGATCACACGTCAACGCAAAGCACAAAAAAATGAGCTGAAATTAAAGCCTTGGCTTGAAGAAGGATCTGCTCCTGTTCCCAATCTGTCACCTTCCACATCAACTACTTCCGTTCTTCAAAATTCACCAACGTCATCTTTTACCAGTGCCGACTTCAACTCAACTCCATTTTTTATTCCTCCTACTCATGTTGACCATGACTTCTCATTATTTACACCTGAACCTTTTCCGCTATGTAATCCGATTGCTTATGATCCTTCTCTTTCTTCTAACCTCGATTCATCCTTTTTTACGGACGGTGGGTCATATTTTTCAAACCCAGTTGAACTATCTGCATGGATTTCCTCAGTCAACGTTCCTATGCTCACAACGCCCACCCCTGACCTGCTTTCTTTGGAAACTTTCCTTCAATCTTAATCCTCTTTCTCTTTCTATCATAGTAATTTTTTTTAAAAAATTGATTCTACATTATAATACATAGTTTTATATACTTCTTACGCATACAATCTAATAAAATCATTTCAATTTGCTGGTTCAAATGTCACTGCGCGGAGTTTACTTCCCGGTTTTCTTCCAATTTTTTTTTTACAAAATAAATAAATTATATTCTCTTTGTCTTTGCTATAAACAATCTTCACCTTTGGAGGATTATTTTTGCAATATTGACGTCATATTATCTCATTCCACAGAAAAAGCTAGTTACATCCTGGTTTTCCTTTTACATTACTCTTTAACATCATTCAACCTTTTCCGGCATCACCGCTGATTCCAATACAAAAGACGGCACTTCTATTTGCTTCAATACTGACCCCACTTTCACAACAACAACTGTTAGCGCAATACAAAATGGAAAATGGAAGGGGAAATGGCTCTGCACATGGAAAAACTGGTATTCTTGGCTGACGCATGATATGTAAGGAGCGAAACCATTCGTATTATACGGCACATGGACTCAATTTTATTAGAAGGTAAACGTGGTGACAAGGGGATCCAAAACATAACATATCTCTCACTTATCGTCAGTTTAACTAACTGAGTTCCTTAAAAAATATTGTAGATGTTTGTAAGATGATGCATAGTCGCTCTCACGATATTCAGAAAACAAAACGGTAAAGCTGATAAGGAAAGCAAAGTGGATCATGAAAACATGGAGTGCAACGAAGATTCTATAGGCTACAAAAGAGTAGGTGGATATATATGAACAAGAGGTTTTGACTTGAACTGACTAGCGTTTCACGTATTTCGATAGCGACGATAAACATATTATAGCACGTCGATGGTTTCCGTGTTACCAGATTTGGCTACTTCTTATACCTCAACATCGTTGTGATCCACCTTATCTTTTTTTTTTTTTTTTTTTTTTTTGCCAGCATATCCTCGAATACAGCGATTCTCACTTGCCAGGTTATTGATATTGGAATATGTTCAGCCAAGGTGTTTTACATGAATGAACTTGAGGTAAAAAAAAAAAAAAAAACAGATTACAAGGAACTACTTAAGCAATACATTAATCATTATCTACCTGTATAGCTTGGAATAGCCAATTGTAGTAGTAGACTTGGTATGAGTCTCGGGACCAATGCAAAACAATCTACAAGAACAGTTTGGACAACAAAGGGGAAAACCTTACTCATAGATGCAACACTTCCATTGAATAACAGCGGACCATTATCCTCTTTATTAGCATCCTATGCGTGAAATCAATGAACTTTCAGGTGACAATGAAAAGTCAAGTGGCAACACCGTAGGAACAACATGATAAACAGCAAATGATAGAATAAAAATCATCACCAACAACAAACAAAGGACAATGCTGATTTTATTTGACGCTACATTCCTCAAAGTCTATATATTTACCCCTCCTCCCCTTGCATCATCCATACCGCTAGTTATATACTTTTGTTATTGTTGAGTATCTTATTATTTCCCCCTTATATATATTTCATTAAATAAAACCCTCCTTTTCTTTTTTTTTTCTTTTTATTTTTGTCTCGTTTTGACTCTTTTTATGACATGAAATTCCTTTGTCTGTCAGACAAGTTCAGAACAGCAATGCGGGTCTTATATAAATGCACCATTATTTTTACAATTATTATTATTGTTATTATTACTTATGGCTGATAAGGATTGATTTTTCTTTCTTTCTCTTCTATTTCTATATTTCAATGAATTCTTCTCCACTTGACGATCCCATTCCATTCCCCTCACTAGAACAGGAACACCAAGCTTCCCAGGAAAATGACGAGCGGGTGATCGTTATGGCAGCTGCTGAAGCCGCTATCACCACCACTATGACCCAATTTCAGGCCCCGCCAATCGCAACATCCACATTTTCCTCCTTCTCCTCCCCTTCTTTTTCTTCCATTCCTTACTATACAACAACCATCACTACTACTGCCACTTTTGCTACTCATACCCCACCTCAGTCTACTCCACTCGAACTTTTTTCTCTGGACAACTCCAGCCCATGGCATCATCTTTTTCCTGCGCTAGTGGCATTTGCCCTACTAGGTGCACTTTCAGCCTTGATTCTTTTAATACTTCTTTTTCTCTATTTTTATCGACGACAACGACGACAGCGACAGCATTCGCTGGAAGAAAATGCCATGCCAAACAGTAACGGGAATGCTTTATTTGGACATTCGGAAAAAGTACAGACACCGACCAGTACCGCCACAACTTTGCACCATTTACGCATTCCTGAAGCCTGCAACAACAACCCGGCATTGCACTTTCCTCAACAGCGGCATCACCAACAACATGACTACCGTCAGTGCCCAGTCTCCATGTTTCCAGGTTCAGGGTCAGCGCTTACCACACTTCAGCAGCCGCAACTTTATCACTACTTCCCCACGACCACCCCACACCATGCAGAATCTTCCTTGTCGTCCCCTGTCTCGCCCACCTTTGTACCCATTGAAACATCGCCCTTAACCTTGGTACCTCGCGCTGCCATTTGGAAAGATCCTCAACGACGACGCGGAGTCAATGAATTGGATTTATGGGAACAAAAGCAGCAACAACAGCGTCGCCCAACCATGGTTACGGATCAACATGTTGACCATGCACCAACGCCCTCCACCTATTCTACACATGAGAAAATTCAGTCAGACTTTATTCCCTTCCCCCCATTTTATCAACAAGATACTATCACCTCGCAAGTCGATGATGACGGCGACGACGACAGTGGCACCACAACTGCCGACGCTTCACTAGACAATGACCAAGATCGACCATGGCAAAGATACGTGCAATCGTCCTCAAGGCCGGTCGATCTCTCTGCCCTGAATGAGGAGGATGACGACGATCAACACAGCCTACACTCTTCAAGTACTATTTTACATCCAAGTCCCATTTACAACCTGAATCAAGAGGCATGTCAATATCTTCGTTTTTTGAATGAGTCGGAAAGAAAGACTCATCTTTTTTTTTTTTTTTTTTTTTTGAAAAAAATAGGCCGATGTATCTACTATGGAAACGGATAAGAATGAAGACGCAACAAAAAAGAAGAGCATCAATAGCAATAATGGTTTGTTAGAAAGCAGTGGCAGCAGTCAATGGTTATGTCCTCCATCCACATTCAACCCCTGATTTATCTCGTCCGCCCTTTCTCTTTACTTTGAATCACAAAGACCAGCGCCACCACCTCTCTTCACTTTTTGGATCACAAATACCAGCGACCACCATCCCTCTTCTCTTGTTGAACCATAGATTAGCCAACCCTATTCTTTTCTATCTAGATTAATATTTTACTCCCCCCCCTAGTATTACATATATTTATATATATTGTTAAATCCCTAATAAAAATGTATTTTTATCGATTCAATGATGCAGTTCTGCAAAAACGTCAAAATAGTTGGATCTCGAGAAAAATGATATCGGTGGTCTTTTTTTTTTTTTTTTTTTTTTTTTTTTTTTTTTTTTAGAAGCACTTGAACGGTGCAGTGTGGACATAACTATTTGGCATAACAAACTAAACGTATTATATGAGTGTTGATGGTGAGAGCAAAAATATGTGACATACTTTATTCAGATGTAAACATCGACTACGACAACTAAACTAAACCGGTCCAGTGATAATACTAAGATACCTATCTAAATGTATGACAGTTAGGACTTCACATAGATATAAGTAAAGTGTGCAAAGGATGGAGGTATTTTTTTTTATGTAATAAACATAAGGTTAGATAAACTACTCTACTGTACGGTAACTGACAAACAGATTTAGAGTGGATGGGGGGGTAAATTAAGCCAGATCGAATCGCTCCCATCTTGTCCGTAATGGTAACAAGAGAAAAAAAAACATCTGCCGGTAGTTTAACTGCAGTAACTATCATCCTGAGGAGAGAAACATTGCGCTGATGATGCTGTATGGTATGGTTTGTTGTAAAAAAGAATAACGAGAGGGGGAGAGGCTTTTTGTACTTACTGAAAAAAAACTGCAAAAGAAAACGCAATTCAAACCCCGTCCACGTGAATATTTATTTTCTCCCAAGCCGCCGCCCCCGCTCTCCTTCTTTTTTCCTTCCTTTTCCTTTTCCCCTTCATTTTTTTTTTTCTCCATTCAACTTCTATGGGGGCGATGTTGGACTCAGAATATTGTCAGGACTAGTTTAGAAGCGTTTTTGAGCTCAGGGATTACAAGATGCATGGGGAAACCCTTTCATTTTGGATTCTGGATTTAGGACTACCATTAGTTGACCTTTTGAAGTCTTTATTATCTTAGTTTAGTCCTAGTTTGCCGTAATTTGTATTTACATCTGAATAAAATAGGTCAGTTTTAATTAGTGTTAAAAATTGTTGTGCTTCAATAAAAAACTATCTTTTCAGTCATTCTTATGTTATATATATTATATAAGCTCCCTTTCTCCAAACCTTTTATTTGTGTTGTTCATTCTTCAAATCCCGTACTAGTATCCTTCATCCCACCTCTATTATCCTTTGTAACAATGAATCCCTCACCTTTAGTTTTAGTATATAGCAATATATTACAATAAAACATCCTCTTTTATTATCCATCCTCTGACATATAAGATAGTGAACAATGCCATTATTATAGTTGCTTTGTGAGTGTCGTAACATATAATTGCTTTCTCACTCATTCACTATGACTACTCCACCCCTTCTCTCAAATAAGACTTTAGTGAAAGCTTGCTTGTAGCAGAAGCTATAGAGCATTTTGCAATACTTTTAATTTTTCTACGATCACCCACACCATCCCAAGGTGCTTAGTGGCGGTAGCCAATATTATGTCATTTATATGAAACGTGGACCTATTTCAACCTTTTCATCCATAGAAATCCACCTAGGTTCTGTCATCCATCATACTGAGCGTACTGTATATATCCAGCCCGTTAGTTATTTATTTTCTTTCTGCATGTGATATAACACCAAAAAAAAAAAAAAAAAAAAAGTTCAGTCGAACCCTGTGAAGTGTAAATGGCAGAGGCACCTAATTCCAACCCATCAAAAATACACTCTTCAAACAACCTCCTACCCCTAATGCTCAGTAGGTCTTGAAAGTGTCAGAATGCCCTTGTTTGAAATGGAATATAAGAAATTGCAACAATGACGGTTTACTTCAAGTTCTTACTGAAGAGCACCATACTCGTACAAAACAAAACAAAAAAAAAGACAAATGAAGTGAATATTTTAATTATATAGAGAAAATAACGATAAAAATATGTAGTAGATATATAAAAAAAATTGATATGTATAGTAAATAGCAAACATTCTAAACTAAATTCCCCCTTTCTAATAAGCTAAATGATCTTGATAAGTACCTTGCAACATTAAACAAAGTCAGGGTAGCTATCCATGAGGTCTTGCATCGTATCATCAGGTTGGTAAAGACAGGCATATTCGGGCTGATGGGCTGGTTGGGGAAGATCAGGGTGATAAGAGTAGTTGTATGTTTGTTCATGCAATTCCCATACGCCGCGACGGACCAAAGGATTGTGTTGGAATTGAGTGATGAAAGCACGCTGTTGGTGTTGAGTATCGTCATCGGTGGCGCCCACAGCAGCCATGGAGGTATCCAATGTCGCAGGATCAGAGAGTTGTGATTTATCCAGCGTCACTTCTACATAGATGGTGTAACTACGCATATCATTGACGATACAGCGCATCCAGCCACTGATGGTTTGATTCGCATTCACCGCCAAAGGTTCCTTGAATAAAAAGCGCACTTGTTGCCAATGAGTACGTTCAGCTGCTGGGCCAGTGGACATTTCGATCGTGGTACCGGCCATGTTGTTGAGTTGTTCGGGTGTTTTTGTGGCCAACGTGGCGGCGTCATAAGGAGGAGGGCCAAACGACAGATCAAACCATCCAGCAACCCCATGCATCAACCCAGTATAACCTGATACCCATTCAAATGGCATTGTCATATCCTTCAATTCGTCCAATGTCACCGTAGAAAAGTCCACACCGAAACTGTCCAGGATCGTAGGCGTCGTGATCAGCTGTCGTGGGTCAAAGTGTCCAACTACAGGCATACCGAACATTTCTGCCTTAGCTTCATGATACAAAGGATTGAGGTCAATGCCGTAAAATGATTGTTGTTCCCTAATAATAATAGTAATAATAATAAGAGAGTAACGGTGAGTTGATCAGTCAAATGAGAAAATGGAAAAGAGGTGAAGGGGGGCTCGAATTACCAGAATCTAGCCTTGGCCATTGTCTCAGTCCATAAAGTAGCATCTGTAAATGGAGCCAAGTAAATACCACCCTTAGAAGGAAGTAAAGTGCCTCCGGGTTTCAAGTAATGATCACGCGCATGAATATAACTTTCTAACTACGTAAAAAACAAAAACAACCCCCACCCATATCATTCGTCAGTACCATATCCGATTCCATGTTTATATATATATATATATATATATCTACAATTACCATTCGTTCGTGGAAGAGAAGGACACCAATAGGTTCAGATACAATGGTGTCCACTTGAGGAATAGGCAAATTGTCGTCTTCGATTTTGGCTGGAATAATAAAGTTATAGAATGATGAGTCATATAGAGCGGTGGGTGGCATGAAGACCTGGGATATACGGTATAATATAACTATTACCATTCACCACTGTGATCTTGTCCTTCAAAAAAGCGTTTTTGCCTTGTTTCCCAGCATCCTTGACCAATCGTTGCATCTTTTTGGCCATATCAGAGGCTTCCACTGCATACACTTGCTTCGCACCAGCTTGCACTGCAAAATAGGACAGGATCCCTGACCCTGCACCCACATCCATCACCAACTTGTCTTGAATACACTCAGGTCCATTGAGCAAGATGGCCGACCTATAAGTAGACGTACGTACACTATCCTGAAGCATATTTTGCTAAATAAGAATAATTATAAAACGTCAGTTCATCGTTGTTCTTGTTTGTTGGTGTCGATATTTTAAACAGTAATAAATCAACACGTAATCCGCGTGATGAATAGCAAACGTAACTGGAGTTTTTTTTTTTTTTTCTTTTACCTGATGTTGTAACATGGCATAATAGCCAAAGTATTGAGGGTCGCGATGCTCTACACCAGGTTCTTTGTTTTCAAGAGCCATCACGTTTGCGAAGATTGTGTGTTAAAAATAACAAATAAAAAAAAAATAATCTGGTTTTTGCATGTCAATTCAAATTTAAAAAAAATTTCATCGGGGCTCGAAATCATCCAAGAAATGACAGCATATTGTTTGACACCAAAAAAAAACTCCTCCCCGTACTTGAGATCAATCATGCATATACCTTTGGGGGGGGGGGTTGTACTAACCACCTATTTTCCATAGCTGGGTAAAATACACACTCCCCCCCCATTTGCTTCCCTCTATTTTATGTGAAATTATTGTAACTTATGAAATGATACCGTCATTTATACAAGAAGAATGTCTCACCTATCATTGAAGGACGAAGGTGACTTCGCTCACTTTGAAGAATACCCGTGTTATGCTTGTTGTACATAGCCATTTCTGATGGGGTTTTGTTATTTATCTGTTGACTTGATCAGGCAAACCCATCCCCAAACTCACACTCATGTGACCGTCATGTATCCAAAAAGTCAAGTTTTTTTTTTTTCTTTCTTTCTTTTCCCTTGAAACAGTAATTCTCGATCCTGCTCCTTTTTTTTATTTGTTCACTTTCCGCCTTTTTTTCTCTTTTTCTTTTTCCTTCTTTCATGTTGAAAAAAACTAATGCTCCGTATACCAATATACTATTCCATATTTATACTGTTACCGCTACTACTTCCGTTAAGTGTCTCGTGGCCTGTTCTGGTTGCAGACAATGGTCATGACAGTAAACAGCATACTGCTATGACATACCAGGTTCCCTTTCAGTCGCCACAGCTCAATCACTCTACACCATTCACTGAACCTTGGCTTCATCGACTTGAACACTTGTACAAAACCTTTGGTCAACAGCAAGGTATGCAACAATTGTTGGCGGATCAGCAATGCGCTTATTCATTACCTGATTTTGATTGTGAACCCTACGACTCTGACGATGGTTTGAGGGAACGGGATGCTTTTCATTTACGACCTCAGGTAACGCATGTACAAATAGGCCCATTTTATTATCATGGTTTATTGATGATTTTTTTTTTATTTTTACTTGTTTGAAATGGATACCCTAGGATATTCAATTGATGATCTCGTTGGGCGATAGTATCACTGCCGGGTTCGGCATGATGTCTGGGCGGCCACCTTTTGCGTCGGTGTGGGAATATCGTGGCAAAGTATTTTCCATAGGCGGTGATCCGGACGAAGAATATACCTTACCTGCTTTTTGGTCCTCCTACTCTGATCCGTCTGGCCCATCCCATGGAGTGACACTGCCTTTGGCAAGAGGAAAACAATTAAACAATGCTGTAGGTCCATCCAAACTAATCAGCTATACGGTGAGGGAGTACTGACAGTTTTTTTTTTTTTTTTTTTTTTTTTTTTTTTTTTTTTTTTTTTTTTTTTTTTAATTGTAGGTCAGCGGGGCAAAGGCACAAGACCTGGATCTGCAAGTGACACGACTGGTGCAACAATTGCAGACACCAGATTATATCGAAAACAAGGATGCTTGGAAAGTGATTACCCTTTTCATTGGTGCCAACAATGTGTGTGTGCTTTGTACTCCTCCTATTACTCAGTTACCAGATATGGCCGAGGTCGATGTGTTTGAAACTCATGTACGGTTGGCAGTGGAACGACTAAGAAACGAAGTGGGCCATGCATTCGTCAATTTGGTGGCTCTATTCAATGCAAGTGACAACTACAATATTAACAACAAAAAATTGAAAAGATGGATCATTTTTCTAATAGGTTCATTTGTTGAAATAGGTATCTAGTGTGTATGAAGCTGCACGAGGGAATCCTTATTGTGAGATGGTGCTTGACCCTTCGCATATGGTGGTGTGCTCATGTCTTCAATCCGACGAGCGCAAACGACAGGGTAAGTCTATACAAAAAAAAATAAAGAAAAATAGAGGGACCTTGATCGGGGATTGATTTGTGCTTTTTCTTTTCTATTGTTAGCTGCTGACCTCGTGGTGAAAGGCTATAACGAACGACTAGACATTATAGCTCAAGACTACCAAAATCTACACGACCCCCACTTTGCTGTATTTTATCAACCCGGATTCAAGTTTTTTCCTGTGGGAAAGTATAAGCAACGGTATCTTAGTGGCATTGATTGGTAAGAAAAACAAAACAAAACCCTCCCCCAAAAGGAACATACGTTCAACGTTATCAGAAGTAATTAATCATTCTCAAACAATAGCTTCCATCCGAATCGGTGTGCAAATCAAGTCATGGCGACGGTGTTATGGAACGTGAGTTATAAATATACACAGTTATAAATCAATGTATGTAGTGATATTGACCCTTCTTTCATGTAGAACATGTTTTCAAGTCGAGAAGAAAAATTCCAACCTTATCATGTCAGCAATCTCACGTTTAAATGCCCTGGAACGCAACACCCGTATTTACGATAGCTTCTATACCAAACTTTATTAATTGACGCTGCGTATTTTTATTCTTTTATTATTTTGGAGGGGAAATAAAGATCGTGCCGGATTGCAAAATTGATATATTTTGTGTTACTGAAATATCAGTTACATACTTTTTTACTTTTTTTTTATTGGGATCTTTTTTTTTTTCTTTTTTCTTTATTCTTCTATTTTTCTATTTTCCTTTTTTTTTATACCTATATCGCCGTATAGATTCCCAAGGATGTTTCGCCACCGTATCAGCTCACCCATTACTGAAGAACCCAACTCCTCCTTTCAATCAGGTAAAGCATCGATCATTGGCATGCGGAAAAGCGATTCTATGGATGCATCTACTCATCAACAACAAGATCCAACATCATACCCGGACTACGAACAGCAACAACAGGAACAAGATTACCAATACCAATATCAATATCAATATGGGGAACACCTTCACCGGCCCGTATCTCCTTCCGCATCCTCCGCAAACACCGCTGCCCTGCCGTCCACCACCACCAATCAAGACGAACCTTTGACGATAGAATCAATGTCTGCGGTGATAGCAGCCGCTGTACAAATGTCCGGCACCACAGGGGCGAAATCTTCTCTCTCCATGGGTCATGCATCTATCAAACAAACGGAAAAAAAGAAACAGCAAGAAGATAAGGTGAAACGACGCTTCTCGATTTTTACATGGAAGAAACAGCAACAACAACAGCAGCAGCAACAGCAGCAACGGCAACAGGAGGACGACACGATGGATCCTCGCACCGATTCTACTCTATCGTTATCCTCTTCGGCGTCGTCAACAACGTCATCGCCACGGTCTTCCTCTTCAGCAACAGCAGGTACCTCCTCAGTGGTGACTACCCCCGTGGATGATGGTCTGGATGAATTGGCTTATCGTGGAATTCAAATCAAAGAAATCAAGACAACTCTGAAACCTATGGTGATCCCATCTAATGTGACCAACCCTATGCCCACTGTCAAACTGGAACGGCCTGGGTTTGCTCGTATCAATTACTAGTTCTGTTTGTTTATCCCCCATCCTTTTCCCCCTTTCCCCCTCACCCCACACATATTAGTTATTCCCTATACCTTTTTCTTTTAGTTATCTGTATACACACACCTTTGCCCCCTTTCCTCTCTTCCTTTCTCCATATTATCTTCAACTAGTTTGGTTTTGTACTATATATATTTATTTCCGACCAATAAAAAAAAATATTTCAAACAAAAAAAAAAAAAAAATTGATGTGGGAATGAAAAACACGTGTGGTGGACAGAAGTGTTTGCTTTATTTTTTGTAGCGGTAATAGGATCATATAATATATCAGAATACAATGAAGACGATATGATACATAGTATTGCCTCAGAAAAAAGAATATCTAGTATTAATAACAATCACAAAAATCAATATACACAAAATATATATTTTATTTATGAAAGATATAATAAACTAACTTTAAAAAATCTATCCTAATCAATAAAAACAGACTAAACTAAACTAAACTAAGATCGCATAGATGCACGCATGTTTTCATACTGACTTGCAGGATAGTCTAAATGATTCGGCATCGAGTCCAAGCGCCCTCCCAGACCTTGATAGACAGCCATCACCAAACTGCGTGGATGATCGCGAGGATGATCCGCCGAGAGTTCCCAAAACATGGCACCAGCTAGGCCAGCTTGACGGATGTAGTCGGTCTTGGATTGCACTATCACTGGAGAATCATAGGTGACAAATTCGCGTTGTTGAGGATCATAGGACCATGAACGGCAATGCTGAGGATCGTTGTATTCTTGAGCTTCTGGTCGTGGGAGCGCCTTGTAGTCGTATTGTCCTTTTTCCCATGAGCCTTCAGGCACCCCATTGAATCCAGCGCCAGGCCCCGTCGTGTTGGAAAACGCACGCCCATACGCAGGCATACCTAATACTAGTTTCCCTGCTGGTACCCCGGCTGCAATATAATCCGAGACCGCTTGATGACAACATAGCTGATTGGGTCCTTCACTGTAGAGTGCTGCCTGATGTCCTGCCTGTGAATCCCAAGAACCTGCAAAGTCGTACGCCATCAAATAAAAGAGATCCACATAAGGTGCCATATCCCGCAAGCGAAGAAGTCGGTATTGTGATGGTCCACATGGTACTGCCACAGAAAGAATCAATCTGGGTTGATTGGTTTGTTGAAGTTGTTGTTGGTAGGCGTCCAGCGCGAGTCGTACTTCGTAGAGTAAATGCACGTACGTCAATGCTTCTTGTTCATTCTTTGGATATTCCCAATCAATATCTAAAGGCACCCACACCCACACACCCTTCTTGTGTTAGTATTGTCTTTTTTTTTCCCTTTAAGCATGAGTAGGTACTTACCGATACCGTCCAGACCAAGATCAGAAAGATGCTTCATAGCAGATTGTACAAACACAGCGCGTTTCTGAGGATCACTGGCCACTGCCGCAAAGTTGGTTGACCACGTCCACCCACCAATGCTAAGTGAGACCTTCAAATGTCGATGCTTTTGTTTCAATAGATACAGTTGCTTGAAGTTACCAAACAGATTGCCGCTATCATTATCTGACCAAGCATCGCCTTTGCCATCCACACTTTGTTCTAGAAGAAATATCACGCGTACAAGACAAAATCAGTTCAACTGGTTTCCCATAAAAAAAAAACTTCTATGTTACCTGGAGGGAAATGCTTGTCTTTATCAGCCCAAGCGTCCTACCCAATAGGGAGAAAGAAGAAGAAGAAAACGATGAGAATACTTGTTCATATGTTGGATGACTCGCACCCCCCCGTCACGCAGGACCCGAGTTTCTTCCCTTTGCTACTTACACCAATCACTACTTGACCACTTGGCTCCAGATTAGCAAAAGCATAAAGAATGTGAGTCAATCTATCTGCATTCTGGGCAAGATCCACGACATTGTAATTTCTTGCATAAATACCCCTGTTAGGACGTGACAAGTAAAAAGTGTGAGTCTTCTGTACTAGTCAGTTTCATTGATAATCGTGGTTCTATTCTTTTTGTATTTTTTTACCAGTTAGCAAAATAGCCTGCAATGACTGGTCCATTAATCACGGGAGGAGGAGGAGCTGCCATACTTTGAAAAATTAGACGATAATAAAAAGAAAAAGAAAATAGAATGAATGTATGAATAACAAAGGGAAAAAAAAAAGAATTGCAATAGCCAATTTTATCCAGCAGAAATAAATTTTATTTCCCGCCGCTAAATGCGTAAACGGAAAACACTGACATTACTAGAGATAGAGAGATACGCCCACCCCACAAACACACACAATTACCTCAAAAATAAAACAAAAAGACAAGATAGACAAATGAATTGGTAGAAGAAAATATACATTGAACAAACTTTTTAAAAAGTAAAAAATTTCATGATCATAAAAGACCTTGTGTAAAGAGTGTGGTAAAAAAAAAATAAAAAAATAAAGATACTATACTATATAACGGAGACTGATTGGAGCAGGGGGGTAATGTAAACTAAACTATTTAATCGACTTCTTCCATCTTGGAGGTTTCAGCAGCTTCGGCAGCAGGGGCATCTTGGACGACTTCATCAGCAATGTCATCTTCGTCAATGGAGAGACCGAGAGCAATCATACGGTTGATACGCTTGGCAAAGTCGGAAGGATCATCGAGGGAAAAGCCAGAGGTCAACAAGGAGGTTTCGTACAACAAAGTAGTGAGATCCTTGACAGTACGGTCACCAGAGTCAGCTTCAACCTTGGATTCAAGAGCCTTGACAATAGGATGAGAGGGGTTCAATTCCAAAGTCTTCTTGGAGGCCATGTAGGCGGACATGGAGTTGTCACGAAGAGCTTGAGCCTTCATGATACGTTCCATGTTAGCGGACCAACCAAATTGACCAGTGGTAAGGACACATGGAGAGTCAGTCAGCTTGTTGGACACAACAACCTTTTCAACCTTGTCACCGAGAATTTCCTTGACGGTCTTGCAGAGATCTTCATACTTCTTTTCTTCGTCTTCACGGGCCTTCTTTTCTTCTTCATCTTCTTCGATTTCCACACCTTCCTTGGTAATGCAGACCAATTTCTTGTCGTCGAATTCCTTGAGTTGAGTGGTGGCATATTCATCAATAGGATCAGTCATCAACAACACTTCAATACCCTTCTTCTTAAAACCTTCCAAGAAAGGAGAGTTTTCAACAGAGGCACGGGATTCACCAGTGATATAGTAGATGTTCTTTTGCTTTTCGGGCATGCGGGTGACGTAGTCCTTAAGAGAGGTCATTTCTTCGCCAGACTTGGTGGAGTGGTAACGCAACAATTCGGCCAACTTGTTACGGTTTTGAGCATCTTCGTGAATACCGAGCTTGATGTTCTTGGAGAAGGCTTCGTAGAATTTGTCAAAGTTTTCCTTGTCTTCGGCGATTTCAGCAAACATTTCCAAACACTTCTTGACCAAATTCTTGCGGATCACCTTGAGAATCTTGTTTTGTTGGAGCATTTCACGGGAGATGTTGAGGGGTAAATCTTCGGAGTCGACAACACCCTTGATGAAGCCAAGCCATTCAGGGATCAATTCGTCACAGTCATCCATGATAAACACACGGCGCACATAGAGCTTGATGTTGTTGCGCTTCTTCTTGCCTTCAAACAAGTCAAAGGGAGCACGCTTGGGCACAAAGAGGATGGCACGGAATTCCAATTGACCTTCCACAGAGAAGTGCTTGACGGACAAATGATCTTCCCAGTCGTTGGTGAGGGTCTTGTAGAAGTTGGCATATTCGTCTTGCTTGATGTCTTCAGGGTTGCGGGTCCAGAGAGGCTTGGTCTTGTTGAGTTCTTCAATGTCGGTCACCTTTTCCTTGATGGTCTTCTTTTCCTTCTTTTCCTTTTTGTCGTCTTCATCTTCGACTTCTTCGATCTTGGGCTTTTCTTCGTCAGTCTTGGTTTCGGCTTCATCATCGGAAACTTCCACATCAACTTCCTTTTCGACGGTCAATTCAATAGGGTAGGAGATGAATTCAGAGTGCTTCTTGACGATATCCTTGAGGCGCTTTTCTTCGAGATATTCAACCTATTTTTTTTTTTTTGAAAAAAAAGAGGTAAGTTAACATGGCCATAAACATATACCAACACACCATTACACTTTTCTTTGCCACTTTAATTCAACCACCCCCTCCAGCTCCCCCCAAAAAACTTACTTGGTCTTCCTTCAAGAAGAGACGCATTTCAGTACCGCGACCAAGAGAAGGGTTGACTTCATCACGGGTGATAGTGAAAGAACCACCAGCAGCGGATTCCCAGATATATTGTTCATCGTCGTTGTGCTTGGTAATGACTTGAACCTTATCGGCAACAAGGTAAGCAGAGTAGAAACCAACACCGAATTGACCAATCATGGAGATATCAGCACCGGATGACAAGGCTTCCATGAAAGACTTGGTACCAGACTTGGCAATAGTACCCAAATTGTTCACCAAATCAGCCTTGGTCATACCAATACCAGAATCACGGAGAGTAAGAATATTGTTTTCACGGTCAGGAGTGATACGGATAAACAAGTTCTTTTCAGAGTCCAACACAGAGGGGTCAGTCAAGGATTGATAACGGATCTTGTCCAAAGCATCGGAAGAGTTAGAGATCAATTCACGCAAGAAAATTTCCTATAGAAAAAGGAGACATATGAGTATCGCGTTCCATTATCCTTCTATAAGGTTTTGTCCGTTTCCATAATCGTCCAATCCCAATATGTATATAAAAAAACACGTCCCCATTATAGGACACGTATATGTATGTACTAAAACCGCCCATCCCATTCCTTTTTTTGGTTATTTCGCTTACCTTGTTAGAATAGAAGGTGTTGATGATCAAACTCATCAGCTGAGAGATTTCAGCTTGGAAGGAGAAGGTTTCAGTTTCGGTAGACATAGTGTGTTGGATGAAGAAAAGGAAAAAAAAAAGAGATGGAAAAAAAGAAAACGCTAAAACTACGGGGGGTCATATCTGGTTTTTTAAACAGAAAAAATATATTCAAGCCACGCTACTCAGAAAGCGTCACAGGCACTTTCCAGCACCTTCTGTACAAATATGGAAGCTATAAAATATAATGATCATAACGTCCTGTCAAACCATCCGCAACATTCACTATAGTACAATATTGCAAAAAAAAAAAAAAAAGAAATAGTGTTTTATTTTCAAATAAGGCAATTAAAAAAACACTAAACAATGAGCTATGATAAAAACTAAAAAAATATATATAAAATCTATACACCAGAAGAATACTACTATAATCAAACTATTTGTCGGATGACTACTGTTCTATGGGTTGATTGTACCAAATTGTGCCTTGTTGCTGATGATGACCATTCGTGCTGTCAGATGTATTCTTCAGATTTGGAAGTTGACCGCTTGACCTTGATTCTTCATCAAAAAGACCTTCTACAAAGGTTTCGCGAATGAAACAGTCCAGTACGTCAGGGATCCTTAAACTGTAATCACGCCAAAAGCTTGAGCCAGGTTGAGTCCCATGTCGTCCAACTGCTAATAACATAAAATCAGGTGATCTTCGCGTGTGCCTATATAGCATAGTTATCAAAGCATGTATTTCACAACAGTAATAAATAAATAAATAAAAAAAGGAAGGTTAGTTTATGGTTCATTTTGTTTGTATGTATGTCATTAACCCACTCTAGTAGCTTACCCAAAGATTTGTCCCAAGCCATACTTGTGTTTTTCGATCAAATCCAATACATTCTGGTCTTTGACATATAAGATGGAATCCGCTTCGTAAGCCAATTTTTTGTCAAAACAGATTCTTGCTTTTCGGTCATATTGCATACATATTTGTTGTTGTTGACAAGTGCCATTGAGGGCTAAAGGTGAGGTTGGTATAACGTTGTTCTTGATAATATCTACATGACTTGGTACATTGTAGTAAGCTGAAATCAGTCGTTGAAGGTTACCCGACGCCTGAAGGATCATACGTTCCAATGGAGTGAAGCATTCTGGCAATCGTACAAATACATTCTTGGAAGATACTACGATAAAGAAAAATAGAAAAAAAGAAATACACGTTGGTGGTGGTGATTTGTGCCTGGAAACAGATAAGAATAAACTGTAATAGTAAAAATGGGGGAGAAGAGGGACGGGATAAACTTACATTCCTCCGTGAATTGGAAGGGTATTCTTTTGTAGTCTTCGGTACCAGGTGGTTGAGGAAGGGTATGCATTGTAAAAGACCTGATCAAATGAGGAAAAGAAAAAAAGAGAGAAAGAAAAAGTAAAATAGTCAAGGGCGCCATTTTTTCTTGCATTGGAAAATTTTTTTGACAAGGGCAAGATATTTATAAGTCCGCGTCGTACACCTGGTTCAAAAACATTTCCCACGAATAAATCAAATGTCTGGCAATGACAGTGTGTCATTGGTGACTTGAAAAACCAAGGTTTTTTCGTCACATTATGTATTTGAAATACAAATTCAAAACAAACACATATCATAATATCTAAATTATATCATATCACATACTACTAGTGTATAATTAAAATAGGGGGCCCCTGTTTAGTGGAAATGAGTATCACATAGTACATCCTCTTTTTAACGAAAAGTGTTATCATATCGTATTTACTTTACTTAGATATGATAGACAGATAGTACCACCACCGATTATCTTTAGATCTTTATTATTTTATCATTCATCTTCTTAATAAAGCAGATAGCATGTTTGAAAGATCACTACTGATAGGCCATACTGTAACGTATTATGTCAATACAAAATAAAAAGATAAAAAAAAGTGGCGCATGGGTACCTGCATATTATATAATACTTAAAAAAAAATAGTAAGGCAAAAACAAAAAAGGCACCAGCTGAATTTAAAAAAGTGTGTTCATGCAAACACTCTTTAAGGAAAGAAGGTACAATTTATCACTAAATATGATAGAAGATGATAGTTACCTTTCACATTCACCTATTTTTTTTTTTTTTTCATTAATGTGTATAATAAAATACTGCATAATATATATATATATATACTATATAACTAGCGATTATGGTACCAGCAACCAACATTTTTGTGATTGATACTGATTTTCGTCAACAATACAAATAAGGCAACTCTCTATCATTGATACAGTATCTCAGGGCCTTTCAACTGCGTACAATATATATATACATATATATGTATATAAATGTAGAAGGACGGAAATACGACTCGACCTTTTACAAGCCTTCCCCTGTATCATATTAATATCCATCGTTCTAATCCAACCACCATATCAAAACCAAAAGAAACATATTCCCAGTTCATATCAACCACAGAAGTCAATATACGATCAAGACAATAACCAATGCCTTGTCGCAAATCCACACACCCATCAGCACTCCGACCAACAAAATAAAATTATTCAATGAATACTCCACAATACTATCATCAATCATTCATTGCCACTAGCAACCATTTCCTTTTTTAATTAAAACCATGATTTTTTATTAAAAAAGTTGTTCATACAAGTAACACCAAACGATCCAAAACAAAAACTATATTGATAAAAACTATAATAACTAAACTACAATTTAAGCCTTGACAGCATACTTGCGTTGAGGGAAAGCGAGTTCCTTCTTTTGTTGCTTAACAGTCTTCAAGCTACGTTCAAAAGGAGTCAAAGCACGACGCATGGCACGGGTCTTCTTGACACGGAGATCCAAAGGAGTGAACTTCTTCTTTTGGTAGAAGAGACGAAGTTGTTCACGTTGGGTTTGGTTGATGACGGTCAAAAGAGTAGCAACATGGCGACGAGCACGACCACTATGGATATAAGAAGATCAGTCAAACATATCCCCCAATTCTCACTTAAACTACTCTACCCTTTTCCACTTACATTTCTTGGAGCTTGGAGGAAGAACCACCAGCGACCTTTTGGACACGGAGAGAGGCCAATTCTTGCTTGGCTTCGTCAAGGAGCTTGACAAGTTCAGCCTTGTTCTTGTTGCGAAGTTCTTGAGCTTTAACGGGAGCCTATATCAAAAATGGAAACAATGTAGTTAGTTAGTGTGTTGGTTTTCTATAGCATATCTTCCTTCGTTCATCCCATCCATCCAATCATCCAACTATATAAAATGTCCCACATGAATAATCCCAGCCATTCAAATCATTGTTCAACATCCAAAATACAGATGGATTCCCCTCCTTTTTTTCCCCTCTCTTCAAGTACTAAAACTGCCGAGTCGATGATGATACTGCATAGAGGATGATAGATGGATGGATAGATGAATGGATGTATCTTCACCCCCTTACCATTGTGACAAGCAAAAAGTTTAGAGAAGGAAAAGCTTTAGGAAATGGATTCCAATTAAATACAACTCCAATTTGTAAAATAAAACGGAGATTTAATTTGAACCAGCAGGACACCAACATTACAGTCGATCTACATGCAAATAAAAAATAGTATATTAAATTCACCCCACATTAACTGATTACACACAATATTGATTTATATATTGAATATGAAAAAACAAACAAACCAAGAAACAAGACAACCCAGTTGTCATCATTTTAATTGCAGTTCCATGATGCCTGCATGTAAATTCTCATCCACTGATAATGCCCAGACCACCTAACTTGTAGCTTAAGAAACGTCCATCCGAAGTGCAAAATAGTGAAGGCGAAACAATTATCTAGAATTGATGGATTTTTTTTTTTTTTTTTTTTTTTTTTTACCGACACAAACATCAGTTACTTTCTAAACGCATATATAACGATTAGACACTCTCAGTACACTGAGCACCATTGCCAGACGAAGTGGCCTAATGCTCTTTTTTTCCGGTCGCCCTCACCAATTTTTTTTAGCATACATGTACACCCATTCGATAAGACAATTAAATTGTGAGAGTGAGAGCAAGAGCAAGACAAATAGTATAAAGACAAGATATATTTTATTCAAATGGAGATATAAAACTATGACTACCAAGATCAATTTATACCAATGACCTATTCTAAAACGAAGGCTAACCTAAAGGCGATCCCAAAGCACGATTTTAAAATAAAAGGTTATTCTGTGTATATTTGTAATGTATTTTTCAAAACCCCCCTGATCCACACTCTAACACTAATCCACCCTCCTCCCACTCAAATCACCATCCCATCAACGTCAATAGGTTTTTGTACCGTCTTATCTCCATAGATGATTGATCGTCTATTTGTAGATTCAAAAATATCGTGGAAATAGCTGATCTAATTTTCATGTAAATGGAATCATCAATGCTCTATACATACAATGAGGGTGAGCGACACATATTTTGTACTGCGTCCAAACATTTTTCCCGCATAACTGTAGCAAATCATCCATGCACATATCTTCCACAACACTGAAGAAAGGGCCTTTCACAAGGAGTATACCGCCCATCGATATAAGATAAAGGTATCATATCGTCAGAGGCAGCCAGATTGCGGTCTATGTGCATATCACAGATTCGGCCAATAGTATAAATGTTGTAATTGAGTGTACATGGAAAAACAGGGCAGCATTATGATAGTGAAGATAGCGAGTGCAATAAGCGAAGTTTCAAGTGCCAACGATGGCAAGGGTTGAGTGAAGAGCAAACCATGAGGAAAAGGGGTGATGAATATAAAAAAAAAGACATTTAAGAAATCGTGGGTCCGGGTCGAAGATTCCGGCTAGTGCATTTGGGTATTTTCGCGGCGAATGAAATGGGACAGTGATCAAAAGAATCAAGGTGATATTATTCTATAGAGACCCTCCTTTTTCACATCAATCGAAATGGTACGACCTTGTAAAAGAAAATAAATATCAATCCATACTTCATCCATTTATTAAATGAATTTATGGGACGCTTCTTTAATGAATAAATGGATGGATGGGTTAATGTTTTTGATCATCATTATACTAATCATATTTACCTTTTTTTTTTTTTTACTTTGCGACATTCGTCTTCCATCCATCCATCCATCCATCCACCTACCTATCCAATCATTCAACACCTATCATCACCATTGCCATTCCAATATTGAACCATCCTTCCTTATCCATCCACCTAACGTTTCCTTCTATCAACGAAACCTCGATCTCGTTTAACGTAAACCATTGTCATCCGCAATATCACCACTATCATCATTATTATGATGAATGTTTAGGCTAAGCGCACCAAGAAGGTTGGAATCACTGGTAAATACGGTACTCGTTATGGTGCCTCTTTGAGAAAGCAAGTCAAGAAGATGGAAATCACTCAACACTCCAAGTACACCTGTACCTTCTGTGGCAAGGTAGGAGGACAGCGATACTACAATGTCTGAAAATTCGGCTATCATACTCACCACACCCCTCTTTTTTTTTTTTTTTTTTTTTTTTTACAATATTAGGATGCTGTCAAGCGTACTGCTGTCGGTATCTGGAAGTGTAAGGGTTGTAGCAAGACCATGGCTGGTGGTGCTTACACCGTCTCCACCACTGCTGCCGCCACTGTCCGCTCCACTGTCCGTCGTCTCCGTGAAATGGCTGAAATCTAAATACACCTATTTAGTATCATTAGTACATCATTAGAATAGTCCTACATATTGTATATATGTTTTCTATAGATATATAAAATATATTCACATTTTTTACACTCATTGATTGTTTTTTATGCATGACCCATGTCTCTATTGTTTCAACAGACGAGAGGTAGAGCCATGTCTTTAGTATTTTGAATTACAGAGTGAAAAGGGGAGAGGCGGGTGGGCGGGCGTCATCATGTTCTTATTACTTGGAAAGGAACCGGAACAAAAGGAAGATGGGTGTGTGTCACTCTATGAACTTGAATTTCAATTTTTCTTGTTAAAGAAACAATAAAAAAAAATACATCATGTAAGCATCAATGTTCTTGCAGTAAAATACTGGACGAATTTACAAAAGCGTCTATTCTTTTAAGCTTGGGTTGTGTAGATTTGTGTTCAAAATACTAAAGAACACACTTAGTCTCACAGGAGTTTTGGAAGAATATTTCATAGGGCCTAAAAACACCATATATTACGTCAAAAGCTATTGAAGGCATATAAAATATTTTTCTTTCATAGAACTGACATAATATGAGGTAACTAGGATGTTAAGTTATTTTAGCGTGAGTGACAAACCACTCTACAGTTGAGGGATGGGCTGTTCTACGCTGTATGACTAACCGTTCTACAGTTTGCTCCTACAGCAAAGAGAACCCCAAAAACATTTCAACTCCCGCCCACGTGAAGTTTATTTTTTCGTTCTCTTTTCATTTTCTTTTTTTCCTTCTTTTTTTCTTCATTATTCAATTTTTTTGTGGTTGTGATGAACTTAGATTAGTGTCAGAACTAGTTTAGAAGGGATTTCAGATCAAGGATTAAACATGCATGGGAAAACCCTTTCATTTTGGAGTCAGGATTTGGGACCACCATTAGTTGACTTTTTAAAGCCTCCATTAGATTAATTTAGTATTAGCTTGTCCCTAGTTTGTGTCTACTTCTGAATAAAATATGTATCTTTTTACTTCATTGAAAAAATTCCCATAGATCCTCCCTCTTTTCTCATACAATGAATACTTTTTTTTACCACTATGATCCCTTTTGATTAGTGTCGACAGTTGCTGCACTTCAATAACACATATTTCTTTGGTCTTTTCTCATAACTTATACAGTATATTAACTCACATTTTGCAATAGACTTTCTAGATTAGTGCTAACAATTTCTCAAATCCCACAATAGTATCCCTTATGCTCCTTCCAATAGATCCTTCCATTGAATCACTTGTTATAATGAATCTCCTCATTTTTAGTTTTAGTATCAACCAATTTGTTCAATAAAATATCCCTTTTTATTAACCACACTAGGACCCATCAAATATGAAAAATGTATTCATTGTAGCAAACTCATGAAAGTACCTTACCAAACACAAGGTCATTATTTCACCTAATATGGCTATGCTTTCAACCTCCCAAAAAAAGATTGCTCGGGAACTGGGGGCTGTGTGTAATCTGATGTGTAAAATGACAAGTGGAGAATTAGGGGTAAAAATAACATAAAATGATTAAACGGATACACAAACGATGACGATATAGATGCATTGATATATATATACTGTATATATATATTGACAATCAGGAACTAGGAATACGACAAGTGTGTGATGAATACGAGACTGAAATAAAATAACTTTATTATTTAAAATAATAATGAGGAAGAAGCCGGAAAACCCCAGTGGGTAAAAAAACCTTGCCTTTAAAAAAAAAAAAAAGTAAAACTGAGAATAAAAAAACTCATAGTCCAGTAATTAGATTCCACAAAGTCTAATTTCAGTACTAATAAACGCTCTGGCGCTCCGCTGGAGCTTTTGGAAATCTTTCGATTTACTGGGTGTCACAGTTTTTGGTTAAAGTGTGGGTTTCGATGGGATAGGATTAAAGCCTCCGCCATTTTGCACTTTGGTGGGCGACCCCTTGGGGCCCAACCGTCGTGCTCAGCGCGTCGTCAACGGGTTTTTTATGTGAGCTGAAAAAAAAAAAAAAATAGGGAAGGGATTAGAGCCTCCGCCATTTCGCACTGGTGGGCGGCGCCTTGGGGCCCAACCGTCGTGCTCAGCGCGTCGTCAATAGATTTTTTTTTTTGTGTGTGGTGAAAAATGGAAGGTCGAAAGATAGGGCGACTGAGCCATTCGCACTCCGCCTCTCATCGACTTAAATTTTCTCGTCCCTCTTTTTTCTTCCTCTTTCTTTCTTTTCTTTTTTTTTTTAGAACATCAACTTCAACTGTGGATTTAGTGATCTTGGATTAGTGGTCAGAACTTGAATCAGGGGCATTTGAAAAGTGCAATACAAACGTCATGGGGGAACCCTTCCATTTTGGATTCGTGATCTTTGACCGTCATCAAATTAGCATTCATTTTAGAATAGCGTCATTAGCTCAGCTTAGCGTTAGTTATCATATTTTATATTGTATCTATATCAGAATTAAACATATCTTGTCTATTTACAATTATTCTCTTATGCCTTTCATTGTCTCTCTGAATGTGCATGGCATATGTGCGTGGGAAAAAAAAACCGGTGTGTGTGTGGGGATGGGGGGTCTTTTATACGCACAAACTTATAGACTTGGTGGAAGAAGTCTCCATAATACAGTACCTAATCCGTTCCTTTCTCATATATATATGTATATATAGACACACTTTTTTTTTTTTTCTATGCATATGTAATACACATTCAATGAAGCTCATAATGTAAACGTACAACAGAGATACTAAATATAATAAAAAGAACATATTTATTCAGTCGTAGATATAAACGATGACAAACTATTACTAAACTAATGAGTGCTAATCTACTGTCGTTCCCAAGTCCTTCATCCAAAATGAAAGCGTTTCCCCATGATGTTTGTTTTGCGTTTTTTAAAACGCCCCTAATTCAAGTTCTAACACTAATCCTAGATCACCAGTTCCCCAATGAGCCTTGCCATCATATCATTCAGACTATCATGAAGGAAAAAAATAAAAAAGAAAGAAAAAGAGAGGGAAAAAAAAGGGGACCAAAAAAAATAGAAAGCAAAATGCGGAGCCTGAATCATCCAGCTTTTTTTTTCATGTCAAAAAATCAGGCAACTGCAAATAAAAATTAAATAAACGGGCAATCGCCATAATCACCATAGTGCATAATTCGTTTTATCTTCCAGTGGAAAGGCAGTTGCAACCACTACATAATCAAACTCTAATCTCTCCGACGCATTTCAAGTAGGGCTCTTAACAATACCTAAATGAGGAGTATTGGTATTGAACAATACCATGTTAGCGGGATTAGCAATACCAATACCTTAGCGGGACGGTACCACTTATAAGTATTGGTATTGATCAATACCTCTTAGCGGGATTAGCAATACCAAAACCTTAGCGGGACGGTACCACTTATAAGTATTGGTATTGATCAATACCTCTTAGCGGGATTAGCAATACCAAAACCTTAGCGGGACGGTACCACTTATAAGTATTGGTATTGATCAATACCTCTTAGCGGGATTAGCAATACCAAAACTTTAGCGGGATGGTACCACTAATAACTATTAGTATTGAGCAATACATGTTGCTGTGACAAACAATAAAAAAAAAAAGCGACGTTGTTGATATGTTGTATAAATAATAATGTCTAATTTATTTCGAGTAAAAAAAAATAAAACAATCTAAAATCTAAAGAGGGGGTTGTTTCAAGTGAGCTACGCGTAGGAGGGATAATAAAGCTATGTAAACGAATGTTCATCATCAGTAGGACTCTTAACAATACCTAAATGAGGAGTATAGGTATTGAAAAATACCATGTTAGCGTGATTAGCAATATTAATTCCTTACCGGGACAGTACCATGAGTAGGTATTGGTATTGATCAATACCTCTTATCGGGATTAGCAATACCAAAACCTTAGCGAGACGATACCACTAATAGGTATTGGTATTGATCAATACCTCTTAGCGGGATTAGCAATACCAAAACCTTAGCGGGACGGTACCACTAATAGGTATTGGTATTGATCAATACTTCTTAGCGGGATTAGCAATACCAAAACCTTAGCGAGACAATACCGCCAGTAGGTATTGGTATTGATCGGTACCAGGTATTGAGGACTTTTTCTCAATACCATAATCGGGACGGGACCAAATTAAGAGCCCTAATTTTCAAGTAAGCTATTATTTCAGCACACAAAAAACCCATTGACGACGCGCTGAGCACGACGGTTGGGCCCCAAGGGGCCGCCCACCAAAGTGCGAAATGGCGGAGGCTTTAGTTCTATCCCATCGAAACCCACAGTTCAATAAAAAACTGTGACACCCAGTAAATCGAAAGATTTCCAAAAGCTCCAGCGGAGCGCCAGAGCGTTTATTTGATTAATATTCAGACATGTCATATTTATATCTTTTTCTATTGCTAAGTGAGACATAATGAAATGGTTACAAATTGGGATAATCTGAAGTGATGTTGGGGAAGTAATTTAGCGGGTGATGAAGTATGAATAAAATAAGGTATAGGGTAGTACCTGTCAAAATGTCAAAGTGAAGAAATGCGGAGCGGGGTATAAATAAATAAAGATGTGGAAGATGGGAAATAGGGTTGGTGTCGTATTCCTGGTTCCTGATTAGTAATATTTATGTCAAAATATCTATACCATCATTATTTGTCATCATCCACACATATCAGGTACGCGGCTACTCATCGCGTCCCAACAATTGTACCTTGTCACTACCCAGCATATCCTTACACTGGCTATGTTTCACTTGGTCTACAATCAAGATCAAAGGTTACTCATCTATCTATTCCATAATACACTATTTTATTCCCTCATCTCGAACTCTACCAATAATCCATTATCATCTACAATCATTATCATCATAGAAATTTATTATTACAACATCCGCTTCTCTAGCTTTTACTATAAAAACCCACTGTCATTTTATTCAATAAAAAACCATATCAATTGTATCACTTATTTACTCTTGTCTTTATTTACAAACATTTCAGTTGGGTATCACAAATACAACAAAGACAAGATAAGAGATGGTTCCTGGTTCCTGATTAGCAACATTTACATCAAAGGATCTATACCATCATCATCTGTATATCCGCCTTATCACTTCATTCTATGTTTTACCCCTGAATTCCCCATGTATTCTCACACTTTTCATTCAACACATCAGATAGCCCACAGCCTCAATTATCCGTAGTCTCAAATATACCGTTATCAAGCTCTCACTCACAGACACAAATATCTTCATTTTCTTATAAAAAGACTTGACATTTTATCAATTGAATAAAAACCATATCAATTGTATCACTTATTTTTATTCTTGTCTTTTTATTATTACAACCATTTCAGATGGGATAAGGGACAGGATAACAGATGGAGTAGACGAGATACAGATAAAGAAAACTAAAACTAGAGTAGGGAGATGGGTGTTATTTATACTAAACTAAGAATGTGCTGAGGATGCCATGAGGTGAGACAAGAAAGACAAGGAAAGAGAAAAGACTAGAAAAGACAAGACATTTTAGCCAATAGCCAAGAGATGGTACAAAAATGGAAGTTGGTTACACAAGATAAAAGTGCTATCATTTGAAAGGGGAAAACGCGGAGGATACAAATGCATGGTTGCACAAGACAAAAATAGTATCATTCAAATTGGTAAAAAGTAGAGTGTTCAATATAAGGTTTTAGCAGCTGCGGGAAGATTCATTGTTGATTCATGACAGTTGGCTCATTCACGTTTATTTTATTTATTTATTTTTTCTCTGTGTCTTCCCATTTTTTTTTCGATATACAATCCAGCCTGGCGGTGGCGATTGAATTCAACCCCCGTCAAATCTGGAGGTACGTCAACCCATAAAATGAAATAGATTCGTGTAAAATAGCAAAAAAATAAAAATAAATAAATAAATATAAGACAGGTAGAATTAAGTGAGATTCTTGTATATGGTGTTTATTAAAAAAAATGTCAATCTTTATATACTATATCTTATGTTTCATTGAAAATAGATATTACATGGGTTTATTGTTATGATTATTTTTTATCATTATCACCATCTTTATCATTGTGATGAATACGAGACTGAAATAAAGTAACTTTATTATTTGAAATAATAATAAGGAAGAAGCCGGAAAACCCCAGTGGGTAAAAAAAACCTTGCTCTTTAAAAAAAAAAGAAAGTAAAACTGAGAATAAAAAAAATCATACAGTAGTCCAGTAATTAGATTCCACAAAGTCTAATTTCAGTACTAATAAAAAAAAAATCTAAATACTAGCTATCAGTGTTGTGAAATTGAAATCCTGTTCAGGTACAAAAATAAAAATAGATTTTATGTGTCAAATGTGGGAGCTGTCATGAACCAAATCCAAAATTAGATCCTACTTCGCCATCTACTTCGCCACCTACTTCGCCATCTACTTCGCCACCTACTTCGCCATCTACTTCGCCATTTACTTCGCCATCTACTTCGCCACCTACTCAGTACTTACTGCGGTAGCCTTAGAAATAATATAAATATCCCCTTTTTCATCACTTCCCATTTTCCCTCATCAGTTATCTTAGTTATCTTAAATCTTTCCTAAAGTCTTCCCTTATCTTAATCCTTCTATCCAAAATCCCTTATATTAATAAAAGCCCAATTTTATTATATAACTTCAATTTCTATTCTATTCTATCTGGCTACGGTATATCCTTTTCCTATCCAATCAATCTATCAACCCTCAACCTCAACCCCTTGACAGGAGCGTCTACATTTACTATTTTTTTATTTTCACTTTTTACTCCCAACACCTAATAAACACCACAATCATAATCGTATGATTGTCTGATATTAGGTGTATGATAATGCGATTGATATTATTGCAAGGGCATTTTATTTTATTTTCTTCTATTTTATGAGACCTAATGATTTCATGAAATGAATCATTATTTTCTTTTCTTCCATCACAATTGTTGCGTGATTATTTATTTTTGTTTTGCATTGTTCCTAATCGGGATTTCAATTTATTTAGTCACAGATTTTAAATTTTATTTTCATGATGCGACACCCGCAGTAAATTTATAAAAAAACGTCGCCACGATTTAAATGCACGTTTCATAAAAAAATCTGCCCCTTCCTTACTTTTATTCCATTTTCCATATACCATGTCTAACAGGAATTGCAAGTTTTGTGGCAAGTTGTTTGAAACCAAAGGAAAACTCGATAATCATATCAGACAAGAACATATTCACAAGGTGCTGGTAGGGGAAGGTAAGTATTAATAACAAAAACAACCAAGCTTGTATTATAATGACTCACCTTTATTTTTGAATAATCTTGTTTTATTTGTAGCTGAAACTGTTGTCGAAAAAACTCAACATGGATTCTGCTGCCCAAGTTGCCAAAACTACCTAAAATCTGCTCGCACCTTCAAACAACACCTGAAAAACCACAATATGACCATGAAGCTTCCAACCATGAGCCCAAAACAAAAAGAACAAGGGGGACAACGATGACTATGATGATGATAAACATGACAAAGACAACGACAAAAATCACAGCAGCAACAGTGACACAAAGTCGCACTTGGAAATATCACCACCACCGAAAAAACTCAAGCTGAGTTACAATGACACAGTGTTGGCCTCATGCAATGCCTTATTCGATGATGAAGAAACCAAACAAGACAGGTTGATGATCGCCAAACTGAGACGATGGACACCTCTTTGCTACCACACAAACGACGCCACATACTCGCTTTTATCATCATCAACGACAGCAACAGATCTTCTGAAAGACAACAACAAGCTTCAAATTGGTTCCTGGTCTCAATCCATACCCGATCCTCTCTCCACCTCTTCCTGTTCTTCTTCAACAACAATGATCTCTGATGAACTTGTGATTGATTATGTCAAAAGGAACAGGTATTCGTCCACAATTGTAAAATGGACGAAGGTTAATGTGTAGTATATGTTGTCACCCCTGTTGTATTTTGCATATGAATGTAGCAATAAAATAAAATAAAGTGTGACATTGATGTAAATCATGCACAATGCAAGTGAAATAAAAATAAATTCAAATCCAGCGCTACAGTGCAAGGGCTCAGATCATATTGGGTGTCATGATCTGATTTCACTTTTTCATGTCTTTGAAAAAGAAACCCATTTATTATATCAAACCGTAGTAATAGTTATACTGTTTCATACTATAATCACATCCTTATAAAAAGATGCTTGATTTATATCAAATAAAGGTTATCAACATTCTCATTATTTTTATTTTATTTTACAAAAACCTTAATTACAACAACCCCCATTTTTTTGACATTTATATTTTTTTTCTTTTCCTTTTCCAAAAATAATATTTAAAATAAAAAAAAGTTATGAAGAGGTACTTTATTTATATTTTGAAAAGCTCAAATATTCTTTATTGATAATATTTTATTAGTCATAAAATCAAGTATAATGGTTGTGTTACTATAAGCTTATACCTAATTATATATACATAATTTTAACTTTTTTTGTAATATGCTCTATTTTGTAATACATAGTTACTGTACTTCATTGATCGCCTTGTCGTTTTATTGTGAATTCTTTTGGATAATTCTTTATTTCTATTCAAATGTATTGTCTTATTTATATTGATGTGATAGTATGTGGGCATGTAAAAATAGGGGTAATGAATGATAGGAATTTGTGTAGTGGGTGATTCGGGGTCTGAATTACGTACTATGGAATGATCGCATGTGCATGAACTAAGGTATAGGAATAAGTGTATAGATAAATATGAATATATATATATATATATATATATATATGAAAAGATATGTGGTAGATGGAATGGTAGGTGAATGTGTTAGTATATAACACCCAGATATGTAGAGTAGGATATTCTCTTTCTTTTTTAAACCAAAACCCGTATTACGATATTTTGTTTCACTTTTGAAAATATATTTTGGTTGAGAGATCTATTTCTGTCGAGACCAATATAATTGAAATCTGGGTGGTCCAATTATATTTCAGACACCGCTCGTTCTTTTTTTAAGCGGCATTCCCCATTTTTTCTCTCTCTCTTTCTCTTTCTTTCCCTTTTTTTTTCTAAGAGAAAATTAATTTTTTCCTCACTATTTTTAGCTCGTTGTGGACCTGGTGGCCTTGGCTTTCTGTTGAACTAGTTTAGAAGGGTTTTAGAAAAGGGATTACAAGTTGCATGGGGAAACCCTTTCATTTTGCTTCTAGAATCTTGGGGATTGTAGTGATTAGCTTAGTATGTCTCTTTTCTTCAATAAAGCATGTCTCTGCTTCAATAAAACATGTCTCTGCTTCAATAAAATTTGTCTTTGCTTCAATAAAATCTGTCTTTACTTCAATGATGTGTGTTTAAACGTCATTAAAAGTTTGCAGATCCCTCTTAGAGATCCCTCTTAGAAATCCCTCTCAGTGTTCCATCGTAGAGATCCCTTTTTTATACATCATTCCTTCTTCAGACTTTTTGGTCTTGACTCAAATAAACCAGACTTCTTTGGGCGGTTGCATTTTTTGGGGAGAGACAAAGTGTCGTATTTGTCATTTGTCATCATCCACACATTGTCGTATTCCTGGTTCCTGATTAGTAATATTTACAGTATGTCAAAATATCTATACCATCATTATTTGTCATCATCCACACATATCAGGTACGCGGTTACTCATCGCGTCCCAACAATTGTACCTTGTCACTACCCAGCATATCCTTACACTGGCTATGTTTCACTTGGTCTACAATCAAGATCAAAGGTTACTCATCTATCTATTCCATAATACACTATTTTATTCCCTCATCTCGAACTCTACCAATAATCCATTATCATCTACAATCATCTATCATCATAGAAATTTATTATTCCAACATCCGCTTCCCATACTTTTACTATAAAAATTCACTGTCATTTTATTTAATAAAAACCATATCTGTTTTATCACTTACTTGATTGACTCTATTACATACTCAAATTATTACAATATTGCTAATCAGGAACCAGGAATACGACACTCTCTTTTGTTTCTATCTCTGTCTTGGTATTCATTCATCTCGCAATAAATGCATTCCTCATTTCCTCACTGCCTAATTAGAATCTTGGGGAAATGTCTTGATTAGCTTAGTACATGTGTGTGTCTCTTTTCTTCAATAAAACATATATCTGCTTCCTTAAACCTTGTCTTTGTTGGAAAAAAGTGTGTGTTTAAGCTTCATTAGAAGTTTGGAGATCCCATTTATAGAGATCCCTTTTAGAAATCCCTTTTTTATCGTACATCGTACATCGTTCCTTCTTCTACACCATTCATCTAGATTCGCACCTCTCTCAGCTACTATTAGCGGCCCCCCTATTTTTACATCTTCTTTCCTTTTAGTATAGTATTGACTACGTATCATTATTCAATAAAAGCTTTTTTATTTTGCAATGAACAATGGGATGGCAAAGCTATTCTACTGTGACAAGCTATTGTACGTACTATTCTATTGTGGTAATACTATTCTTGTTTGGTAGTCTATCCCTATAGTGTGGTGATCTATTTTCCAAACCAATTTTGTACGGTAAATGCCTCTACAAGGTATAATGTTGTAAGGAATAGAGACTTTTTATTATGGCTGTAGGCTAATCTGCATACTAATGAACATACTATTATACTGTGGTAATCAATTCTACGGACTATTCTTGTATGGTACTCTATCTCTATAGTGTGGTGATCTATTTTCTAAACCAATTTTGTACGGTAAATGCCTCTACATTGTATAACTTTGTAAACAATACTGAAGTATAGGCCTTGTTTTTATGGCTGTAGGCTTTCCCGCCCTTGTTTTTGTTTGTTGACGGGCCTCCCGATTTTTTGTGACGAGGTTGAAAATCAAAGCCCGCTCCGGCTGAATTATTTTTCTCTGACTTTCTCTTTCTTTCCTTTTTTTTTTTTTTTTTCTTTTTTAAACGAAATATTATTTTTTGGTCACTGTTTTGGGCTCGTTGTGGACCTGGTGGCCTCGGCGTTCTTTTAGAAATAGTTTAGAAGGGTTTTAGAAAAGGGATTGCAAGAGACATGGGGAAACCCTTTCATTTTGATTCTAGAATCTTGGGGAAATGTCTTGATTAGCTTAGTACATGTGTATGTCTCTTTTCTTCAATAAAACATATATCTGCTTCAATAAACCTTGTATTTACTTCAAAAAACTACCTGCCTTAGCTTTAAAAAATATGTATTTGCTCCAATGATGTATGTTGAAACTTCATTAGAAGCTTGGAGATCCATTTTAGAGATCCCTTTTTTATTTTACATCTTTCCGTCTTCTACACCGTTCTTCTAGGCTCACACCTTTCTCAACTACTATTGATCGGTCTATCGTATTCCTAGTTCCTGATTAGCAATATATATATCAAAGTATCTATATCGTCATCTTTAAAAGAAAGAGGGGTAAACCCTTATCTAAGATAACCATCTAAGATAAAGATCTATGACTGAAATTTCCATCATTTCCTCCACTCACATCACTGTATCCATGTCGCTGTTACAATGTTGGGGGTTATTTCTAGATAAACCATAAGTAGCATTTTACACGACGAGCTGCGGTTTTTTTTTCTACGCATAAACACCCCCCCCCACACACACACCGGTTTTTTATTTCCACGCACATATGCCATGCCCATTCAGCGAGACAATGAAAGGCATAAAAGAGAATAATTGTAAATAGACAAGACATGTTTAATTCTGATATAGATGCAATATAAACTAAGTTGAGCTAATGACACTATTCTAAAATGAATGCTAATTTGAGGACGGTCAAAGATCACGAATCCAAAATGGAAGGGTTTCCCCATGATGTTTGTATTGCACTTTTCAGAAGGCCCCTGATTCAAGTTCTAACCACTAATCCAAGATCACTAAATCCGCAGTTGAAGTTGATGTTCAAAAAAAAAAACGAAAGAGGAAAAAAAAAAAAAAGGGGTGAGAAAATTTAAATCCATGAGAGGCGGAGTGCGAATGGTTCAGTCACTCTATTTTTCGACCTTCCATTTTTTTTTTAAAAAAGTATCTATTGACGACGCGCTTAGCACGACGGTGGGCCTGAAATAAACGCAAAGGTAAATAAGTGATACAATTGGTTACTCTTTTTATTTAATATTCAAACATGTCATATTTATATCTTTTTCTATAGCTTAGTGAGTCATAGTGAAATGGTTACAAATTGGGATAATCTGAAGTGATGTTGGGGAAGTAATTTAGCGGGTGATGAAGTATGAATAAAATAAGGTATAGGGTAGTACCTGTCAAAATGTCAAAGTGAAAGAAATGCGGAGCGGGGTATAAATAAATAAAGATGTGGAAGATGGGAAATAGGTTTGGGTATCACAAATACAACAAGGCCCCAAGGGGCCGCCCACCAAAGTGCGAAATGGAGGAGGCTTTAATCCTATCCCAATGAAACCCACACTTTAACCAAAAACTGTGACACCCAGTAAATCGAAAGATTTCCAAAAGCTCTAGCGGAGCGCCAGAGCGTTTATTTCGAGTAAAAAAACAAAAAAAAAAACAAAAAAAAAAACAATCTAAAATCTAAAGAGGGGATTGTTTCAAGTAAGCTACGCACAGGAGGAATAACAAAGCTATGTAAACGAATATTCAAATCCAAACTAGACTTGACACTAATCTAAGATCACCATAACCTCAAAAAAGTTGAGTGGTTAAGAAGAAAAAAAAAAGGTGGGGAAAGAGAAATGAAAAGAAAGAGAAAGGTAGCTAAAAAATAAAAATGAGGTGAAATAAAAATTCACGAGGGCGGGATGTGAAATATTTTTGGCGGAAACTCGCCCAAAATCAATAAAAAGTCAAGAAAAAAAAAAGGATAGTAATGATTTTTAATTGTTTTATTCATGCATATGAGGGGGGAAAAGGGAGTGTATAAAAGCGAAGGTGAATAAAGAATAATGGCTGACTAAAAATATAAATCAATATAAGCAAAAGGAGGAGAAAGGGACAGGGATATGTGTGAAAGACTGGCAATCATGGCACTATCGATTCCTAATTTATTTATTTTGAAAACTATCGCTATTATTTTTGGGGATTTCCAGTGGTCCGAGATTTGGCATTTCCAGGATTGTTGTTGTTGTTGTTGTTGTTGTTGCTGTTGTTGCTGTTGTTGCTGTTGTTGCTGTTGTTGCTGTTAGTATTGCGTCCACCAGCGGCGCCTCCACCGCCCGAATTGCTGTTGCCGCCACGACGATGATTGTTTTGATGACGACGTTCAAAGTTGCCACCGCCACTATTTCCATGCTGTTGTTGTTGGCGATTCATATTTCCATTGTTTCCACCATAACGTCGACGTTCTTCAGCGAGAACCACAGTTGTGCCGACATTGACTTTGTGTTGTGCAAGGGCTTTTTGACAAGCATCAGGTGTGGTGAAATCCAAAAAGGCACAGTTGCGACTATGGACGATATTTAGAGACTTGACAGGACCGAATTTAGAAAAGGCTTCCGATAACTGAGCTTCATTTAAAGTGGAGTTGACGTTCTTCACGAATATATTTGTGACTTCATCTAAGATTAACATAGAGGGGTTAATTACCACTTTCTGTTATTCATTCTCTATCATTGCGTTCTTCTTCCTCTTCTTCTTCTTCCACCGTTTTATACCTTTACGAGATTGTTCCTTGTTGGCTGGAGGTGCTTGAAGTTGAGTTGGTGGTTCCTTGGCAATTGGCTGGTGTTGGGATTGAGGTTGTGTTTGCTGTGTTTGCTGTGTTTGTGATGGTTGAGTGCCGGTGGTAATTGGAGTTGCATTCGCAGAGACGGAGCCTTTTGCTTCTGACACTTGAATACCCCATTTGGATGAATCATTGGCAGCCAAGTTTGCCCAAGATCGAGGAGCAGCAGGAGCGGGGGAAGATGTAGCTGTCTTTTCGGTAACCTTGTTGGATTGTGGTTGTTTGGATTTGTCGTTCTTTTTCCCATCACCGGTAACACCATTTGGCGTCGTCCCTTTGTCGAGTGCTTCGTCCTTACTGGGTTTTTTCTTCTTTTCATCGGATTTTGGTTCCACTGTTGTAACATGTTCAGCTGATTTTTCTACTGCAGGTGCGACTGTTTCCACGGTTTGATGTCGGACAGCAGGAGCTGCTGCTGGTACTGGTGATTGTTCTTCTTGTTGTTCACGTTGCCGTTCCTTGATAGGCACTGAATCGGATTGTTGTGGCTGTTTTATATCTTCAGTTACCGCTTGTTGTTCTGCGATGAGCTGGTCCTTCTTAGCTGACAACTGCTGTTTATTTTGTTGATGTTGTTGATCGTCTTCACAGGTATAATAATCGATGTCCACTTCGTCTTTTAAAAAGCGGAAAATGTCGTTGAGCACATAATAACCATTAGGCTGAGGGGCCAAAAAGAAGGTTTGACTGAATTTTTGAGAGGGACCATCCATCACGCACATTTCACCCAGCACTTGAATGAGAATCCCATCGTTTGCCGATATTTGGCTGTCCACTTGGGTCACCAATACTTTGCAATCTTCAAAATTCAGGTCTTCAATCTTCCGACGAATTTCCTATCGAGCAATCGGCAACAATAAAGAGACCGAGATGTCAGTACACAAACCGATGACTTCGTATTCCTGTTTTCACTTACTTCCTGACCATGGTATGTTTGCACAGTTTCACCTTCATCACCTCGAACAAACAAAGAGTCCTTGTTGTAGAAAGCATGAAGACGGAATGGTTTCTTGTTCAAAAAGGTATAGTATTCTCGAACAAAAAGAAGTCCGACGTCTTGGGAGGCAATATTGGCGGCGGTGGTATTGTTCAGTTGCTTGGCGTTGTTGGTTGAAGTGTCCAAGCCAGTCTTGATATGGTTGGGGTGAGATACAGCTGCAGTCATGATACAAGAGAAACTAGAGAGAGGTTTTGGTTCTAGCGAAGAATCAGTGGAGTCAGTTAAAAGAGCTTGCTGTTGATGTTATTTTATAGGTTAATCGACAACAAAGAAAAGGAAAACTTAGTAACAGTATTGGCAATGCCGGTTATCATGTCCTCTTTTTCCAACTTACCTAAAACAGCTAATACAATGGGGCTTCTTAATGCTAAAAAGGTATAGAAAAGACGCGTTCGAAAGATGGATCACAAATCAAAAAAGAAGAGATCTGCCTTTTGGGAAAAAAAAAAAAATTGACGTAAGATATGCTTTCATACTCCGCGGTATATGTTGAGGAGTAACACAGTAAAGGATAATGAGGTTAGCTAGTAGTGCCAGGAAATTATCATCAATGTTATCGTTCTCGATAATCAAGCAAACTATTCCAAATAATACAATTAGAAATAAAATTGTATTCTGTACCATAATCAGACAAAAAACTCAAATCAAATTAACTGGAGAAACATAGTATTTGCAGCAGGACATCGTCAACACAAAATAGAACCCTTTCTATTACTCTTTACAGCTATTATATGATAGCCGCTTCTTTATTTTATTTAACTATTTCTTGACTGTATTAATCTTTTTTGTTAAGACTATCATATCAAAACCTCCATAGTCAGTTTCAAGATAATTTTATTCCCCCCCGCTAACTCACCTACAAGCATGGCGAACCACAGCACACCGTTTCCTTTTTTTGTGACGGTGGGTATCTGGAAGTAATTTTTTGGAGGTTGCATTGATTATATGTACAGCTTCCTTTTTTTACGCTAACGATCTGTCTGATACTGCCGTGTGGTCGGTGCCTCATTCTATATTCCTTTATTGCCGTCCCTCCCCCTTATGATAGGCTTTTTATCCATCGTTTTCCATCTTTACTCATTGCATGATAACATAATTTATTGCTGTCTCTTATTCTATCACTTTTATTATCGTCACTCTCCGTATATTCATTGTACATGGTTTTAATCGCCGCTTTTTTTCGACGTTGGAGTAATGTTGTCGCTTCCTTGCCCTGAATATCAAAAACCATCGTGCTAGTCTTCGCCCGGGACAATTGGCAATAACTATTTTTATTCATTGGTGAAAGTATTTATTTTCATGGACATGTAGTTGTCTATTATATAGACTACCATGGAAAATTATTTTTGGAGAGAACATACGATAATGAATCATCAATACGATATACAGTAACACCCTCTCACTTCACACAAAATCATACGCATCCCAGCAATACATTACAAATGACAGCAAGTCCAGCAAAAAATGATATAACTTTTCCTAAAAAAATATACATAAATAAAATTTTATTACAAAAGCAAACTAAATTCAAAAGTCTAGTCTAATCAGCTATGCTAAAGGGTAAGATAGTTATATACTATCACCTTCGTTTGTTTTTTTTTCTAATGTGATTGTCCTTGTCTTCATTTCGCTGTTGGTGGTAGCAACGGCAGGATAAAATTCTAATCAGACCGTATCTTGACATCTGATAAATCAATTTGAGCACCGGCAGTCAGTGCTCGAGGGCTGGAGCGTTCGAACGATCTATTGAGGAAAATATGTTGCTTAATATTCTGGTATATACTAGTAACATAACATAATTATCGTTCTTACTCTGGGTAGCTCATACGCTGAATGGGAGCACGTTGGGCTTATTGATAAATCAATCTATATATAATGAAAGAAGCTGGTCAAAAAAGGAAATAAACGATAACCTCATAGATTTCTGGCGTTACCTGTAATCAGTAAGGCTTTGAGAATTTGAGTAGAAGGATTCGTTGATTTTATTGTTTTCGTCAGAAGGCGTCATACAATATTCGACCCATTTTGTGAAAACGTTTTTGTTCTATATATGTGTGTGTGTGTACAACGAGGACCTATTAGCATATGTTTGTCGAGAGAGGGGTATAGGCAATGGTGCGGTATACTTACGCCAGCGTTGGCAATCGATTGATCTACATTGTACCAAACAGAGCCAATAGCGAAGACAATGGCAGTTTTCTTCCAAGCAGATGTGCTAAAACCTAAAGAAAACAGAATGAGTTGAACCATCAGGTCTAGTGCCCTTGTATATCAACTTACTTTCAGCAGGGTATACTTCACCGGCATTTTTGCTGGTTTGAGAAGTGTAACGTCGGCTCAGAGTATTTACAGGGCGTGTCAATTGGCAAGCTTGTTGAGAAAAACGGTGCATAGTGTGAGGAGAGAGCAGTGAAAAAAAAAGCAGTGGTGATTGCTTTCTCCAAATAATATTCGCAAGTGATTTAAACATCCGCTAATGTCTGTCTGATTTGTCATTTTGTTAAAAAGTGGGATGCTGAATAAAAAGTGGATACTGCGGAAAGTGCTGGCATGTATGTATCCTTGATGGGGTTAACCTTATTCGTAGGGCGGCATTTGCATAGCATGGTGGATTGTTGTTGTAATTGTTGAAGAGATTGGAGTCGGCGATTTTTGATGAGGGGGGCTTGCAATATGCAGAGTAACCAGAAGAGGGAAAGGAATACAAAATATAGCAGCAGCAATGAGGTAAAAAAAAAAAACATAGAAGGAATTTTTATTTCAAATAAAAAGAATGACACAAATATACAAATCAATATACACATATAATTATACATAAAAAACTACATCATCAATATCCATACACAATTTTGTCCATTTCCTCGATTCTTGTCTTGTTCAGTGCCCTCAGAGAAGATGATAAATTATCCGCTAAGTCAACCAAAAGATGGTTCAACTCGTTGTTGTCAATGATGTTGATAGATCCACCAGCAGCCACAAGGTCATGTATCTTGCACAAGGTTTTGCTGATTTTGGTATCGTTCGTTGAATCGCCGTTCCCATAGTCCATATAACATTTCAACGACTCTTTTTCCATAGTTGCTTTTCGGCCATGCCTGATAACTTCAATCGCAATCATACCAAAAACACGGGAGGCAATCCTTTCCTGTGTCTTGTGTTTCTGAGGGGAGTCATGTTCATCCAGGGTCCAAATCGTAGCTGGTTGCAGTTCTATTGGCGATGACAGGTTGGAGGATGATCGGCACATGGTATACGTTGACAAGCTATCGAATTTTGACCTGATTTGTTTGAGCAAGAAGAGTGCGCCCATTTCCTGAGATTTGATTGTCGTTTCGTCGTTCCAGTTTGCTGTTGCGCGTTTAATTGATTGAATGTCCAAAAAAATCCTTGTGTTTGGTGATGGAATGAAGTGACTAGTACTTGGGCCCATGTTGATTGATTGGACGTCGAGACGAATGCTGGAAGTGACGAGGAAGTCGCACGTTCGTAATCCAATTGTCAGCTTGGTAGACCTTTCGTAGCCGCAGGATTCCATCAAAACCACATTCACGTAGCCATCTTGACCGTCATCCACAGGATATGAAGAATGTAAGCCAGGGAGTCGCCGTTCATAATGGGCATCAACAATGGAGTCACGAGAGTATGGTTCAATTGTGTTTACATATATTGCTTGTTTCCCATCAATAAAAATTGCACCTGCCAGGAATTGAGATCCAAAATAACGTAATTGTGGATATAAGCGCCAGTCTTCGTTCAATATCTTGACTTGATCCGTGTTGATTTCTTCAAATTGAATCTGCCGCACAAATGGAGCTACACTAGACAAAAAAAAAAAAAAAGTCAGATTCAAGTGTGCAAATTTTCGCCCTTTTACAACAGTGGAAGAGTACCTGTTCCATTTGACATAATCAATCGTAAGTTCACCAGAGATCATTGTTGTCAAAGAAGAACAGGAAGAGGTGGAGAGAGGATCGTGTATGGGTTGAGACCATGAACCAATTTGAAGCTTGCTGTCGTCTTTCAGAAGATCTGTTACTGTCGTTGATGATGATAAAAGCGAGTATGTGGCGTCGTTTGTATGGTAGCAAAGAGGTGTCCATCGTCCCAGTTTGGCGATCATCAATCTGTCTTGCTTGGTTTCTTCATCATCGAATAAGGCATTGCATGAGGCCAACACTGTGTCATTGTAACTCAGCTTGAGTTTTTTCGGTGGTGGTGATGTCTCCAAGCGCGATTGAGGAAAGTGGATGCTGAATAAAAAGTGGATGCTGAGGAAAGTGGATGCTGAGTGGAAGTGGATGCGGAATAAAAAGCAGAATTGCTCCAGCGGCAATAAAATATCTTCTCAGACAATAAAAATATCTTCTAATAGATTTTTTGTGGGTGTTCTTTTATTTTATTTATTTTGAATGAATACAAACAAATATAGTATTATTATATTTTTTTTAAAAAAAAGAAAACTATTTATACAAAAATAAAAATAAAAAGAAAATAAAAAAGAACTATCATACTAGGACCTAAGTAGGGACTAGACATTAGCTTTTTTTAAAGGGATTTTCTTGCTTTTTGTTCTTTTTCACTTTGGTTTTGCCACTATAAGTCTGATCTTCAACGGCTTTTTATTTTTAGTTGATGATAGCGCGTTCCATGCCATCTCTATCAGTGTACTTTTGTCCAAGAAATATTTGGCTGATCATGTTGTTGATAATGAAAATTGTTGTTGATGAAGATTTTTCGATAAAAGGAAGCATTTTTTTTATTTAACAGTTGTCATTTATCAAGTTTGCTCCTGGAGCGTAATAGCACCACGCAGTTTTATTGCCTAAAAGTACATTCAATCTAATTTTTATTGTCTGAGAAGATATTTTATCTTCTGAAGAGATAATTTATCTTCTGAGGAGATAATTTATTGCCGACGAGAAGATATTTTATTGCCGCTGGAGCAATTCTGATAAAAAGTGGATACTGAATAGTGAGAGCCGCACATTGGGAACCTACCCGTCAGGTCAATGTTCCATAGATCAGTTTCTTTTGCAGGAGTGTGTGTGTGGTGGGGAGTAACAGGGTTGCTATTGACGCCTCCACCGTTTCCAGCTTTAGTAACAAGTTACGCTAGAGGTACGGCCTTGGCTGATTGATATGAATAACAGGGTGACAATACGACAAAATCCATGCTAAGTGACCTAGAACTGTCAACCAGTCACTAAGTCTGAAGGGGCTGGGTATGTAGTCATGTGTAAGCTATAATAAGTGCAAAAAGCTATATATCGGTGGCCACCCACACGACACAGCCTATATTTATTAATATGAATGGTAGATTAGGAATATGACTATGTTTTATGCAAGTGGCCTATGACTGTCACTCAGGTCCTGACACAAGCGGGGGGAGTAGTCATAATGACCAAGTTGGAAAATAGGGGTGTTTAACAGGTCACTCACAAACAGCTGAAATAACTACATCGTTTACTATGCAATTGGGTAGAAGATAGCTAATAAAAAACTTAATTTGTTTAAAGCAAATTGATATATACTAAAACTAAGACGAGAGTGTGGGGATTCATTATAGCAAAGGATTCAATGGAAGGATCTATCGAAGGAAGCATGACGGGATTGCTGTGGGATTTTGGGGATGATTAACACTAAAATAAGGAGGCTATTGTAAAATGGGAGCTATTATACTGTACAAGGTATGAGAAAGACCAAGATGACATCCGTTATTAAAGTACAACATCGTCAACATTTATCGTAAAGGGGGTTAATTCTGGTAAAAACAGGGATCTATTGCACAAAACATGGGAGAGGCCATGGAAAATTCTTCACTGAAGCAAATAAAAAAAATACATGTTTTATTCAAACATAGACACGAGCTATGGACAAACTAATACTAAACTGAGTCGGTGAAGGCTCCAAAAAGCCAACTCAAGGTGGTTTTAGAATCTAGATACAAAACGAAAGTGTTTCCCCATGCTTCTTGTAATTCCTACACTAAAAACTTTTCTAAACTAGTCCTGACACTAAACTAAGATCACTGGAACCTCAGTGAAGTTGAATGAGGAAGAAAAAGTGAAGCGAAAAAAATAGAGAGAGAACCGAAAAAAAGCGGGGAAGGAAAATAAATACTTCACGTGGGCGGAATATGAAATATATTATGTGATTTGTTGTATCCAGCAGGACGAAGCTTTGTTATATATAGTATGATTGGCCGATCGAAGCACTGTTTGACCAGTCTGAGAAAATCAGAAAAAATCAGAAAAAAAAAGTTGATTTTTTTTCCAAAATATACATAGTCGATGCTGTGGAATGACTCTATACACCTTCTGAAACCTATTGATCTCAATTCAGCCTTTGAAAGGTCATTGAAAGGTCGATTTTCCTTTTTTACGTTTATTCCCCCCCCCTGGGTCTATATATTTTAATTACTAGCTCAAAGGACCATCTCTCGCCTATATAAAGAAGGATCCTCCCAAATTTGTACCTAACTTCACCCACCCCTCTCTCTCTCACAAAACGAATAATGCCTTGGAGTGTTTAAAAAAAATCGTATTTCGCATTACGATATTTCACAGTCATTGATCATTGTTTCCCCTAAAAGTATTGTTATTCCAAGGGTTTACCACTATTCTGAGTGTCGTTATTATGGACCCTTACTATATATACAGCTCATTTTTTATCTGTGCCTATATATATTAATAATAATATAATAAAGGGAACTAACAAAGGAACACAACACACGATCTACAGTAATATAAGCAGCACACAATAAAGTAGAGCCGCCCATCATACGGAGCAAGTAGTCTAGAAATTCCATCACATCAAACCTCAGTCTAACCATCTTTCCACCAAGCCAACACCATATAAATCCTCCCCGTACCGATATTTTTCCATAAATTTGATTGACAACGCACAATTATGACTAATAGAAGAAACATTCGTAATATAAAAAATCAAATTTTATTATCATCATGCGTGGTACACATACACAAAACATATTGGGAAATATAAATTAAAATCAACACATCCTATCAGTAGAAAGAAAAGGGGGGCAGGGGTAAAATCATCATCCTACTACTAGCTAATACTATACATAAAAAACTAAATTAAACTAACCACAAAAAGGCCAAATCAAGTTTCAGGACATTTCCACATCTTCATCCTGTTCCATTTTTTCGGCCATCATAGCCACAATAGCCGCACCGACAATCCTTGAATGCTTAACAATTCCAACTGAGAGTTTAGCTGCCATGTCATCTGGAATCAATGTCTTCAAAGCTTCACATACACGTGGATGGAAGGATGGGTAGTCTTTGTAAATATCCCCGCTGATAGCTATTGATAGTAGAGAAATAATAAAAAAAAAAAAATAAGGTCTGTCAAGTTATCATGCGTTACAGATATTGATATTGACGCTAATGTGTCGTCCTTCACCCTTCCATCTAACTTACATATTGCAAATCCTTGAGATCGGTCGAGATCACCACCATTTTCAAACATATACTTAACCACACTGGCAATACTAGCTCCTAATAAAGTCGCAGCACGATTACCAACCCATTCACAAGCCTAAATATGAAAAAATCAGACAAGTCACTATCAACATGGTCATTTCATGAGGAACCAATCATTTACCTTTTTCACGATTTCCCGATCCGCCAAGGTCGTCGGCCCAGTCTTGCACATTTCCTCCAGCACGACCCGCGTGTCCTCGAGGCGGTTCAAATCTTCATCAACTTCACACACATACATGTAACTGGTATCAAAATGGTAAGGCACCCAGATCAAGCAATCGTCGTCATCGGTGGAAAAGGTCAGAATGCGTTGATCCAAAAGGTATATAAGAATTTGTCGGACTTGTTCCCCTAAATACATCCCGGTCGTCATTTTTTCAAAAATATGGATACCGTGGTTGTTGGATTCTTGGTCGAGCTGATGGTCAAAGCGTGTCATGGGTAAATACTGATTGTTGCCAAAATTGCACCATTCTGTGTTGATGATCATCTCGGTATTGTCCAGCTGCGAAGAAGAACCCTCATCTTGTTGTGATCGTAATCCTTTCATATTGGCCACTCTATCATAATAAGCACAATTGGTTCCTAAGAATAAAATAGCCACGCTAGATGTCAACAACGAGGATTTCAAAACAGCACCTAGAGTATCTAATTACCTGCTGCATGGACGATACCAATACGAGTGGATGGATGTTGATAAGCATGTGCTAATAATGTACATACGGCATCTAAAGAGAGAAAGATTAGTAAACTGTGTTGTGAAGAAAGGAGGCGGGCGGATTTTACCATTTGCAATTGCCACGATTTTGACGGCGAGACCTTTGGCGTTGAATTTCTGGTGAAACAAGTTAACGACATCGCATCCGATGGCGTTAGGGAAGTCAAAGCCATGTTCCAAAGCAACTATTGTCCCTCGGTCCAAGCCAGTTTGACGTACAGCAAAGCCAATACTGATAGCCATTGAATAAACACGTTGCTGGTGAGAAGAGCCAGCACCAGTACCACCACCACTGACGCGTCGTTGGAAATCCGCAACACAATCTGCAACATAGTCGATTAGAATACCAATATCGTCACCGGCCGTCAAATGATCAGGAATCTTATATTGATATTGATTGATTGCCAGTTTGCCACCCTCACCCTTTAACGAGACCTGACAAACATAGATATCCACTCCACTAATTTCTAATGCTAAGTATGTGCCTTTTTCGTTGCCTGTAGGATGACCTAAAATAAAATAAAAGGATTATTGAGTATGCATAAGTAAGAGCAAAATCAACACCACTATCTATCTCGCAATTTACCTGTGACATAGGAAGGAATCATCTTCAAATCACCTCGGGAAGGCTGTTGATCACCTTGACCATTGGAAAGGCCGGTTTTCATTTCGTCACTAAAGCCTTGAATCAAGACGTCCAAGCTTTCATCCGGCACTTGAAACATGGCTTCAATTTCATTAATGATACGAGAATGAGACGAGGATGGGTCACGATGAGTGGTTGGGTTTGCTGTAATTGGCGTGTTTGGTTTTGTTGCTGCTGCTGCTGCTGCTACCGCTACAGCCGTCGCGGCGTGAGTAGTGGTCGTAGAATTGTTGGCAGGTGATGACGTTGAAGATGAAGTTGGGCAAGTGGTTACATTTGTTGGAGCATGCTGACCCTGGTTCGTGTTTGAACAAGTCCCGTCGGATATATTTGTTGGATTGGAGTTTGGCATGAAGAGAGTCGATGATGTTTAAGGTTCTGTGGGAATAAGTTGGAAGGGATAGAAGCACGAATGATGTAATAGTAGTAATACTAGTAATAGTAAACAGAAAGATATTGAGGTGCAAGTGTCAGTATAATTTAAATGAGTAAAAAGATGGAGGCAGGGAAAGAGAGTGAGAAAAAAAAAAAAAAAAAAAAAAAAAAAAGGAAAAAAGGAAAGTGTGGAAGAAACAAATAAAAGCAAGACCAAATTTTTTTGGGGGAGGATGAACAGGAGACATGATTGGAGATAAAATCAGTTGGTTTTTATTTTTTTATTTTTTTTAGAAGGTAAAAATATAAACTAAAGAGTAACAATATACTAACTATATGACCTAGAATAATCCAGCAAAAGGGTCATTGGTGTCCTGTCTCGAGTTTTCCTGCTGAGATGACGATGGTTGTCCAAGTAAATCACCTCCTATAGCTTCCTGTTGGTGGTTTGCATGGACGGATGTGGCCGGGCTATGAAAGATATCAAGCATAGATTTGTCTGGTAGATGTTGTTGTATGTTGTTTGATGTAGAAGGAGGTGATGCTGTTGTCATGGGTCCTAGACTTAATAAATCATCCATCGTTTGATTTACGCTAAGGTTTCCAGCTGAAGCGGACTGTGGAGATGATGTTGTTGGAGGTTCGTCCCAATCCAGATCAAGCAAATTCCCGATGTCATTATTTTTCAGAGCTGCTTGAATTTTTGGTGGTGGCGCTGTCACGTCGTCTTCGTCTACTTCATTCCTTGTTGTCAAATGTCCCCTGAGATGATGATGATAATAATAAAATTAAATCTTCGTTATATTTACACATTGGTATAAATATTTACTATATGCTTTACCTTAATAATGTTGCTTTATTCACATTATCCGCACCATACTTTTGACCATTTACAAATGTTTCAGATGGTTTGTAATACACTGAGGCCAAGGTTCCAATTTGACTAATCAGTTCATCCAAGAGACTTGAAGGGATATCTTGCAGTTTTTCATCAATCTCAGGTTTTTCTGACAGTACTATGGCCTATCATAAATATTATAAAGTAATGAGGATCATATCGTTGTATAATAGTAACATTGTCTTACCTTTGCGGCCTGTGGATCAGTTGATAAGAGCCTCCAGTAGATGTAGCCCCGATCTCGAATATCAGCATTATCACATTCTGTCGATGCTTGTAACGCCTTTTGGACCAACACTTGAATATCATCTGGTTTTTTCAAAAACAATTTGACTACGGAAGTAACAAGCTGTAGTTGAACCTATATACATATAAAAATAGAGTCTTATGAATTCAAAAGTGATTCGGAAATATTTTTCTGACTGTATCTTACCTTGACATTTTCATCGTTAAATGATTCAAACAAAAACTCCATCAAATCGCCAGCATTGTCAATTCGTTCAGCATATTCACCAACCATCCAAATCATTGCGGCCTTGGCATCAGGTTCATCCAACACATCCAGATTTTCACACAGGGTAGGTAGAATTCCTTCATACCGGTTCGGGTACCTGCGAAAAATGTCCTTGATCACAACGATAGCTTCTTGTACCACATAGCTTGCTCCCGTTTCAATCAATTCCAATAAAATATGTATGCACCTTTCCGAAGCTTCCTCTAATTTAATTGCACACCGTCCAATAGCATTGATTGACTTCCGGACAAATTCCACGTCGATTTCATTGGCATATCTATACATAAATAAAATAAATAAAGGATTTTCCTTCCCCCATGACACCCGCCCATCCACACTCCCAGCACTGAGTGGAAAGAGTATAATTTATTTAATATTTTACTTACTCTTTGAGTTCGTTGAGTAGCTGGTCCACATTTCTAGAATTGCACAAACGGTTCAACACTTTTAATTTTTCCAATTTGACGTAAAGAGGATCGTTGTATTTGCAAAAGAAGACACGTATTTCCCGGTCCAAAACATCGCTATGCTTTTGTAGAATCAGTCGAATATTTCGTAAGGCAATGTATTGTACTTCGGGAGGATTTGATAGAAGAGTAGCTAATAAAAAAAAAAGTAACAAAACATAAACAGTGTAGGTTAGTTTTTCATTCCGAAGATTTTGTTATCAGGAAGGGCGAAGCCTGATTACCGAGAGAAGGGGCCATTTTTCTGCAAAAACTCTGCAAGGTGTCTTGATCTTCAATATAGTTCATATTTACCAAAATCACTTTGACAGCAGACAACACCACCGCTCCATTGACATGCTGAAGGCGCGGAAACACACGATCACAAATACCTTCGGCTTCCTTGGGATTCGTGGGCGTATAGTCAGTAATAGCTGCCAAAATGGAAATCTGACCCCATCTTTTGAGAACCAAATAGAATAAAAAGATATTAGCGTTTGACGATTTTCAATACCTTTGTTTGTTACCTACTCTGTACATTCATTCAAAGCGTGCAAAAGCTTGTTTAAAGACCCTTGAGTAACTTTAAACACGATTCCGTCCATAGCTGCTTCATTAATATCCAAGAGTGCAATCACCGCATTGGCCACCACCATTGGGTTGACATCTGACACCATTTCCTTGACCAAACTCAGGAGATCTTGTTCCACCGTAAGTTCAGGATTTATTTCGTATAATTTGGCCACACAAAGCGCCGCGGTTTTCCTGACATATGGGTTTTCATCTTTGAGGCACCGACGAAGAGGTTCAGTTAAGTAATCCACCATCTTTTCCACTCTAATACATCCCATGGTTCGAATAGCCAATGCACGAATCAATGGATTTGGATCGTCAGTGTCCTAAATAATGAATCAAAATAACGCGTACATGAGCGCAAGCCGTGTTACCTTCCATGCTTATTTTTTTTTTTTTTTTTGGCGGGGGAGAGCACTTTCCTACCTTAACAAAGGTGTTGACGGCCAAAATTACCAGTTCAGGTTGTGTTTTTGCATAATTCATCAGGTAGAGATAGACCAATTTTTTTAACTCCAAGTCCTCGGTTTGCATGTTCTTGAGCACATCGGGAAAAAGACCAGAGACATCTTTACTGACAGTCATGTTTGCAATCACCTTTTTCACGGCCTCACTCCGGATACGGCGCTGGTCGCTGTTGAGTTCTGCTTTTAGTTCATATGTCTCCCCTAGTCATGATGTTGGTAGCAATTACAAAATGACGGGACCAACAAAGTCCACCAGAAAATGAAAATGAAAAAAAGTCAGTATATTCATTTTTCTATTTTTCAGTTCAAATATTCATATAGCTTAAAACTTACTCTATATACGTACCTCTTTTACTGGTGGTGAAGAAGCGACTTCGATTCATAGGAGATAAATACGCAAAAAAAAAAAAAAAAAAAAAAAAATAACAAAAAAAGGGGGAAAGGGTGAAAAATAATGCGTCGGGGGTAAAAAAAAAAATCAAGTAGTTTATTCAATAAACAGGAACTAAATCTAAGTGGTGATGGAAGTAGATGCTAAATTTGATAAATATTGGTGGGATGAGGATTCAAAAGGGTGTATAATTTTGGGGGTGGCGCTGTTAAACGTAATGTAGCCTGCCATAATAAATCAACCAACTGTGCATGTCGTTCTCGGAGTTTGCTGTCTTCATTTTCGTTTTGCAATGATACACTTCGTAAATGGTCGACCAAGTCACCATAGGGAGAAGTGTCGCCGTCAAGTTCATCATCGTCGCTGTCTAATAAAGGTATTCCTGTTGCTGTGTCAGGTTCAGTGGGAGAGTATAAAGTTGTCGCTGCTGGCTTTTTGACACATAAAACGGCGTTTTTGTCAACGGTGCTGTCCATATCCGTCAAGGAATCCAAATCAGCCATGTCAGCATAATCATCCGCCATGTTATCTTCTAAATCGGTATCCACTTTTTGATTATTTTTGCAGGTTGTCGAGTCATTGTTGTTTTGAGCTGGTGATGTAAACACATTGATAACCTTCATCATTTCCTTCTTGCCGTCAACGGATGTATCTATCTTGTTGCCTGGCACTGACATGTGTTTTACGTCATTTCTTTCAGTTTCAAAACTGGCAGCGGGCTGTTGTTGGTGGTGCGGGTATTCAGGGGTAAAATCTATTTCGTCAGAAGGGGTCGGACCATCAATAGCAGGTACTTCGACTGCACTAGTGAAGGAACTTGGTCCAGGTTTCCAAAATAAGGGTGATATTTCTTGATGATTTTCATTGGTGATGTTAGTTGTTGTGGAGGAAGTATTGATGGTGGTGGTAGCTGATATGCTTGAAGGTACATTGGTGCTAGTTGGTGGCGGCATTGAGGATGGCTGAGTATACGATGCTGTCGATGACTGAGAAGGTGGCTTTTGCTTTGTATTTGTGCAGTTTGCTGTTGGTGGGGTTTTCTCATGAACGATGGTATCACAGATGGGATAGAGTGGGGAATGATCATTGCCGCATTCCATGAGATCGGTGTTTGAATTAACTGCGCTTGTTATTGTAGTCAAGTTTGAATAAGGGGGATGTTGTAAATGAGTTGTTGCCGAATATTGAAGCGATGATGCCAATGCGTCAGGATAAATGCGATTGTTGGTTTGAATTTTTGCAGAAAGTTGTTCCAACCAGGATTGTAAAGCACTGATTTCATTCGGTGATGACAGCGGCAAGATAAAGTCGTCCTGTTTTTGCTGCATGACATAAGATATAGTGTTCAATCGCTGCATCATATCTATAGATAAGAAGAAGAACATCAATACAGAAGCTTATAAGAATTATCCTTTTTTTTTTTTCTTTTTGGAATTGATTTTACCTATATCATATTCTGGAGGTGGGCAACCATTTTTCAGTACATGCTGGAGAAAATCATCTAAAGCATGTTGTTTGTTTGCATCGGTATTGTTTTCATTTAGAGCAGCGCTGGCCGGAATTCCACTAAAACGATTCAAGTTGCTACTGTGAAGATCGTTGATACCAGTTTTCATGTTTTCAATACTAGAGCTACCATCAAGGACACCTAAATATAGGCAAAAATCACAGTCAGTTAATGGATACGTTACATGCGTCCCCGTACCTTGATTCACGTTATTGTTATATTGCTGATGAGACATAGGTAGGGTAGGAGGAGTTGGAAAGTCAGTAATTGGTCGATCTGTAAGTTTGATTCCAAGTATTGGGGTCGATGTTCTGATACCTGTTCGTCGACGCCGGACAGGTTTATAGCCAGGTTGATTGCTAAGTAAGGAAGCTAGAGGTGAACTCAAGAAAGGTAAGTGCCAAATAATCACTTGTTATTTCATCTCGTCTATTAGTGATTTACCTTGATGTTCAATAGTATGTGTTTTTTCATGTTTCTTCAAGTCTTGTGGTCGCTTGAATGTTTTTCTACATTTCTGTTTTGGAGGGAAAAATCATGTGAGTATGAGAGATAAGGGATTCTTGGCGCACAGTGTATGGCGGGATTCAAAAACATGACAACAACATTACCAAACAGATATAAGCTACCAAGGGATGAAAGAATATATGAGTATGAAGAAAGGAAGGAATTGATTGAGACATAATACCTACGTTTGAATGGCAAATGAATCTTGAGATGACTTGTAAGATGATCACGCTTAGCAGCAGTGGCACCACATTCATTCCAGTAACAGGTCAAGCAAAGATTGTTGGTTGATCGCCTTCCTACATGGTCATCAGAGAGGTGTTCAAATAACGTTTCAACGTTATCATATAGTTCGTTGCATTCTTTCCAGTGACAAGTAAAACTATACTTTGGCATTGTACCGTACTGATTGAATAAATATAATAAATTAATTAATGGGGAAAAAAAAGAGAGCTGGTCTTCAATTTATTACTTTTGAATTTTCATGGCAGCCGTTGATATTCCAGGTCACCTTCACCCCCCCCCACACCATAAATATTAATACCCCATCAAATCACGCATATCATCCTACACAAAACGAAGAAGACAAGTAGATATATTACATGTCAAAATTCAGATAAGTCCCTCTTGTTGGTCATACAAAAAAGTTGAATTTTTTATTGATACAGTAAAAGAATTGTAACTAAAACTAAATAAAATAACTACCAGTGGAGACCTTTGGCAAGATTGGAGATACTTATATCGTCTAGCTGCAGAACATAACGATCAATTTCTTGACGAGAGTCCTGATCAGATGCTGATCCAACATGTTTCCCCGAAGGATCATAATCCAGATAGCTTTGGAATTCATGGATGTCGCCGTTGTCCATGTTTTTCTTGAGTTGTTCAATTTCTCGATCCGTCTTCCGTATATTTGCCAACGTCCGTAGATAATCATCCACAAGGGAATTCACTGTTTTTTCGTCATATTTCAGTACGTCCGTCGATTTATGCAACCCCGATAGCACACGATTAAATAGCCTGGCTTCGTATTCACCCTTCAAATGCTGATCAGCACATAGTACTTGTAAGTCGTCGATCAGTTTTTGATGCTCACTGGTCATTTGCCCCGAGTCCTTGTCCAGTAAATTTTCCGATTTTAATATAGATCTACGTCAAAAAAACAAAAAAGGCAATATGTTAGTTCATCCGTTCCACTGCCCCTGGATCCTCTCTTATTTCAACTACGAAAACTTACATCCAGGCATCGTTTAAAATACCGTGAATAATTTTTTTTGTTCCACGAAGTCTGCCTGTACTAGCTATTCTTTTTTTTTCGTTTCTTCGGCTTTATATACACAATATTTCCAAAATTTTCTTCCGGTTTTCGTACTGGTTTCGTTTGCTTTGGCTGCTGCGGTCGATTGGATTCTTCAATCGCTTCTTCAACATAATGATAGCTGTTAGGAGAAGGTTGATCCCTCGAGTCTACCTGCTCAAATGGAGATCCCCGGTCCTTCATCGTACTGAGGCCGTGACTATATGCGTCGGTTAATATTGTGTTCGAAAATTCTGGCGTTGGTATTGGTGTTGATGCTGATGCTGATGCTGATGTTGGTGCTGGCGCTGGTATTGATGTTGGTACTGATGTTCCTGATGCTGATGCTGGTGCTGGTGCTGATGTGGGCAAATCTAGTTCAAATTCAGATAGATCGTATCCAAAATTCATTTTTGACGTTATTGATGTTGTTGATTGTACTTGCCCCGATAAAGATCTCGTAGATACACTATTATCCCAATAGCCGTATTGTTTTCCTGATGTGGGCGGTTTGTCTGTCAAAGAGGAAGATGGTAGACTACGTTTATATCCAGACTCGTAAGGATGCTGATATCGTTGATGTAGAGGAGTCGCGTAAGAGTCATAGTCGTCATCGTCGTCACCGTCGGTGAACTTTGTTAAATCCACAAAGGACACTGTCAGTCGTTTGATATTTGATGAGTGATTGTCATGTCCAGCATTTCTGCGTTGTGTTTGAGCAACAGTGCTGTCCGTCTTTCTTGTTGATGATTCTATATTAGTTCACATGACAAAAAAAAAGTTAGACGAGTGGAAATGAAAATGATATGTGAGGCTATTACATATTCTTTCTTTACCACCAAGTAGTTTAACCTCAGTTGGGTATATACTAAAATTCATAGTAGGGTGAGATTGTGTACTTGTAGGCGTGTTCGATGTATCGCGATGGTGAAGCTGGAGGTGGGCTGTGTACTCTGACCTGTTGAATTCTGCATTACAAGGCAAAAACTACAGACAGTGATGAATATTGAATAGAGGTAGTAAATATATAATTCAATGATTGTCTTAAGACTTACTTTGCACAGATATCTATTCAAGTTGGCTTCAAGGTTCATGGATAAAGTTGTGTGTCAAAGCAAAGAAAAAAAGGTTTTGAAATTATGAAAATTACACATTTTCAAAATCCGCAAGTACATATTTGTGTCCTGCATTGTATTGTACAGTAGTATATTATAAGGTCGTATCAGTTGATCCACTCAGTATTTCTATTACAATTTCCCCGGTGATCTTTATGGGCGCATGTCCCTGACGTTGCACTAATGGCTTTTTCGACCACGATTCTTGCCGAACTTGAAAAATTATTTCGACTACAGTGAATTCCGCAATTTTATTCACCACAGAATATTACTTTTTCTTGCCTTTCATAGGTTAACACTTTACAAGTTCCAAAAAGCCTTTTTGATTCAGCCCTTACCGTCTCCGCTACCTAATGTTCGTTATAAACACTCTTATATTACCGCAGATAGTGCGCCCAATGCTTTTATTTTCACTACCTTCCCTCTTCCCACACAAATCGGAATTTGGCCAATGGTATTTGAAACGCCGCAAAAGCAAAATATCCGTAAAATACACGGTCACCATCGTTTTGTCTCTTTTTTTGTTTGTTGCCTTCTACTTTTGAACTATTAACTTCATGTCTCTCGAACAAAAAAAGCGCGTCTGTTATTTTTATGATGGTGAAGTATATATGAAATAGAAAGCCTGACGAATAAAACGTGTTACTTACTTTTTCTTATATCATTGCCTTTTGTTTTGTTTATACAATTATAGCCAATGTTGGAAATTATCATTATGGTCCAGGACATCCAATGAGGCCCCATAGGATCAGAATGACTCATGGTCTTGTGATGAACTATAAATTATATAAGAAGCTAGAAGTGTTCGTAAGTAGGAAGACTGGACACATACATTATGGGAAATTGATGGTGACTCTTACATTTTACCCTGTTATCGTCTACAACAGCGTGCTAAACCGGCCAACAACTGGGAAATGACACAATTCCACACTGACGACTACATCAACTTCCTCTCACGCGTGACACCTGAAAACATGGAACAATACCAGAAAGAGCAAGCGAAATGTGAGTAACAAAATAGATTATATTGTTGAATTACTAGGCCATCCTTCAATGTTGCTTACGTGATTTGTCATTGTAGTTAATGTTGGAGATGACTCTCCTGTCTTTGAAGGTCTATTCGAATACTGTGGTCTGAGTGCTGGTGGATCAATGGGTATGTTATTTATTCTATACACACAGAGTAATCTTGGAAATAGTAGCGCTAGAGCTCATATTTTATTTTATTTTATTATCGTAGAGGGTGCTGCTCGACTGAATCGTGGACTCTGTGATATTGCCATTAATTGGGCTGGCGGTCTTCATCATGCGAAAAAATCGGAAGCTTCTGGATTTTGCTACGTCAACGATATTGTATTAGGGATTTTGGAATTATTACGGTACTATGCCCGTGTGCTTTATATCGACATTGATGTACATCACGGTGATGGTGTGGAAGAAGCGTTTTACACTACCGATAGGGTCATGACTGTTAGTTTTCACAAATATGGTGAATTCTTTCCAGGGACGGGCGAATTGAAGGTAAGGACAAAAATAACAAGTGTTACCAAGTCGTCAAAGCAGGTTTTCATGGTTTATCGCCCTTTCTTAATTTAGGATGTAGGTGTGGGAAAAGGCAAGTACTATAGTGTCAACTTCCCTCTTCGTGATGGTATTGATGATGATAGTTATAAATCTGTCTTTGAGCCGGTAAGAAATTGAACTATTAAAAGAAAACGAAAAAGGAGGCAACGGAAAACAAAGGAGACAAAGAGCATGAACTTAATTTTTTTTTTTTTTTTTGTCGTGGTCTAGGTGATTGACAAAGTGATTGAATGGTATCGGCCATCAGCAATTGTGTTACAATGTGGCGGTGATTCTCTTAGCGGAGACAAGTTGGGCTGTTTCAATTTATCGATGAAAGGTCATGCAAACTGTGTAAGCTATGTCAAGAAATTCAATCTCCCTACGTTGGTATTAGGTGGCGGTGGCTATACTATGCGCAATGTTGCTCGTGCTTGGGCGTATGAAACAGGTGTTGTAGTTGGCGAAGATATAGGACCAGGTAAATTAGAAAGACAAACAGGAATAATTGAATTCATGCAAAACGAAGAACCAAACTCATTCTTGTTTGTGGTTTATTTTACTTAGAGATGCCTTACAATGACTATTATGAATACTTTGGTCCAGATCATCAATTGGATGTCCGTCCTAGTAATATGGAAAATATGAATACACCCGATTATCTCGAGAAGATTAAGTAAGTGAAAAAAAAAAAGAAAACAATCTTTGATATATGCAAGGACCGGAATGGTAAGTGCTGTCCCTAATCACCTTTGTCTTTTAGAACACAAGTATTTGAAAATCTATCCCGAACACTTTTTGCCCCTAGTGTTCAGATGCAGGGTAAGTGGGTTGGAAGTACAACTATGAGAATTACGTTAAAAACAATAGCAATGTGTGGTGGGAAAAAAAAAAAGCTAATGCACTTTTATTTCTCATTATTCTTATATAGAGGTACCAAGGGATCACGATATATCCGACAATGAAGACGATGAGGACCCTGACGATCGAAACCCTCGTAAGTAGCATCAAAACTATAATGTAATTAGTTGATTAATTTCCGCTTTTTTCTAAAAAAAAATTAGAAAATCTTTGGGATAAAAGAGTGGTGCCTGACAACGAATTCTATGACTCAGACGAAGGCGAGGCCCAAGGTACACTCTCTAATGCAAAAAGTCGACATCACCAAAACCACGGAGAGGATAGTGTCATCAACGAAGGCGAGGACTTGAAAAGGAACGACAAAAGTGCATCCCCAGCAACATCTCAGACTTTGGCTTCATCGTCGAATCAAGAACCTGTGGAACCAATGACTGTAGATGAACCCCAATCAGTGTCTGTTACCGAAGACGAAGAAATGCAAATTGCTGAAGCCCTACAAGAAGAAAATAGGAAACAGACGGAGGAAAACATCAAAACAGATCTTATGGATTTGGATACGGAAGAACCTAAATTTGAAGCGGAACAGCAACAAGGTAATAAAAATAAGAAAAGGAGAGGAAAAAGGAAAATGTGGGACAGTCTAGCTACATAACCAATCTGTTTTTTATTTCGCTTTTTGCGTGGGGTAATAGAATCCGAAGAACAAATGAAAACGGAAGGATCAACGAAAGACAGCAACAAAAGCGATGACAATCATAAAAACGTTACAAGTACCACAATACCACCAGCCGATATGGACTCGTTACAAGAAACACTATTGAAGACTGCCAAGGCTGAAGTAGACAGCGAAGAAGACGGCGAAGTTCTCTCTCCAATGCCAACGACAACAACAGCTTCAACAGCACCAACCTCCTCATTATTAGCTACTGGGTCAACTCTCCCTGATGAAGCACTGGAAGATGGTGAAATTGCCGACAGCCCGCATGGTGCTTGAAAACAATCCCCTTCTTCTTCCTCTTCCCCTTCTCCTCCCCCTTCCACTCCCTCTAGTCAATAGTAGTTACATTCAATTTACAGTTTATAGTATTTTTATATTTGTTCTTTTTTTTTTGTTGTTATTGTTTTAATAATAAAAATATATTATATATCACATATACATTGATGATTTTTGAGCGGGGTTAGAATGATATGTGTTGTGTTATAGAAACGACTTTACGGTATGTTTCATACTAGTTGTTTGTATTTTTTTAAAAAAAAAAGAAAAAAAAACGGGTTGGAAGTTAGAAATATTACAGTATAGGTTGTGTGAAGAAAGGAAAGTATTACAAAACGAAGACATTTATCTGTTCTTATGTATAATAACTGTCAATACTCCACACATATAGATATATTTAGCGACATACTTTGCAATAATGGAGAAAAATAGCAACTATGCTCCCTCACTTTAATCTACACTATACCATAATATTCTACAGGGTATATGGAATGCGAACCACCGGGTTGCAGGAAAGGTTTTTGCATGATTGATAAATTATGACAGCAGGCTGTTTTAAAAAGTAAAAAGAAAACAGCTCAGGAGAGAAATTGTCAGGTTTATGTTTTGCAAAAGAGGATAAAGGGGTGAGGGGAAAAACAGGAATACAGCATAAAATTAGTACTTGTTAAGGAGCTATTCTTTTTTAGCGGTCCTGATCGCTTGGCCAACTAGAAAAAGGTGGCACAAAAAAAGGGAAGTTTACTGGCGGAATTTAAATACGCTTGCTTGAAAAGGCTCATCGACAGGCAATTCCTTTTTTTACCTTTTGCTTTCACTTTCTGCTTTTTTTTTTTCATTGCTCATATTTTTTATATTTATTATTGCTATTCATTACTGTCATATTTTGTTTGTGCGTGCATTATCATGAATTTTAAACCAAATCAAATTTTTATTGAACCGACTTTACTATTAAGTAGTACAATTGATCATGGCAAAATTCAAATCGAATCCATTCTTGGTATTGGCGCCTACGGAATCGTTTATTTAGGTCAGCACATTCACTCCCGAAAAAAATATGCCATCAAACTTCTAACAAACACCAAGGTTAGTCGAAGTGAAATTACGATCCACTCCCAAGTTTCAACTCATCCCAATATTCTGACTCTAGAAAAGGTGATCCAGCAACAAGGCATGACGTTTATTGTATTGGAACACGCTCCTGAAGGAGACTTATTTACAGCCATTACGCACCCTACGCACGGACTTATGGGTAACAACGAAGCAATCAAGCATATATTTTTACAAATTCTTGATGCCGTCGAATACTGTCACCAGCACAATGTAGCTCATCGGGATTTGAAGCCAGAAAACATTCTTATGTTTCCACACTGGGAAGTAAAGTTGGCGGATTTCGGTTTAGCTACCTGCCAATCGGTCTCTGCTGAATTTGGTTGCGGATCTACCTTTTACTTTTCGCCGGGTAAGTTCATTACTCCACTACACACACACACAATAGCGCTTTTTTAAAACTTGTTACTTTTATTTTTTGTAGAATGTCAAAGTGGAATGATTCGGAACCAGCAAAGAATTAAGGGGTATAGCACACAGCAAAACGACATTTGGAGTCTCGGTATTATCTTGATCAACTTTGCAGCAGGACGAAATCCATGGAAACAAGCCAATATGCAAGATCCCACCTTTGTCGCCTATGTACAACAGCCACGACATTTTTTTAGACGCACCTTACCGATGATTTCTGATGAGCTGGATAGAATACTGGGGCGCATTTTTTGTCTTGATCCTGCATTACGTCTCTCACTACCAGAACTTCGTCTTCGTATTTTGAAGTGCCATTCTTTTACTCGAACAAGTCATCAACATACTACGCCGCTACCATCACCACCACTCTCCACCGTCCCGTCATCATTTCCATTGCCGCAGCATAATTATGCCATAACAAACAAAAAAGAATGCAACTATCGCCGAACTCACGCACAGCCATTTAACGTGAAAGCAACAACAACATCAACATCAGCGATGGAAATCGACACGGAAATGCAATGGTCTGATTCTATGACTGAGACGATGCTGACTTACATCCAGGATTATACTGATGAAAGTAGCTCCTCCAAATCTCCCACAGCAATATTCACACCACCATCATTACCTATGTCTCACAGCCCTGTGCCCAATTCTATTGCCATCGTCGAAACGAGCACGAACGCAAAACAATATCCCCAGCATCCGCGTCACTCCCATAGATTGCTCATGCCCTCACAGCGGCAAAAATATGATCAACTACCGAAGTCTCACAACCACCACCATCATCGTCAACAGATAACATCCGGCAATTTACTAATGCACCCATCCGATTCAAATTCAACTATGGTCGCCACATGTGATTCTCTATCCTCCTCTTCAACTTACACACTATCAGAATGCTCCACGACATTGATCACCCCACATACTTCTCATCCACCAACTACACCCCTATCTTCTGCAGCCAAACTCCAACAGGCTTATCGCAATCATCATCAACAGAATTTAGCTATTAATGTGGATGGCGACAACCGGACTTATCCCAGTCATAATCTGGTTTAGTATATGTATAGTGCTTCTCTCTCTCTCCCTTTTTTGTAGTGATAGCTCATTAGCATTAGTCGTTTTTTATTTCATGGATTGTCTGTTGGCGAAAAAGGGGTTCAAAAGGTATTATTCTCCTTCTTCCATTTACTGTACCTGTTTTAATTATATTTTTCTTTTGTCTTGACATTATTCCAATCTCCATACTTATTCATCCATTTCCTTCAACTTTTTATTGATCTCTTCATATTATATCGTAATAAAATTTTGATATAAAAATAATCGTTTTTTTTTTTTTTTTTTTTTTTTTTTGGTTTACGCCTTTCTTTAATGTGCATGAATATAATAATTTAAAAAATCAGCTTGTTTTACTACGCAATATTTATTTCGAGTGATTTATGCTATGTATCATTGACATAATCAAGTAATGCACAGACTCTAAGGTACGTTATGGCTTTAATGATTTTTAGATGCTTGATTTTTTACACGCTGTTCACTCCGGCGTTTTGTTTTTAGCCAATAAGAAATCCCGTCCTGGAATTTTTATTGTCGCCCATTTGATTTTTTCGCTCTCTTTCTTTTCTTTTTTTTTTTTTTTCTTTTTTTTTCTTTTTTCGTCTCAATCATTTCAACTTCTTTGGGGTTGTGGTGATCTTAGATTAGTGTCAGGACTAATTTAGAAGGGTTTTCAGCTCAGGGATTACAAGATGCATGGGGAAACCCTTTCATTTTGGATTTAGGGTTGGGGACCACCATTAGTTGCCTCTTTGGAGCCTTCATTAGCTTAGTTTAGTGTTAGCATGTCATAGTTTGCATCAGCATCTCAATAAAACATATCTTTTTTTTTCACTTGCTTCAATGAAAAAGGACCCATAAGTTTTTCTCACGCCTTGTACGATAGATCCTTTTTTCACCATCCTTTGAGTGTTATAGACCGTTGTTATGCTTCTATAACGAATATCCCTCCAGTCTTTATTATGCCTTGGGCGGTATATTAGATATCTTTCGCAATTACGTCTTTAGATTAGAGCTGACCATTCCTCTGAACTCCCATTTGTCTCCCTGGCAGTCTCCCAAATACTATCTCCGTTTGATTCTTCCATTAGATCTCTTGTGACAATGAACCTCTCGTCTTTAGTTTAGTGCCTATCAACATACTTCAATAAATAATTCCTTTTTATGAGGTACCCATTCTATGACTTTTATGATAGTGATAAATGCTGTTATTGTTGACCTTTTGAGAATGCCTTATCGAGCACCTGCTTTCTAGTTCATATGTCTTTTGTTTTTGGCTTTCCCCTTCCCCTTCCCCTTGCCTACTGTCCGTATATATATATATATTGCTAGCACCTTCACCTTGGCCATCTGTTTTTATTTTATTTCCGTTGAACATATAAACCGGAAACACTCATTAAATATCGGTGGATACAGTATCTTCCTGTGGTAGCCAAACCACGGGGGTTGCTTAATTCGCGCGATTTATTTCTAAATATGGTAGCGGTAGCCATAGGATAAAGAAATTCCTTTTACTTTACTCTACGATATTCTTGTACTGATGCCCTAAGAGATTGGTTATCATACCAATTTATTGAATTTATTTTTCTGATTGGCTTCTAGGTCTCGTCACCGATTTTTTCATTGAAAGGACAAAATGAACATTTACATACTGGAATGTTTCGCAGTACAGTATTTAATCAGCGTTACGTCAACTTTGACGACTCTTCTTCTTTTTTTACTTCTTCAGTGACCACTTAATCACGTATTTGAGAGTAATTCGTATTGTGTTAAAATGAATAATAATTGTCGCCGGATCTAATACGGCGATTACCATATATTATTCTGCCCACTCGACTAAAATATATTTCATTCTCCAGTAGGGAATAATTTTTCTCAAGTACAAAGATTCATGCAAATTGATGGTCAGAGCACGAATACACGAATTACGTGGCTTGTCCAAAAGCCTGTCACACAAAGGGGAAAAAACGAAGAAAACTCAGCTGCTTATCCTCGCTTCCTTCTCTTCCTTCAGTTTTGTACAAAGAAGCAAACCATATTGACCATGTATTTAATGTATTATTTGGATAAGAAGGGGGAACGTGTGTATACTCTCAAGGTAAAACTATTATTATTATTATTATTTAGGGGGTGCTGAGCCCTTCTATTTAATTGAATAAATCATAATGCTGCTGGTTTTAATTTTTATTTAATATATTGGTTTTGTTTTTATAGAAAGTCGATCCTTTCGGTAACGCCACGAAATCTGCTCACCCTGCTCGATTCTCACCTGACGACAAATTCTCTCGCCAACGTGTCACCATTAAGAAGAGATACAAGATCCTCCTTCCCCAACTTCCTGCTCGACCTTTGTAGAATTGACTAGTATCCGACATATATGCACGCACACACCCGCGCTTCCTTTTCCCCGTCACTACTTTTTACATACTTGATCATTCATTTTATCCATTAGCTTCCCAATCCCATTTTATCTATTTTTATTCATTATCCTCCACTATCCTATATATTTACTGACCACCTTCAAATATACACCCTTGTATGTACATATATACATGCTACTTCATGTACAAAACTAACTAGTTGTGAATAAAAAAAATATATATACTATCATTTATTCTTATTTTTCTCATTTCTTATATGGGCATGTACTACTAAAAAAGAATGGACCTAAGACTGGCGGTGATTTAAACAGATGTGCAAGACAGGATTATAATACAATTGGGGTGGTGTCGAAAGGAATGGAATGAGAGGAGAGGGCACATTAGCAGGGTCGCTAGTATAGGCTATTTAAACAGGTGGTTACAAATAAATGGTCGGGAAAATCGTTTGATAAAAAAAAAAGGGTGTAAGATTTTGTAAAACAAGATGGATGGATACTATACACTACAATAAATGAAATCAAAAATTGATGATATGGTGCAGTCCAGCAACTTCTTATATTTCGTCCCATTCTCATGCTTGCGAAAATTCGATATACTGAGTGTCAAGGGTAGGCGGGTGGGGATGAGGGTTGACGTGTGTTTGGTGAGCTTATCCCCTTAAAGTGTTACATTGGAGCTCAACTGATACCAGTTTAGGCTTCTTTTTTTTATGATGTCCTATGCAAATATAAATAAATAAAATGACAAGCCCGAGAAGCATAATATGTCCAATATAACGGGGATCACGCTCATATCAAACGGTCAACCAGACATTTGATCTTTTGGACGGGGCAAGTAGTTATAGATAAGCTAAAATGTAGTGCAAAATGCTCTATAACGACGTATTGACAGCATGAGGAAAAAGTAGCCATAATGGGCGAGCTAGAAAGTAGGTATTTGATAAAACATTCGCAAAATTGCACTTGTTCGCTCTGCGATAGGAAATCGGATGGTTAATGATATGGGCATTTTTTATTGAATTATATTGGCATATACTAAAACTAAAGACGAAAGCTTCATTGTAACAAGTGGATTTAAGGGAAAGATATACTAGAGGAAGCATGAGAGGGACTAAAGTAGTGGGACAGTTGAAGAATGGTCGGCGGTAATTTTAAGTTTTACATGTGTAAAAATGGGCTTAATATACTGTACAATACAAGGAATGGGTGAGAGAAATATTTTTTATTGAAACCCAACAATGGTCAACTTTAATCAATAGTGGCGATGCTAATACAAAAAGCATTTATTGCACAAAACATAAAAGAGGCATATTTTATTCAGATATAGAGAAAAGCTAACACTAAACTAAGCTAATGAAGGCTCCAAGAATTCAACTAAAAATGGTCTTAAGATCCAAAATGAAAGGGTTTCCCCATGCACCTTGTAATCCCTGAGCTGAACCCCCTTTTAAACTAGTCCTGGTACTATTCTAAGTCCAATATAACCCCATAGAAGTTGAATGGTGAAGAAAACAAAGGGAAAAAAAAAAAAGAAAAAAAAAGAGAGTTGAAAAAATAAAAAAGGCAGGAGAGAGAAAATAAATATTTCGCGTGGGCGGGATTTGAATTGATTTTTTGATCTCTTGCCAACGTTTGTTAGGGACCTGAAAAAAAAAAGGACACCTCTTTTTACGGTCAAGTATGATAAAGACACTTGAATGTATATATATGCATATATATTATGTTGTGGATATTGTACTGTAATGTTTGATAAATAAAAAAGATTGAATATTTTATTGTAGATTATAAAAAACTGGAGACTGTATACTATACTACACGAATAAATGGAATGCTATTTCTACAGTGGAGAGGAGGGCAAGAAAGGAGAGGGGATATCTAAATCCTAGAGAATAAAAAAAAGGGAACGGCAGCAGGTGATAACGGCATTTGGTGTTTGAATTTCACAATATCATCAATGACAATATTTCCATCAGGCAGTGTTTTGTGATCAGGCTCCAGGATGTTGATGTCCAGTTTCTTTTGAGATTGCAGATGGACAGATAATTTGCGGAATTGATCGGAGGAGGGGGCGATGTACGTATCATAAAAGGCAATCATGTCATTCTTGGTCACCTTCGCCAATTCCGCCAGATCCTTGTCCACATCATCAAATTCGTAGTAGCCAGATTCAATGTCAGTCCAATACTTATTACCTTCTTGACCCATGGTGGTGAATTTTTCTTTTTTATCTGTTGTAAGCGCGTCAACCTGCGCCTGCCATTCCGTGTCGGTCATGTTGGTCAAGACTTGACGCAGTGTTGTCCCCAAAAAGGCCATCACCCTGTTTTCCAAATATATCGTATCGCGTTCGCTTTGAATAATCACACGTAACCCCAGGATACCAACATGCCCACGGATGCCACTCATCACTACATAGCCCAGTTGTTCGGTCGTACGAAGTTGATTGAAGCAAGGTTCTTGGGCTATCTGTGCCATCAGACTGAGTCTTGTACGAAGCTGGACGTCGGTCACGGCGCAAACTTGACAATAAAATTCGATCGCTGAATTCAATTCTTGAGGATCATGGACTGGAAGCTGGTAAACATAGGATTGGCCAATAGGAAGAAGAGTGGTACGGCTATGCCCAATGAATTGACTTGCCATCAAAGGTCGTGGTTGCAAGATATTTTCCATCTGACGGAAGAGAGCAATGGTGTCGTCCGCCGTAAAGTTGCCAGTGTGTACAAGCGCTTCCATGTGTAAGTGGCTGATGAACAGGCCGCACGTGGACTGGACTTCGGCTAGAGTGATATCCTTGAGTTCGCGAGCCAAGTCGTCCATTTTCCACATTTCTTCTCGTATGGCATAGGTCAGGTGATAGGCTGCATGCTGATATGGCGCGTCCAGGTAGAAGTTGCGATAGCTCCGGCTTGTCTTGTCTTTCACTACCTTGAACCGCTCGGCATCAAACTTCAAATATTTCATTCGGTGCACCACTTTTTCCATGAGTAATGGTAACTTGTCGCTATATCCACTGATGTCCAACTAAAAAACGAAAAAAAGGTAATGTAAGTATTCCAGTCGATGCCACGATTTTTTTTTTAATATATATTACAATAAGTCCATTTGTTTGCGTTGCAAGGTAGTACGACAGACCAGCCACTTCAGCATGGTAAGCATATTCATTCAAAGAATCAACCAACATACTCATATAAAGGCTACGTAACACATCATATCAGTATCTCTTTTTTATTTTCCTTCATTTCCTCTTTTTCTTTCGTCACTTACCGAGAGATCACAGTATTTCGAGGAGTTGCATTAATCAATGGGTTCCGGAATAAAACTGAAACGGAGGTTTTTGGGATCCAAAATGTGTCGTCCTTCTTGTGCCACAGTCGAATCGTTGATGTTTCTTGAATCAAGTTTGGCTTTCGTTGTTTTTCTTCCACAATCTGTTTGTTGACGTCCAATTTTACAGGTATAAATTCATTGACTGAAGGTAAGGCAAACTCATTGTTTGTTGATAGATTAGCCAACGTCTAATATAATTTTAAATGCACGTATTAGTACCAGATCAGTATTCCCTATTACTCTAGCTTACCGATTTCAAATCATCCGATATAGGCAAAATATCATATTCAGAGTTATACCATTGTTCCACCTTACTGCATTTGATACCTTTAGGGAATACCGGACTTGAAAGAGTCAATCGGAAGTTGTCCTTGTTCAGCATGGCCAGGTGTTCATCGATTAATTGAGGATTGTATGTACGCACCAGATTCGGACCACTGATTGTCATATGAGGGGGATAATTGGATTGCATACACTGGACTAACCAAGAAGTATAATGAGAAGGCGCCTGTTTTTCAGAGTATTTAAATTCAATAGCTGCCAAAGACTGAACTTCATCGAAGATCCACCTCTGTACACCCATCTTCTTGAGCATATCGATATATTGGAAAAGAGCAATGACCACGTCTTCATAATGTTCTAATCCATCAAAAATATATGCAAGTGTTACTGGTCTGTCACTTGGTTCTTCACCTCTTTCTTTTCCTGCTTACCTAGTCCTTCTTCGGTGAGATCCATGCTAGCATGATAAAACGAGAATCCACGGCCACCGTTGCTGCAACCAGAAGTCAAATAAGTTGCCCATCCTTTTTTCTTTAGGTAAGATAAAATAGATCCACTTCCTTCATGGCCAATCAGATGAGATATATAGTTCACCGGCTACATTCGAAATGATCATAATTGCCGTTAGAGGTAGCTACAATCATATGTTGTATTCATTTACTTACCTGGCTTTCAAAGTAGGAGGTTTGGTCAGGGAAGGGGAAAGTGATTCCCAAAAGATGGTTGTGCTTGACAGACTTGACGAAGATTTGTTTCTAAAGATGGCGTTGAGAGGATTAGTAAAGATAAGACATCAAACAGTTCGTGTTCTGAGTTTCTTACCAAGAGTTCATTTTCAGTTAACGGATGACCAGGATAAGTAGGGACTTGAATGTTTTTGTCAGGAACATTTGAGAATTTTTCCACCACCCACTGCGTAAGTTGATCCAATGGTTCTAAAAAGAAAAGTATGAATTATTTTTGTTTATTTATTCCTCCTCCCCGTGTTTTCTTACCTCGACCTAGAACACAGAGTCGCATGATATTGGCTGAATAATAATCATTATGGAATCGCAACAACTCTTCGCGTACGTCCAATCCAAGCCGCTTAGGTGTTTCCATCAAAGTTTCCAAGTTACCGGTACCGAACTTGTGCCAGGGATGATCAGGGTTTGTTGATGTTTTTTCTACTTGAGATACTCTCCAGGAATCAGATTGGAGATTTTTCTTGTGTTCTATACATAAAAAGTGAATATATTAGTTAGTTCATAAACTGTGTTCCCTCATTCCTCTGGTTCCTGATTAAATATGCATGTATCTTACCAGAGTCCACGGCATGGATTTCTCTTTCAGTACAGGAATCCGAGAATAAAGGGTCGATAAAAAAATGAGCAAATCGATCCAAAGCGCCTTCCAACCATTGGTGGCCCACTTCAAAGTAATAATTAGTATTCTCTGATCCAGTCCATGCGTTTGCGTAACCTAAAAACCATAAAGTTTAGTCTCCATTATCACCTCATACACAGCCCTATCCCAGCCCAACTACTGCTGTAACGTCTTTTGTCTCTTACCGGAATGCTCTGATAGATATGAGCAATAATCATTTTCCTTTGGATATTTTTCAGTTCCCATAAATAACAAATGTTCACAAAAATGAGCCAAACCTTGTAAATTATCCTAGAACCCAAGTAAAAGAAAAAGTTGAGTTAATGATGTAAATAAACTCATCACAGCTGCTTACCGGATCACTGAGATTCCCAACATGGACATCAAGAGCAGCACTAGCACGATCAGTTTCAGAATCACTAATCACCAATACCTGTAACTGGTTTGTCAAACGGATAAGTCGATATTGGCGTTCGTCATTAGCTGGTGTTTCCATCGGTCCATTGAAAACATGATGAGTCGTGTCTTGAGAAGGTTCCCAATCGTCATTTGAGAAGACAAGCATGAGAGCTACTAGAAAATAATAATAGGCGTGTATAAGAAATAAAAATTTATATATATATTTGTATATATAAAAAGAGTGAGAAAAAAAAAGGGGGGAGAGAAACAGGAGCCTAAATAATGGCGTTAAAATGAAAAAGCAGCTGACCTTTTACACAATTTCCCCGCATTAAAATACAAACAGCAAAAGTGAAAAATTCAGGTACCCGACAGTGCACCGAACGCCAGTGTTACTCTACGTTTCAATCAAATCATGTGGATTGTCATTAGATCTTTTCATCTCGATTTTTTTTTATTATAAAACCTGGATAAAAAAAAAAAAAAAACTGTTCAAATGACTCATCGGTATGATCCAGTATTATCCGTACCGATACTACGTGTATATTATATTATACTATGTAGTGCAGTAAAGTTCAGTATCATAGTATGGTATCATAAACTGGCGATGATAATCGCTTTAATGGTATGCTAAAGCTGATCTGCATAGATGCATAATATATTGCATGGTATAGCTTGATATTATCATTATTACGTATTTGCCACCCCATTTTTTCAAAAATAGAAAATGACTCAAACTCTTCCAAGAAAATATCCCCGGATTACCAACAATGGTAATGCCTTTTTGTTCTCGCTTGGATCATGTAACATACCCTAATCAAGCGGACACCACTCCCTTTCTTTCAAGCCTGGGAAATTGAGAGACGCTCATTTTTAACATACATATGATATCAATGCCCGTTTTTTGTTGGTTTTTTTTTTTTTTTTTTTTTTTTTTTTACATGTAGTCACTACACTACTTAAACATTTGTACCTGTTTCTCATATAACTAATGTATAGTGGTAATACGATGATGACGACATGTATGATAATCACATTCAAAGAATGAATTTATTGTTAGCAGAAAACCAACCGTCTACCGTTTATTTAGTAAGTCGCATTCTTCGAGAAGAATTTGATGAAATATTCCTTTAATAGTACGTATGTAAAATACTGAGCTTTTGTACGCTAACCCTTGAAAATTCAGATAATGTGGTACAACCTTTACACTGAATGTACTTTTACCTTTTTTTTCCCTCGTCACTTGTATATAAACAAAACGGCATAATTGACAATTACAATAAAGAGATAAAGTACAAAGATAAAGACAATGACAAAGATGATAAAATGTATTTTTTATTTGTAAACAAAACAACGTAAAACTAAAAAGGAATATCCCTAAAAAAAGCTATCACTACTAATTCCAATCTCATTTGTAATGCATCCTATTTCCAAAGCTTCTTCAAACTGGTATTTGCGTCCGAATCCTTCTTCATCACCTTTGCCACAGCCATTTCAAAGTCTTCTTGAGTCACATGTACACGACGTTCCCGCAGCGCAAACATACCCGCTTCTGTACATACCGCCTTGACTTCAGCTCCACTACTGCCAGTCATCTTTTCCGCAATTTTCTTGAGATTGATGCCACGAGTAAGGTTCATTTTACGGGAATGGATTTTAAGGATATCGGCACGAGCCTATGTAAAAAAGGGGGTTTGCAATTCTTTAGTTCTTATCAATTTCAGTAATAATATATATACATATATATATATCGACTTACGGTTTCGCTTGGTGGAGGAAATTCAATTTTTCTATCGATACGACCTGGTCTTAGCAAGGCAGCATCCAAAATATCGATCCGATTGGTTGCCATGATCACCTTGATGTTCTTTGTAGGTTCAAAACCATCCAATTGATTGAGTAATTCCAGCATGGTACGTTGTACTTCCGAATCACCACCACCACCACCTTCCATACGTGCTGATCCAATAGAATCGATTTCGTCCATAAAGATGATCGATGGAGCATGTTCTCTGTCATGGGGAAAATATATACAAATATATATCAGTCATATTTCCGTATCCTCGCCGGCATAGAAACCTTCTCCTCAAAGTAGTTATACATATATTACCTTGCCATCACAAAGAGTTCTCGTACCATACGACTTCCTTCACCAATATACTTTTGTACCAGTTCTGCACCAGACACACGAATAAATCGACAATCGGTATGATGAGCTACAGCACGTGCCAATAACGTTTTACCAGTACCAGGAGGACCGTATAGCAATACACCCTAGATGTATAAACCCAATAAGTCAACATCAATCAAGTTTCTTTCGGTCATTGCTACCACTACTATTACTACTACCAAATACATTACCTTGGGTTGAGCTATACCTAAAGATTCGAACAATTCTGGGTGTTTTACAGGTAATTCAATGACTTCCTTGATTTCCTTGATTTGTTGTTCCAATCCACCGACCATTTCATAAGTAGAATCTGGTACCTTTTCAACCATCATAAGTGACACCAGAGGATCCACTTTGTTCGGTAAAACTTTGTGTAATTGATATGAATCATTTCGAAGTGCCACGCGTGTGGTTGGACTCAGTTGCGCGAGGTCAACATCGTCTGCCAGATCCACAACGTATTTGCCTTCGGGATGTACCTAATAAAGGAAACCAACACCATACAATGTATATAATATACATAAAAGGGAGGAAAGGGGGGTTGCTGTCAGTCTATATCTATCGAGGCGGGGAGGAGAGGATACAGTATTCATCACTTACCTTGACCAGAACCTTTTTCTTACCCATCACTTTGACTACTTCACCCACATAAGATCCGGGTTCTTGTAGGAGTTGAAGTTCTTCCTTCAAAAGACGAACTATGTTAAAAAAAAAAAAAAAAAAAAAAAAAAAAAAAAGGATATATAAGTCTTTGATAGATGAAAGGGACCATACCTATTATTATTTATTACCTTTTGCGTTCAAAGCATTTCGTTGAGCCTCCAAACGACGTAGATCTTGAGACTTGTCATTGATCACCAGTTCACATTCTTCAATCTTAGCTTGGTAATATTGCTTAATGCCACCGTTCTCAGTGGTAGGATTCAGGACTGTTGCTGCTGCCATGATATTATAATATATATGAAAATGTGTAAAGTGAATGGAAAATTGGTGTTTGCGTGTTTGATTCCAATTCCACGTCATTTTTTCAAACAGCGATCAAGCTGCTCCTCCACAGTTCAAAAAAAAAGTCTACAAACCCTATTCCATCTGGTCACTTCCCACCTCATAAACAGGCACACACATTTCTCTGATTACTATTTTTATAAAGCCGATGTTACATTATACCATCATCTGACGATCCATATCGGTAATTACATGTATACTTTTTCTTTATTTATTTATGATATCAATAATAATAGGTCAAACTAAACTAGGTAATAAAAACTTGGAGAATCTAAATGCAATGAAGGTATATATACCAATAGGAATAAAAATACAAAAAACCGAAAAAAAAACAAAGGAGAAGGAAAAATATTAGGAGTCAACTAAGCTATCTACAATACTACTACTACTACTACTACTACTATTACTATTACTATTACTATTACTACTGGCTATGTCATGATCGTTATCATCATCGTCGTCATCACTGTTGTTGTCTTGTTGTCGCTGATAATAAAAAGGAGAAGTGCGCCGTTTCCACACTTGTTCATAAAGCCGTCTTCGAGAATCCGCATTATATCGATTACCACGTTCACAATCACACTCACCCAATCCTTTGATGAAGCTGCAAGTGTATTTTTGAGTGCTGATGAAGACCATGGGAAGTTCCTGAGTCAAAGAATACCGTTGCATGATATGCTGCGTCACTATAGTTTTGAGTGCTACTTTGTTACTTTGATATCTATGATTTGTGCTGAGATCCGCATGCGTAAAGACCAAAATCACATTGTCCCAAAAATTTGGCTGCTGCTGCTGCTGCTGCTGCTGCTGCGACGATGTTTCTATTAACGATTGGACAATATCAAGACTTTTGAAGACTTGTTCTTCGCTGGTAATAGTAATAAGAGGAAAGTGAGTGATGGGGGGGGGTTATCATCTGACACTAGACACACACTCTCTTCCCCTTGATTTCTCTATATCATTTACCTTGTTGTGACCTTGAATACCATCAAAAAGCAGTGCATTCCTGGCGTGGGTTGTTCTTCGTCATTGTCTTGTAGAGTGGTGACATCCATGATATGTTGCTTAATCATTGGAAGAAAAAGATCATCCCGGTGAAGAGAATCGCCAAACCCAGGAGTATCAAAGACACGGACATGGCAGCCAAATGTTTGTTTCCCATGTAAATAAGGATCAAGAGGAGCCCAAAAACCTTGATGTTCAACAACCTCTTGCGTTTGCGACTGGAGGGTTAGGGTATAAAAAAAAAAAGACTTGCGTTAAAAAACAAAGACTTTGGTAATATCACCATAACATATTTCCGCTTACTTTGACAGAAGCCTTCTGCTTAAATACGTGATGACCCAAAATATCATTCAGCAAACTTGACTTCCCATCGCCAGTTTTCCCAAGTACCATGATTGAAATGGGGCTTGCGTTTGATTGAGGAGATTTGATTGGAAGGAAAGGTAGATCAGAGGATGCGTTACGAGAGTGTCGCCAGACAGGTTGGCGTTGCTGCTGTGTAGTTGTTGTTGTTGAGAAGGACGGTGTCATGCTGGGGTACACAGGAGGATGGGGTGGGACGACAGCAGTAGATGATCGTCGCTCATGAGCCAATCTAGCAGCGATCATAATGGGATCGAAATCAGATTCAGTGGAGTTGAATGGACTTTCCATTTGGTATAAAATAATATATATATATATATATAAATATATAAAAAGGGGGGATAGGGGAATGGAAAAGAAAAGAAAAGAAAAGAAATGCGGGAAAATCTTTTTTTTTTTTTTTACCCCAACTACTACTTCCTACATTACTATCAAACTCCGCAGCATGAGTGGCGAATATACGTTTAATGCTTTCTTTTCGATCACTGAATTAAAGCCACAGCCCATAAAGAGCAATAGGATAAAGTACTACGTAAAAATGATACTTAAGTGACCTCGGGAAACAAATTATCCAAGTCAAACAAATGCGGCACCAATCAAGTGATAATAAATCGCTAGGAAACCGTATCGAGCTTCTTAGCCTATTTTTAACATCCGCGCCTCTTTTCATGTGCCAGTGTTCCGGATCCAACCTTGTATGTCGTAGTTTCTCAAGGGAATTCAGAAACACCCATCTTCTTTCCTTCTCTTTCTCTTACCCCTCTCACGCTCTCTCTTTTTTCTTCGATGCATTTTTTATTTTACTTTATAAATTAAACCATTCTTTTTTTTTTTTTTTCTTTCACCACATTGCCATTTTTTGTGTATTTTCAAAATAATGATTACTTCTCGTGGACAGCGAGGCGCTACTGCGCCAAGTACAATATTTACCACCACTTCTCAACTTTCACCTCGACAAATTGCCAACAAAGCTATGACATTGGGATGCAAAAAACTGGATACTGATGATAAGCGAACTCGCCCGCAATACAATGTACGAGAACGACTACTGATATGCAACACTATTGCTTATGCTGAACAAGTCCTCAATCAACGCACTCGACGAACTAATCGGCGTGTGATGGCAGCAGAAGATGATGATTCTCATTTTGATGCTCAAGCGCTCACACCATCCATGACGCAAACCGATCAGAACTCATCTCAACTTCCTCATCATCATCATCATCATCATCATCATGAAGACGCTTCGCCATTGAGGGCATCACTTGATGGTAGCCACAATGAAAATGACGATGGCAATGATAATGACCAAATAGTAATAGGGGATCAGTGTTCTGACAGGATACCAGCCAATGATTATCAAAAATGGGACAAGGATCGGATGACCTCTTCTCCAATTGTGGCCTTATGAGGTCTAGATAGCTATTTCCTCTCATTTTCCCATCTTTTGTATATAATTATTTGTATTTTTTTTTTTTTTTTTGTTTATTTCATCATTTTTTTGTATTTGTAAAAATAAAAAAAAATAAAAAACATTCGTTTTCTAGAAAATATCTACTCTTATGCAATTTTTTTTATCCAATGGTGTTTGGTTTTTTTGAATCCCATCCCAATCACTCGGCCTCCGTTATTGTCCGAGCGCATAATATATATATATATATATTCTTTCCTCCATGGTTCGCCTGCTGAGGTTCCTACTGATTTCAATATACCTCATCTGCCAATCACCTGGTCATCATACCCGCCCCCGCTCTCTATCTCCCATCCCACGTCCCAGTTTGCGAGTTTTTTTCTGGCCATTTTCTACTTCCCTAAACCCGCTACCGCTTGATCATTTAGTCCCCTACCTTCCCTTTCAAGTTACCAAAAAAAAAAAAAAAAAATCATATTGGTGATATGTGATATTTTATTCAAAGATAAATAAAAATAAAAATAAAAAAGATGAACAATGTATGCGTGTGGGAATACTAAGTTTGAATAAAATACTATGCTATCATACGACTAATCTAATAAATCCATTTCAAAGTGTGCCCGCCTTGATGTTCCATGATCTTTGTTTTCCGTGAGAGGACCTCGGCGACCTTTTCCTTGACGCCTTGTTTTCCATTGCGGGCACGAACCAGGTAGTCAATGATTTCGTCACGCGTCATGGCAAAATTGCCAACGTCAGCTGCTTCGCCTGTCACCACCTTCCTGATGTCGTCTTCTGAGGGTAAAGCATAATGGCGGTGAGGATAGTCGGTGAAGTCTTTGGGGGAGACCATGGCGAGAGATTCAGGGGACGGAGCATCAAAGTAATCGGCGAGAATGGATTGATCATCTACTTGGTCGACGGTTGGAGGTTGCCATGCCATAGGTTGGCCACGTGCCACCATGGTTTTGTGAACACCTTCATACACATCATGACCACGAAGGAATTTTTGTAGCAAGTGGAATTCCATCTGGAAACATTGAGCAATGGTCAAGTCAGCACCTCGACGAAGGGAGCGTAAGGCCACCTTGAGAGACGTTGGTGACATGGTATTCAGCGACTTGAGGGTTTCCTTTGCCCAGCCTGGATTGGCGTCTTGTTCTTTTTGGACGGCATCTATAATTTCCTCCATTGTATTGTATTTGAAGCATCTATATCAAAAAAATAGAAAAAAAAAAAAAAAAAAAAAAAAGGAGGAGATATCCGTACATTTGAGTTGTTTTGATTTTCAGGGAGAGTTTGGTTAGGCACTTACCGATCGATCGCTGCACGGATATCACCGCCCAAAGAGTACGGAGACTCCCGATGCATTTCACTTGAGAATTCTTCAATAACGTCGTTGACATCATCATGACTTGAGGTTTCCAGTTCAGCCAGCTGGGATTCCAATACAGGTAGATTAGCACTAGATACGTAATGAGTAGCGATACCAGCATAGAAAACATCGACCGCCTTTAACCTTTTGCCAGTCAAACCCAGATAAATGCCTAATTGACCATCCAAGCGAGGTAAAAAGAAGCTACCACCTACATCAGGGAAGAAGCCGATCCTGGTTTCAGGCATAGCGAATACTGTATTTTCTGTAGCAACCCGGAAAGCGGCATGGGCTGAGAGACCAACACCGCCACCCACTATAAAGAAAAAGGGGATATTAAAAAAAAAAAAGAATATGTTGTTTGTTTCTATACCACGTAGTTCCCAACTTACTTGTGACGCCATCGATCAAAGCAATGTAAGGGGTATCCAAAGTAGAAATGATATGATCCATTTGATATTGTTCTCTGAAGAATTGAGCCGCTTTTTCATAATCGCCATCTCTTCCATAAGCAAATACAACTATTTCAAACGAAAAAAGAAGAAGTTGATCAATTTGAACGTCATACACACAAAAGATTCTTTACCTTTCACATCCCCACCAGCACAGAAGGCCGCACCAGGTTCACTTTTGACGATAATATTTTTGGCCAAGTCCGATTTTTCCCACGCCTACCATAACGACATGAAATCATTCCGTCAATGTCAATCAATAACAAATAAGCACTTATTTTACAGCTTCCCTGTCTTACCGTGAGTTCAGGGGTGATGGCCCTCAGCATATTGAAACTCAATGCATTCATTTTGGAGGCTCGGTTCAAGGTGAGTTGGCAAGTTCCCAGGTTTCTGCATGCAATAACTTCATCCTAAAGAGCGAAGGGGGAAAAAAAGATTGACGGTTAAATACCTAAACCTTTTTTTTTACCCTTTGCAGTGATACACTACCTGGAGTTGTTCAGTAGCAGCAGTGACTTCTTGAGAAGTGGAGATCTAGATAAGCGTATGCAAAAGTCAGTACCAAAGCCAACTTGACGTGTATTATTATAATGGTTCAGTGAATTGTGTGGCAGGATCAGGACTCTTACCTGGCGATTGACTTGATTGAATACAGTAGGTCGGTGGTGTAGTGCCGTAGTAGTAATACAGGGTGCCTGGTTGGTATTTGCCCTTGAAGAGGAAAATAAGCGATGAGTAAAAGTGGTAAGGAAAGGACGTTCAGCCATAGCCCATTGGTGTCTTGAAAACAGACCATGACGAGCACTTGCAAGCCTAATCATATTTCCTTTTTTTTTTTTCAGGTGTCAAAAGCGGAAGAAAAAAAATATAAAATCCGACGACCAACTTTTTTAAATAAAAAAAGAAATTGGCTAGGTGACACGCCAAACATGTGGTTGCATGTAGCCTCGATGCGGTGACCGAAAGTGGGCTATCATTAGGGAGTATATCATAATGGAAGTTTAAACCATAGACCATATACCAGAAAATAACTTCATGTATTTCAATTTTGACTGTGAACTTTTTATCCAAGCGCCCAACCCTTATTGGAGCAGGTTGGTAGTGATCAGAAACAAACCATTGTAACCAAATCACTTGGCTTGATTATTTTTACTTTGCAACAAAAAAGTGAAATGACCGCAAAACTTACTTGCTTTCTTTATTCATACAATCTTTTCGATTCTGTTTAAGGGTGCTCATAAGAGGGTGACGCCCAATTCATACAGTAGCCCTTAGAGAGGTCTGAAAAGTTCACCAAAGCTGTTGCTACAAAGGTGAGATTAGACAAATAGGGCAAAAGGCCAATAAAATTAAAGTAGTATAATTCCCGCCAGCAATGCCGAATAAAGGGTGTGGTGTAGTTGTTCTTTTTACTGTACAGTACAGTACTGTATGTCCGTTACACTATCGTGGAGGGTTTTGCCACCAATTGGCCCTTTCTTGAAAATCAATGTAATTATAAGGAGTAAAAACCGATTACTAATAATCGTACAGTACTGTACATACCGGTGGATAAGGAACAGAAGTTAAAAGATTGAACTACAGTGATCTTCAATATTTATTTTGCATCAACCAGTCAACCAATCTCTTTGGCCTTTTAGTACAGGAGTAGCATCAACACAGCAGATTGTGGATCGAGTCCTACGTCATCTTCGATTCACTACATTAAAGCGACTTTATGACACTTGTGGAAAGGTCTCCCGATATTTTCCCAATTGTCGGACATACGCATACGGAACGGGCAAAAAGAAAAAGAAATAAAGTTAACTCATCCAAGCGGCACGAGTTTCCGTACATATTCAGTAATAATAATAAAAATATCCTATGGCCGAATGTCAATTTAATTGAATAAAGATGTTATGTTTCTAATTATCAGCAACTCGAATGAAGCAAAGACTCTCATTTTCTCTTCTTCTTTTTTTTTTTTTCCTGTTGCAGTTAACCTAATTTCCTTCCATCGTAGTATTAATTTAATGCATAGCGGGAAAAGGTGATGGGCGATATTTGAAACAAGGATTCAGTACCTTCTATATACAACGATAGTCATGATTCGATCATGCGTAAGAGGGTGGGGTCATCTATTTTTTGACGTTCTTCGATTATTAGGCAAACTAAGGCTATGCATATGTAATCATAAGGAAGGAACTAAGATGAAAAAATACAAAATCTCAAACACTTCGGTAAAAAAAAAAAAAAAAAAAAAAAAAAAAAAAGAAGGAATAGTGTTCTAAAAGGATATGTCGTTCCGTCACAGAGATGCATCACAGCGTATTGGGAAAGCTTTTATAAAGTCAGTAAATGTTTGGAGAAAATTAAAAACGAAAATATTTTGCTCTTAAACAGCTGCTCAATACTTCCTAAGCATAGTCAGAAAACCAAATTTAGCGGGAGACAGACTGTCTAGGGTTCTACAGAAAGTGCTAGCTGGGGTTGTTTTTTTCACTTGGCAATAAAGGTACTACAACAGGTACCCACAAGAACAGTATCAACGGGGAAACAAGATTGTACCGTTATCATTTTTATGTATGTATTTATGATTGTCATAAGACTACGATCTGCTAACTGTAATTCTATGAGAGACCTGGCAGACATTTCAAATCCCGCCCACGTGGAACTTTATTTTCTCCCCGCCTCTCTCTTTCTTTCTTTCCTTTCTCTTTTTTTTTTTTTTTTTTTCCTTCTTCTTCTTCTTCTTTTCTTCTTCACCATTCAACTTCTTTAAGGTTGTAATGGACTTAGATTAGTGTCAGGACGAATTTAGAAGGGTTTTCAGCTCAGGGATTACAACATGCATGGGGAACCCTTTCATTTTGGATTCAGGATCCTGGGAACACCATTAGCAGGCTTCTTGAAGTCTTCATTAGCTTAGATTAGTTTTAGCTTGTCCATAGGTCGTATCAATGTCTGAATAAATATGTCTCTTTTTACTTATCTCAATGACAAATGTCCCATTAGTCTCTTTCATGTCTAGTGCAATAGATTCTTGCTTTTCATTACTGTCACCCACTTTTGACTGATGTTGGCCGGTTGTTGTGGTGCCTCAATGACTCTGGTCACATTAATCCTCCTCATGCCATGTACAGTGTATTAGATACCATATTACAAATCTTCCCATTAGATTAGAGCCAAATATTCTTTGGATCCTCCACTAGTCTCCCACATATGACCTTCATTACACCCCGTGCAATATTGATCATCATATCCTCTAGTTGACATGAATTATATTGCCCCAATAAAACATACCTTTTTATTTACCATCCTCTATCCCATTATATGATGAGAATATCGCTATTGTAGATGCTGTATTGGTATACTATAAAACGCCTCTCCCCAAAGTCTCATTGACGGGATGATAGCTTAATATGAAAGGTATCAATATTCCTTCTCTGCCGTTCACACTCATCAACTAAGATTTTGCAGCCAGTCTAGTTTCCCCTATGACAATTTATATCATCAGCTAGACTGAAGATACTGTATACATCCAGTTCACTATCTTTATTGCGTATGATATAGTAAAAAGCATAACACCCCTATGAAAGTCAGCTACATAGTCCCCGAGAAACTGCATACAGAGCTGTAAAATGACGAGGCAGATAATCCCATCCCAGCAAAATCCACGCTCAACAAAATCAAAAAAAAAAGGATCTATTATGATTTATCAAAGCTCCAGCAGAGCACCAGAGCACTTTATTGTCATGTTTAAAAAATAAATACCAATACAAACTTAGAATAATAACAACAATAGTAATACTAATAATAAAACGATTATGATAATAATGAAGATCTATACCAGATAGATTACAAGATACTAAACTAATGTCAATAACTAAAACCATCCACTTATCCGACATTTTGGGCAGCATTGGCAGGACAGGTACCATTTGATTGACCAGTGATAGGGCACACAGCATCAGAGCCAAGAGGTGGTTGTTGTTGGTCGCCAGCCATAGGACAAGCAGCAGCAACACTCGTATTGTCGCTACTCTTTTGACCAGTGACGGGACATACACCACCATTCGCCGGTACCGATTGCTGTTGTTGTTGTTGTTTGGCCGCCATGGGACAGCCCCCAGCCATCGTGTTGTTATTTCCACTACGTTGACCGGTCACCGGACAAACACTTTCAGTTGTCGTTGATGCTGGTACCACCATATCTTTCTCCGACACTTGATATACAAACGGTTCGTCCTTGGCGTTATCGGTGTTGATGCTGTTCGGCGTTTCGTCGTCGTCAAAGTAAAATGCCAAAAGAGCATCCTCGTCGTCAACATCATTACATTCTTCTTCGTCCAATGATCCTTGCCAATTTGTCTCACCACGCAAGAATTGCTGATAATCGGGTGAGTGGCGCCATTGTCGGTTAAGACGTTCTTCTAATGTCAGGATTTCCAAAGGAGCCATGGTACGTGCTAAACGAGCTGCTTTTAACACCACCTAAAAAAGAAAAAAAAAAAGGTAAGGTGGGGAAAATCACAATCACATGCTTTCTTTGGGGGGGGGACGGGAGGGATGACTTACCTTGATAAGAGTTGGAGGAAGAGACGCCCAGTGATCCAAGATTTTACGGCTCCAGGGATTATCCATTTGTTTCAACTGAGAGACGATAGCGTGCAAAGAAGTCTCATCTGAGCCAAAGATTTGACTAATTTCCTTTTGCCATGTGTTGATACGTTCTGGGCCTGGGTAAGAATGATGGAGGGCTAGTGCCAATTGTACGGCAGTCGAAGTCAAAGGAGGAGGACAGAGGGCCATCCGTTTGGCATTGGAGAAGACGTCAGTGAGCTGATTTTCCGGCACAAAGACATCCACAAGACCCAGTCGTAATAGTTCAGGAGCACGCAATCGACCCAAGTCCGGTGGCGCGAGAGCTAAGTAGACATCCCAGCCAGCAGGTAAAGAAGGTTTGTTATTGCTTGCCTTGATCCGATTGTCGCTGATTTGGAAGAGAAGTAAGGGTGGGATGGGTGCATGTGATGGCTTCATGTCGCATTGAAAAAGAGCATGTTCGGTGGCTACACGTAAATATCCATGCCATAAAGTCACATATGATAAATCCAAGGGAACCTGTCCATTGATGAAGGTGAATGTCGGCTTACTAGTGGATGGTGGAGGTTGTAAGTGTTGATGTCGTACGAATTTGTAGTAGGCAGCGCCTAGGTGATCCAATGCTCGGATGATCTTGGATTCGTTATCGTCACTTTCTTGTTTCAAATGTTGGTAAGTTGCTTCATAGGCTAACCCGCTGCTAATCATTTTGGTGTCCTTTGTACCGATTCGATCGTCCGTGGCTGTCGTCCAATCACTGTTGTCCACCACAGTAGCTGTCATCAAAACACTTGTCACCTCATTTCCACTGGTATCGTTGTTGTCATCCAAATAGACTTCATTCAAAGCTTTTTCCAGTTGATTTAATCTTGCTATAGTGATCATGTTCTGACTATGAGGGGAGGCTAGGGTAATTGTTGTTGGTCCGCCAAACTTTGATGCTTCCACAGATAAAAATTCTTCAGCAATCACTTGTGGTCCCAGATCCGCTAAAAGTATAAGGATGATTAGTCAGCCTTTTCTGATCAACTTAGTAACCTTCTTTTTCTTTGACTGCTTACCTTTGCCTTTGTTTTGCCATAGGTTAGCAAATGGACATGCAGGTTCTTCCTTTTGTTCCTTTGCATTCTTCCAAGTCAAGTAGTCAATGACGTCCACATGTTCGATACACCTACGATAAAAAAGCAGAGTGGGGAGTAAGTATAATTATCTATCCGTATTCCTTTGATGCTACTTCAAACTTACGCTGAATAATAAAAGGCCTTTGCTTTGACAAATTCGGCATCCAAATGAGTCTTATCCCACAGTTTCCCGGTTTTGCTGTCCTGAACTTGTTGAAGCACCCAGCTTTTGATGATATTTGGCAACCCCTTGATATACTTTTCGTCGTTATCAAAGTCATATTTTTCCATGCGTTCATATTTGGCTATATTCTCCAATCGTTCTTGCTCCTTTTGCTGTTCCAATTCATAGTCCAGATATTGTCCAAAGTCAAAAGACTGTTTGAATCTGTAACAAAAATGAGAGTAACGACATGAGTTATTCACCCATTCTATTCCCGTTTCCCTTATCATTCCGAAACTTACTTGGAGTAATAAAAATGTTTCGCTCGTAAGAGTTGCAAAGTGTTTTGAGAATCGTGGTAAAAACTGTCATAGTCTTGATTGACGGGTGTCTTGGTATCTTGGTTGAGTTGCTTCTCTTGGTTGGTTGGTCCCATGGATCGTAAAATGGTATGGACACCAGATTGGAATACTTTATCTTCTAACCATGGGTATGTTTTGAAGTCTTCAAAAACCTTTTTTTGTGCAGTCGTAAGTGTAGCCATGTAGGGGGGGGGGGAATTGTGTGAAAAAAAAAAAAAAAAAAAAAAAAAAAAAAAAAGAAAAAAATATAGAACAACAGAATGTGGTTGGAAAAATACCCCAGATTCATCCTAGAAAAAAGACGGAGATCAAAAAAGAAACCCCATTGCGCACCTTGGTTGATAGCAGGGAGCCAATTGGCAGGCATTGTATTTATCTGCGCAAATTTAAAGATGAAAGGATACAAACAAACGCCAAACAATTACTTTATATCATTTCTATATTTAACAACAATGTCATATCAGCTCCGTGTTTTTAATTATTATTTATTTTCGTCAGCAAAATATGAGATCAGCTAAAGCGTGGATAAGGGGATTGGAGAAGGAGAAGGGGGATTTATTTGACTGATGACAAATTTGGATAGAAATCATGGACAAAGACTCAAAACGTCTACTGACTCGAGTTTGTACAAGATTTTTAATTCTCCAAATGAAGGATAAAAAACCAAAAAACGGGGATTTGAATGATCTGCTGTTTAAACTCACTTGATCCAAGCTTCACAAAGAAAGGGGTGGTGATAAGGGGAAAAGATTATTGTTTTTGTTGCCACATCATCATACTCATCACCATTACCATTACAACCACCCTACTCAGTTTGGTTAAACAACTACCCCTGAATTGTTCCCCTTTTTTACACCCACTACCTCCTCTCATGAAAACTTGTGGAATTTCTTTTTCCTTTTTGTTTTTTTTTTTTTATTTTATTTTATTTATTTGTCTTTTCTACAATATCAAGAGCAACACATAGAACTATGCAATATCAGTCTACTTCATCTTATGGATGTCGATATTCTTGTTCTTCTTCGTCCCCGCTTTGCTCGTGTCATTACTCTTATTGCCAACCTCGTCGAAATTCAAATTCCTCTCACTATCCTCATTATTCTCATACTACTACTATTCACCATCATTACCATTATTCACCGCATTCACATTCGTCATCAACAGCGTCACAGTCTTTTTGTTGTCAACAGTTCTGTAATAATGTACCTACTTGTATTTCATTTAGTCCTACCAAAAATCAGCAATCATGTAACTATAAATCAAGCCCTTCCTCCGTTTCTTCCTGCCCTATCGCCTCTACCTCGTCTACGTTCACTGACCATCGTCATCAACAACGTCAGCATCATGATCCAAAGAAATATAAAATGTTGACTCATTCTATTCAAGAGTTAATTCAGTCAGAACGTGATTATGTGGATGATCTTTATATTATGGTCGAAGTAATATTTTTAATAACGATATATATTACCCCACGTTTCTAAAAATAGCTTGTTTTTTTTGGATAGATTTGCCTCGCAGTGATGCACCAGCAAAAATGGGTATCCGCCAGACACGTGGCTATCATGAGCCGCAATAGTTCCGATATTTTAGCATTTCATCAACGAATCCTGGCTTCATTCTACGTGTCGACACACCAATCTGTAGAATTAAAATGTCAAGCCATTTCGCAGACTTTTCTTGACCATGTAAATAAAAAGAATAAAAAAAAAAACATTTAAAGCCCGAACCCTAATTTATTTATCTTTTCACACAGCAAGCAGAATTTATGGCTCTGTATGAGGATTATTGTGACGGACACTCAAAAGCATGGAATCTTTGCACAGAGTACCGTTCCAAATCAGAATGGCCAGATTTTATTCTTCAATGTCAAGCTTTAATTCAAGAACACCAAGAAAATATGGCAATGTCATCCCCTTCATCATCAAACAAACGTATCCGGTTCGAGGATTTTTTAATTAAAGTAATTTGATGCTATTAAATAGGAAACTATGGAGGGGAAAATTAATTCTCGCTTTTTTTTTTACTATGCGTAGCCAATTCAACGAATTTGTCGCTACCAATTACTTTTAAAGGAAATTGTAAAACATGCTAATTCAACGCCATCGTCATCATCATCAACATCAACATCATCATCATCTTACCATTCAATATTAACACAAGCATTTAATTGTATGCATCATATCGCCACTGAAATAGACCGTCAAAATGAAAAAAAAGAATATCAAGAGCGAACCAGTCGATTCATCCAGCGATTGGAGAGTGATTGGCGATTATCAAAAAAGTGTGTCGCCGAGCTTGGAAGCATTATTATTTCCGGGGCACTCGACATTCAGTATTATATGAACAAAGGAGATGCATATCATCCTATGGTTTTTGATTCTTCACCTCACCCACACGAGACAACCTCGACGCCCCCATCGTTTCCATCCCCACCCCCGTCTCCCATCAACGCAGCCTCGGTTTCAAACAATCAAGCTGTGAAATCGCGGTATTTGGGTTGTTTTGTTTTTGCATCTTATATAATTATGGTTCAAGTTAAAAAACAAACTTTGTATGAAGCCAAACATTGGTTCCCTTTGCATTTGGTCGATTTGGTCGATCAAGACAATGGTAAATCTTTCCGTTTTTTTTTTTTTTTTATCAAACTAAAATTTAAATCCATGCGCATATCTACAAAAAAAAAAAAAAAACCCCCATGCGCATTTAAACCCAGATTGTTAATTTTTTTTTTTTACTTCACCTAGATAATAATGACTTCATGCTACAACATGGCGAGCATATATTTATATGCACTGCTTCTTGTACTAAGGAAAAGCAAACTTGGATTGAAAAAATTCGATTAACCCAGCAATCTTTATATAATAAACAACATCACAACATCGGAGGCATTGTTTCGTCTTTAAGCAACCATCCCTTTTCCTCCACACGATTTGATATCAGTCATCACCAGCGGCCACAACTGCGATCTAGTACCACGTTTTTCTCTAATGAGCCGCAAATCTATCATTATCATCCTCATAGATCAACCAGAAATGAATTACTTCCAGCTTCCTCTTCCTCTCCTTCCTTGTTATTAGCGGCTGCTGAAAATACTGACCACCATACTAGCAGGAAAAAAAATCGATCCTTATCCACGCATCTTACCTCTTCATCATCGGGGACTAAAACTACCAATCCTTCGCTTTCCTCACCATCTTCACCTATTTTTCCAACATCTTACCAAAATAATCATGTTCCCGCTACTGATGGGAAACAACAACCACCTAGGCGACATAGCTCGTTAGATCTCTTTACCATGGCATCTCATAATTTAACCCGCGTTTCACTCCATTTTAAATCCCATCATCGAAATGCCATGCGGGATGCCGTAGATCAACGAATTCGTGACGTTTGCACCCGAGATTATCTCTCTTCTCGTGCACGTCATATTGTCCTGGATCGAAAATTAAGCACCAATTCCTCTCCTTTACCACCGTTAGCGCCACCGCCGACAGCCATGTCATCACCATTAGTCGCCGCCACATCGTCCGTAGCTTCCTTCTCCCCATCCCCATCGCCTTCTACGCCACTTCAAGCCACCGCCACATCGTCCTCGTTTTCATCCTCATCTCTCCTGGTGCCATCATCTCCCACATACCACCCCCTTCAAAATCGTATTCCATCACCTACTCTTTATCCCTCGCCATCATCGCCTTTACAGGTATGTCAAGCATCATCTCCGTGCCGGTCACGTAGATCTAACCCAAAGAGCCCATTGACGCCCACTTTTCATAACGATACCGGTGACAACGACAATGATGAAAAAAACAGCGACATGGACCCTTCAAGAAAAACTAGTGGCACGACCATGACCGAAATTCCAAGCAAAAAAAAAGGCCGCCGTGTCTCACTCATGCTGCAATCTTTATGGCGTCGTTTACGCCGAGCCAAAACGCATAAGCATGCAAGCATAACCAAAATCGATGATCCCTCTCATTTCCAAACTCCTCATCGTTCCACTGTGTCCTTGCCATTGACGAATCCGATATCTCCTACTGTAATGCATCCACATCCAATGAAAATCCAAGAAGAAGATGAAGAGGTCGATACCAATCAACAACTACATGATATACTTCATCATCCAGCAACTTCTAACCCCATTCCTTCGTATTCAGATTTCCATTTATATCAACATTCATTAAACGTTAAATAAATACATTGTTGGTTATTTTTTTTTCAATCTTTTTATTTTTATTAAGCATGATGTGTCTTAAAAAAGTGGGGATGGAATTCACACTCCGGCTCATATATTTTTTATTTTTCTCCGTCTCTTTTATTTTTTTTTTGTTTCTTTCTCTTTCTGCTTTTTTTTTTTTTTTTTCATTAAAAGCGTCAATGAAATCATAGTGATCATGGATTAGTAGTTAGAACTTAATTTAGGGGCATTTTGAAAAATGCAATACAAACATCAAGGGGAACCCCTTTCATTTTGGATTTAGGTTTTGGTATCGCCTTTAGATTAGCCTTTACTTTAGATAATTGCTATAGCTTAGCTTAGCGTTAGTTGTCAATGCTTGTATACACATCTGAATAAAAAATTATCTTGCCTTTTTTACCACCATTCTGTCTCATACATATAGCTTTGTTTTTTGCAGTCAACCTTTTACATGCACCATATCCATTTTGAATAGTGTTGACCATCCCATGTTTGTGTTATGTTCATGCCAGATAAAATATTATCTGTCGTCTTTTTTTGAACCATCCCATGCTTATGGTATGTTTATGTTTCAAATAAAATATTATCTATTGCCTTTTTCAACCGTCAGCTTAGTCTCTACTGTGTACCAGAAATCTCTTTTAAGTGCAATATAGCTTCACAATCAGTCCACCCTTTGAATAGAGTGTAGAATATATCAACCAACCCCTGCGCATATTTTTCATATCATACTCCGCTTGATTTACCAGGAACCATCCTTCTCCTAATAGACATGCACACAAGTTTAATTTGATACAAAGGGTGTCACTAGGAAACTTTTTATTTTTGCTTGTAGTCCGACAATCAAGTCATGATGTCCTGTGATGGCACTGTTAAAGATGGCACTAGTAGAGGAGCAACGCCGGATAACAATGATTTATATTTCTTTTTCTAAAATATATATATATATATATATAAAAGGGGGGAAAGACGTCTTGTTCTAAGCGTTGGCGTGTAGGTTCGTTGCAATACAGTGATGCTCACAGAACCATGAAAAGCTAATCCACGGCAAATACGAATGTTAAAGATGTTAACAACAACTAAAGGGCCCTTTTAACAATACCTTCGCAAAACGAGTTGGGATTGAACAATACTCGTTGTCAATACCAACCGATCACTACCAGAATACTAAAGGCTTTTTTTTTTTTTTTTCCTCAATACCTTCAACGACAGAAAGCAAACTACGATTGTCATCTATTTCCATCCCATTGAGCGAATCAAAATTTTCATCAACACATAGTATATTGAATAAATTTGGTCGTTTTATTTATGTATTTGAGTTTGTTTTCTTTTCTTTTGGGTGTCCATACTATGAATATAATTATATGATATAGCTATAGGTTGCGACAGTACAGTACATACCGTACGGCTCTTGAACTAAAAAAAAAAAAAAAAAAAAAAAAAAAAAAAAAAAAAAGGAACCAGTGAAAATGAGAAGATGGAAGCCAAAAAACCGCTCTCAGGAGCGATCCAGAGGAATCTACGTTAACGATACCCAGAATAACAGTAGTTTTCTAGAGAACATTGATTGTTGGCTGTAAAATATTGTCGTTCATTGGAATAAAGATATCGTATTTTGGACGTCCTAGGCATCATCCATTTTCGGTGTGCGGAGAATGAGTGAGGTGGGACGCAATTTTGGATGAATAAGGGGAAAGATAGATAACCTTTGAATCATTAGTATAAAAGATTGAGTAGACCTAGCAGAGCATTTTCATTTGAGTCCAGAGAGCTGGCATCGGTATGCGGAGTGGCACAAGAAAGCTCGACTTTTCAATGATCTTTGCAGCAGTGAATTGGGGGGCTCAATAGGGGTTTTAGAAGATATATCGAGTCATTCTCAGTGTCGACAATGTATTTTGGGCAAAAAAAAATGAAAAATCAAAATCAAAACCAATAAATAGCCCAACGAAACATCCTCAGATGTATGACCTACACCAGTAACACACATCAAAAACACACTACAAGCGAACTATCCAATATAATATGAGGGAAACCATTGAGGTATATGAAGAATGGTCAACATTAATATAAAGGAATTACTGTAAAACGGGGGGGGTTAATATAATGTGCTGTACGTGGCAAGGGAAAGGCTAAAAGAGTATCTTCTTATTGAAGTAATGTACAGAATCTGCCAGCACTAAGCTAAAGAGACGATGAAAATAAAGAACCACTTGTACAAGACATCACAGAGACTAATAGGACATTATTCATAAGAGCATGTAAAAAGAGGCATATTTTATTCAGATATAGATACAAACTATAATATACTAAGACGAAGCTAAGCTAATGGAGGCTCCAAAAAGCCAACTAATGAATGGTGTTCCTAAATCCTGAATCCAAAATGAAAGGGTTTCGTCATGATTCTTGTAATCTCTGAGCTAAAACCCCTTCTAACCTAGTCCTGACACTATTCTAAGTCCAACCCAATCTCAAAGAAGTTGAATGGTGAAGAGAAATAGAAAAAAAAAGAAAAAAAAAAAAGGAATAGAGAGGAAATAAAATCCACATTGCGCGGAGCTTGAATGGGCCGGGTTTTTTTTTTGATCTGTTGCTGAACTGAAGCACATATCCGACTGATCATATCCCTCATCTTCTTTCAATAACCTTTTTCATTCTGCTGGCAAAAGGCTTCACACGGCCGCTGTCTTGCGAGATATAGTATGGTTACACACATAAGAATAATGATATAATCCACAATGACAATGTAGTTTGGTTTTACCGTTTCTATCACTGTTTTAGGTTCCTACTGTAACTAATTCTATCATCTGCTGCTAATGATATCCGCTGCAATATCCAACCTGCTTTCTAACGTAATGAGAACAATCTTAAAAATATACATTTACATCATGCACTCACATCAAAGAGACATCAAATTGGAAGACACAACCCTTTCACTTCAGCATTGAAACATCGCTATAGAGTAACAATCAATAAAAAAAAGGGGGGAGTAAAAAGACGTAAATAGGAGAGACATAAAGGATTTGCATTTTTTATTTCATGAAATCGTAAATAGTATAAATATCCATAAAATGAAGACTAAAGAAAGCTAAAGATAACTAAACAAAACGAAACAAAAAAAAAATTATATGATATGATATACTATATTCCTACACCTTGATGGTTGTAGATTTCGCCGCGGGTGCTTTGCCTTTGCCTTTGGATTGTATCGGTGCTGCTACTGGTGTCGTTTCTTCTTCTTCTGCACTGCTGCTGTCCTCGTCACTTTCATCGGAGTCATCATCGTCGTCGAAAACTGATACCACTTTCTTTGCTGCGGATTGCGTCTTTTGTCGTTTATTTGGTGTTGATGCTGTTACTGCCGAAGACGAATGTGATGATGATGGTGGTGATGGTGATGATGATGATGCTGACGCTGAAGATGATGATGCTGAGGATGAAGGGTGAGATCGTTTCAACAATCCGCTCACGGCGTTCTTCACGCCTTCCACCATTTGTTCCCGGTTGTCCAAAAATTCGTGATCATCAAACAAATGTTTTCGAGGTTCCCGTTCTTTGAGTGCCTTTTCAATCTTCTTTTCTAACCGTTCCCGTTTTTCTTGTTCACGTTTTGGTAAAGCTGCCAACTCTTCTTCCAATCTATAATAATAACCATAATTGTAATCATGATGAATAAAAAAGTGTTCAAAGGAATGTTACATACCCAACTATTATATTTCTGGAACTTACCTTTTCGCTTCATTCACGCTTTTGATACGACGACCTTGTAAATCACGACAAGCTTCGAAGTTTGTTGTTTTTTGTGCATTCATACGACCACCTTGAGCACGCAACATGGATCCAAACCCACCTTTGCCACCACGAAGTCGAAGAGATAGGTTCAAGTATTCAGTGTTGTTTGTTTCAAATAACGTCATATCGTCGGTTAAGATCTTGCCTCCAAGAGATGAGACCACCAATGAGCCAATACCATCAGTATAGTTTTGGCAAAGATGAGATTTCACATCACCTACTGTCGTTTTTGCATTATAGAAAGGAAGACAGAGTGTTTCTGACGATGCGTTCAATATAACTTGTTGAATGGCCATAATTGCTGAGTAAAATACAAAAGAAAGAGAAGTGTTTATTTGGATTTTCAATCCTCAATTTTTTATAAAAATTGAGGAATTGAGCGGGGTGTAAAAGACAACCAATCCAAGCAGACCTTTTACAACCATTTCCCATATCACACAATTCACAAATGCCCACTTTTTTGATAATAGTAAATGAATTTCTTTATTGGAATTGAGAGATAGTATGATAGTGAATAATTAAAATAAAAAGGGAAGATACTAACACAGTACAGTACAACGATGGGGATCAGTAATAAAAAAATAAAAACAACCAAATGAAGGGAAGGGAAGACGAGAGATACAAGACAACTATGTATACATAGTATAAAAGCCATCATTTTCAATCCGTCATCACCATTTTATTTGTATATCCCATTTTCCAATTGATTAAAAGTATAAAACATTATCATTCAAAATCGTCGAGACCCCGTTCGAGTAAGTAGTTGGCCGCTAATTCTATAAATGGTTGTAACGTAAAAAAAAAATGTTGTTATTAAACTTGATACATCACTTAATCATCTTCTCTGGTTTTACCTTCGTTTTTGTCACAGGCAAAGTAGGCTTCGATAGCAAGTGCACGTTCAAATCCTAGGCCTTCTAACTATTATAAAGAGCAAAGGGAAGATGTAAGAAAAGTATCAACATAACACCATACCAACCCGTTTTACAAATATAAACAGGCAATATATCTACACACTTACGCGATCAATGGCTTCCTTTTCTTCTTGAGTGACCTATAATACACATATATATATATATATATATATGATTTAGTATCCATCCTACATAGCGCAATAAAGTTTGAAATCCACATTACCTGAATAACTTGGGAGCCTTGAGGAACACCAGCAGTATCACCACCTTCTTCCGTAAGAGCTTGTAAGAATCCTTGAGGGTCTGTATTGATGATACGAAGCAATTCAGGATTGGATTGTCCAAGTTGTTGAAGAAGAGGTGCGATCATATTAGGGTTGGTTTGGACGAGTTGACGAAGTTGTTGGAATTGTGCTGTGTTGCGTAATTGAGAAAAGTCGACTCCACCAACTGATTGCTGTTGTTGCTGCTGTTGTTGTTGTTGTTGTTGCTGTTGAGCTGCCGTGAAAAGATTTTGATGTTGATCTAGAAAACGAGGAGAAGAAAATTTTTAATTTATCATCATTATTGTACTTCTTCTTTAATCCATACTTTCGCCTGCTGCTGTTGTCGATGGAGAAGTTGATACATCTTCCGTAGGAGATGTCATGGTTTCGTCTTCTTGTTGTTGTTGTTGTTGTTCTTGTTGCTGTTGCTGTGCGGCTTGGAATTCACGTTCAACACTTTCAGGTATACCCTAAACCAATAAATCATCTTCCATGAGCCACCTTTCTTTCCGCTTGAATATCTATTGGGCACTTTCCCGCTCTGATTTTACTTTTCCATCACTTACATTGAAGAGATATTCCACAGCGCGTTCAGGATTGTTGTAGCTAGCACGAAGAGCACGCATAATTTGATCACGTTCGAATCCCATTTCCATCATATTTTGAACAACTTGTTCCAATTCAGAGCCAGTCACTATAACAATAGACCATTGAGTATATTTTGTTGCTAACCCGTATGATCGCATTTTCTTTAATACCTAATTGACTATCGCCAGAGATTTGACCCGATGTAGAGGTTGTTGATGGAGCAGTACCGGTGGCTGCGGTAGCAGGTGCAGCTGAGGGAGTGATGGCAGCGGTGTCAGGAGCAGAAGTGGCGGCGGTCGTGGTGGTGGTGTCTGTACTAGAAGGTTCGGCAGGTTTCGCTTTTGTGGTGGTAGTTTCTTCCTTGGTAGATGATGTTGTAACAGCTGGTTTGGTCACCTTTGGCTATGACATATAATATAAGAGTACCGCCTTCTTTAGCACTACGCCAATCACTTCCTCCTACTTTGGTCATTCTGTTATACATATCAACTTACTTTGGAAATCATCACAACCAAAAAATCCTTTTCACTAATGTTGTAGTCTTGAACAGTCTTTGTATTATCAAGAATTTTCCCTAAAGGAGGTGTGTAAGTTTGTAGGCCGCGTTTAATCTGTCAAACAAATCTTACCTGAAAAAATCAACTTTTGGTTTTCGACAGGGTGATTCTTGGTATTTTGGATCTTTTCCTTCACGGAGAGAATCTAAATAAGTGATTAAGTATACCAAGCAAGCAGAAAATAATAATGATATATAACCTACCGAATCAGACGCTTCGACTTCCAACTTGAATTGTTCTTGTTGTAAGGTTTTCACAGTCAGTTGCTATATTAAATAAAAAAGAAAAAGGCACCGTGATTAATAGAAGTGTTTTTTTTTCGTGTTCAAAGAGTACTTTTTAAATCAATTACCATGCTAAATACAAAAGGAGCGTTAGTGTTTAATAATAAAAAATAAAAAGCAAAAAGGTCCAAGCAAAAAATCAGCCACGCCACGTAATGTTTCGGAGTTGAAACATTTGTGAATTTTTAAAAATCTTTGATGCTGCTTGAAAAAGGAATCTCATCGTGGATGATGAATCGGGCCCAGTTTCTTTTAAATCAAGTATTTGGTGGTGAAGCTTGTTTCTGTAAAGTTGAATATTTGTCCACTGCATAAAAAAAAATGGTACATTAATGAACCTTAAATAAAAAACAAGTGTCATGTGCAGGGTAAGATGATCACACCCAACCATGTATCGGTCATTAAATTTGGTCACAATAAAGCACTTCCTAACGTGTGAAGAATCATGAAAGACACCCCTTTTAAACCTACTAAATATGGCTTGATTCTTCTCACACACCGATACCAAACGTTTGGGCTTCTCCTTACACTACCACAAACGAAATATTAACTCTTTTTTGAGGCGCCGCCGACCTTGGCGCACGTTTTCGTTCATTTATAAATTCACTCTCTCTTACTTTGTTCTTTGCTTTCTTTGCTTTCTTTCCAAAAAAAACAAAATTCATGATGTCTGCGCAATTTAATTTTTCTTCTCCATATCCCACTGTTACAACCATTCGCTGGCCACTAAATGAATTGGAAGAAGTATCACTCACAGTCGACACTCACACCTCCAACATGACATTATTTCAACAGAGCAGTCCAAAATTATCTCTGTCCCCTTGTAAAACTGGTTTCCGCAGATCATCTTCTGGCTTCCGTTGTAATTCGTGTCAACGTCGATTCCATTCCATAGGCAATCTATCAAATCATCAACAATTATATCAACACTGAATCACCTATTTCATCCTCATTTCATATAGCATTTCCTAACCATCATCCACAGATACCAACATTCATCTACCCTACTCTACCCTACCCCCTTCATCCCAAATCGTGTTTCACACACACACACACATTCATTTGTATGATCATATCTAATATAATTAAAGTTTGTTTTTATTATTGTTGTAATTTGTGAATAAAAAATAAAGGAAACAAACTAATCTAAAAAAAGTCAATATATCTAAAAAATATGTATACTAGTCTAATCAATGACACGCCTTGCCCAAAGCCTTCAACCGCCAATAATTGTAGGGAAGAGGTACCACATACCCAGCCATTGTACTAACCAGCGCAGCCATCCAAAATTTGGGATCATCAAAAACAACTTGACCGCCCATCAAATGCCAATCAACCATATTCTCAGCCATTTCCATGGCAATCATAGAAGCAAAGGACATTTCCATCGCCATTTTAAATGCAGGTTTGTATCCAAGCCCAGGTATGGTGCGTTTCAGCAAAACTGTTTCCAATGCAAGTGATGTTGTTAATCCTGCAGCCTAAACAATAATAAAAGAGGGAAAAAAAAAAAAAAAGAGAGGGAAGCGAGAGCCAGGGTGGCAGAAAATTAGTACGACACAAAAAAATCGATTGTATATCCGCAAATGGGGTCATGTTACTTACTACAGCTGCAGCCATTGAATACACTGGGGACATGGTGGGATAATGATATTGAAGGTACCACATGGCTGCAAAATCACCAGTTGTGCATCCAACAAGACATCTACGAGCATAACACGAAAAATAAAAAAATAAAATCCAGAGAGGTTCAGACTAAATGGAATTGAGGAGGGAAAGGGGGAGGTTATTTTTGTCCAAAGATGAGTATCGTTTACCTTAATGTGTTGACTCGTGTTCTCTGCCAAGTTGTTGGATCGTTCCAAAACGTCTTTGATAAAACACTCAGTTCCTGTGGATTTTTTTCGCTTTTGCTGCCACAACAATGACTCGTCTGCTTTCCGCTATCACCTTGTCGTTGTCGTTGTTCTTGAGTGGTTGAACGACTGTGGCTGTAAACAACTTGTTGTGTAATGCGATTCTTCCATTGTTTTTGTAATATACGAGAGGGGGTGGAAACATTTAATCTCAATAGGGTTGATGCTGTCAACATTGTAGAGTGGATATGTAAAATGGCATAAAGTGAAAATAGAGTGGTTTTATAAAAAAAAAAAAAAAAAAAATGAGCAAAATATGCGACTCCCCGAAAATCCGAGCATTTTGTGCCAAAATGTTTATATTTTCATACTCCGTCTACACCTGTCATCCCAACCAAGTATATAGTACCCAGCGTTTTTGATAATAATTGATAATAACTTAATCAAGGAAATCGGATAAGACCACAAATGTAATACCACTCTATTATATTCATGCCTGCTTTGTAACTCCAGCAAACGCAAAAAGGTATATATGGGTCACATGATTTTACTTTTTCGTGTGTCTTATATAAATGCTTCCGATTCTAAAAACAAGATGGGGATCTAGCTCAAATGGTAGAGCGCTCGCTTAGCATGTGAGAGGCACTGGGATCAATGCCCAGGTTCTCCAATTTTTACTTTTTTTACTAAAGTTTGAAGCCCGGTTGTGGCTTGTGTCGACCTGTCAAGCTGTCGAAATCCTCAAAACGAGACCTGGATACTGGTTAAGGCTCATTTTAGTAATTAGGCCGTTAACTGAAATTGTTTTTGTAGGTTTTTACTTTTTAATGTGTTATTGGTTTGTAGCATGAGTAGTGTTTTATGTAAATGAGCACCAGAAATTTTTTTTTTTTTTTTTGCTGGAAAAAGACCACCTGGTGGAAACCGCACCCAGACTAGCTGGGCCGACTCTTAGAAAGACTCTAAGAAGTGTGGTTGATTCCACTAAAATCACTGGGCTTCCTGCTTGGGGAGATACCCCTACCATACCTCTACTTTTGGCACCAGAATCTTTTGGTTTAGATTCAACCGCTTTGTATGTAGTAAATAAAATAAAGTGACGGATAATTAAAAGTCCGTTCAGGGGAATTATTTCTTCGAGTGATAAATAATTATATAAAACAGAGTAAAGTAAAGACTATAAAAGTCAAAATTTGATCAATATAATAAAATAAAATATAGACTTTTTAGTCAAAAAAAGTTTGTAATAAGAAGTATTCCTATGTTGTTAATAATAAATAATATATCAAAGAAATTGGTGGTTAAAAGAACCTTTGTTCTAAGGTTTATTTGTATGAATGAGAAAACTTGAAAAAACGAAGGATCCTTAAAAAATTATAAAGAAATGTTGTCTTTTTATACTAAAGGTTTTCAATAAAAAAAAAAAAAAAAAGAACCGCCCTCTGAATTAGAATTAGTTTAATATTTTCTGTAACGCATAATAAAACTAAGAGACGATCATTTATAATTACCATAATAAGAAAATGGAAGGGCGTGTCCTATTTGCCCTCACAATATTCGTTTCGAAGGAAAAAAAAAGGAAATACACACAAATTTTATAAATACTTGACGATTCATAGAGATGAAAATAAAACGGACAGCAACATATCTCATCCTGATTTAAAGTGTCGTTGTCCACTTCAGTTGTGCCACTTTGGTGTCATGCCACTACACCAACTATAAAAAATGCAGCATGTATCATTTTTCTCTTTTATAGCTTATATAAAAGTTGTGTGTCCATATTAACTGAAACATGCCTGCAAATCCACCGATTACGAAGTGATGTTGGTCGTTCAGAATGTCACATGTATCACAAATATCGCTGTTGTATATAGCATAATACATAATTCATATTTTAATATACACCAATTTTTTTTTCAATATTTGAAGTCCTGGTAGTAGACCCTGAAGGTTAAAAAAGAAGATATATTTTATTGAAACATATGCATAAACTATAAAAGTCAACAGCAATTAAGGGATCTATTAACTGGTGCTAGCATGCGGGAAACTAATTGGAGATTGGGCGAATGGTTAGCACTACTCTAAAGGGACAAAAGTAAAGGGGATCCAATATAAAGTATTCAAAGTATGAGAAAGACTAAATGATATCTTTTATTGAAATCGATCAGTTAACTAATCTAAAGCGATGATGGTAAAAGGGGATCTCTTGAATAAATCCAAATACGTGAGGGATACTAATGGGATATTTTTTCATTGAGGTAAGCAAAAAGACACTTATTCTATTCAGTAGTAGATACTATGTACAAACTAAGACTAATCTAAGCTAATGAATAAAGGCGCAAAAAGTCAATTAAAGATGGTTCAAAATCCTAGATCCAAAATGAAAGGGTTTCCCCATGCATCTTGTAATCTCTGTTCTGAAAACCCTTCTAAGCTAGTCCTGATACTATTCTAAGTCCAATATAGCCCCATAGAAGTTGAATGTTGGAGAAAAAATGACGAGAAAAAAATAATCGGAAAGAAAGAGAACCGAAAAAATAGAATGGCGGGAGAGAGAAAATAAATGTTTCACGTGGGCGGCATTTAAAATGGGTTCTGTGTTAAACTTCAATGAGAATGTAGGTGGCTACATCCCCTTTATTTCTTTTTCGCCTGGCGCCATGATAGCTTTCTTTTCGTTAAAAAAATCTCAACAACGTTCAACCTTGAATCCCTCCTTTCATGGTAACAAATCGCAGCATGGTGACTCTAATTTTCTGACATGGTTAGTCAACTCTTTTTTTTTTTTTTTTTTTCTTTCCTACAGCAACCGATAGCATAGTGGCTCTCTTCTCATGATGCAACTGTCACGATGGTTTTGCACTCTCCTGATCTTTAAAAAAAATTCCACACATCGCAGAATAACCCACCCCTCGCTGTACTGTAAAATAGCTTGTCACCTACCTTATGATTGCTTACCAACCAACTTTATCTTATACTTTATATTATTCTACAATAAAATCAACAACAACTTCACTGTACGTGCCATCTGTGAATGGCTTCAATATAGTGTTAGGCAGTGTCTTTAGATGATGTAAATAAATAAATTCTTTTCCAGGTATAGTTTAGTATACTTGCCGATCAAGCCTTTTTAACCTTGAGATCGAGGATCATGTATCTCGCACACGTTTATGCCCTACAAGTTCTTTCAAATAAAATATCATAAATAAAGTATCAAAATTATTATAAAATGTGTAGGAGTGAAATTCACGAAAATAAAAAAAACGACGAAAGTCATTTTATTGAGATAAACAGAACGCATGATACTCAGGATATCCAAACTGCATCACTAACACTATATATCATTAAAGCTATACTACTACTAAAACAGCGACGAGAATGAGTTGTAAATTGTCTGGAAACTTACAATTTGAGGAACTTCATAATCTTTACACCTTTTGTGAGTGTTTCTATTATGGCCTCCTTGTTTGCAACTTGCGCACATAACAATAATATATTAAGGAAGGAAATGAAAAAAGGCACTTCCCTTTTAAAATGGTGTTTGCTTGTGGTAGGCGTTGAAACAACGTTGATTATAGCTAATGGTAAAAAAAAGAATTGCTCTAACTTGATGGACATGAGAATTCACGTGCGATATTAAAAAAGAATAAACGCTTCTACCCAAGGCTCTACAGTACAGTACTGTAAACAAGTGATAATCATTGTATATCGAGGCACATAAAATCAGATAAAATGAAATTTTCTTTATTTGATTTGAGTATATACATAATATAAACATAGTAAACAAAGAGAAGTGGGATGAATAAGTATATAAAGTATTTGTGTACACAGAGAAGAGGAAAAAGTAGGGGATAGTAAATAAACAATGATATAATATAATATAATATAATATAATATAATATAATATAATAGGGGATCAAAAGGGATCAAAGGGGATAGTAGTAACTATTTAGATACGCTTCCAGCCATATTGTCCGTAAGGATGTCGCTGATTCCAAGTGGGTGGAGGTTGAGAATGGCGTCGGAGTTGACAGAATTGGATCAAGGCACCAACAATAGCCAAGCCGAGACATCCACCCAACATACCACGTAATTGAGGTGTCGCTTCCGCAATGACCGATGTGCTTCGAGCGCGTAAAAAGCTGATAACCGATTCCACAAATCCTGTCTTCAAATAAACGTCAATGCCAATGAAGATAGCAAAGGAGCCGATAAAGGCAGTAGCAATGACCATCAGAATACGTTCAAAGAAGGCCATCAACACAATACCAACAATCACAAATACAATAATCAAAATAGCACGACCCCAATTGCTTTGAATCACACCGTTGGTAACCCAGGAAAGCAGCCAGAGAGCAGCAAAGAAACCAAGTAAGGCACCCACCAAATAAACAGCTAAGAAGAAACAACACGATAACAACAGTCCTGCTAAAATGCCGACGACCACACTGACAACGAGTAGAATTGTCGCTGTATTGCTTCCATAATCGTCCTTGGCGTTGATCAAAATAATATAGGCGACGTTGGACCCGACATAAAATCCAACAATAAACATAGTGAAGTGCTGATGGACCCCACCAAGGAAGCAAAGATATCCACCAGTAACAAATAAAATCACCGTAAGCACGATACTTTGGACTGTGACAGCATGGTCAGTAACTAAACACAACCAAATAATGATTAGTATTGCTACGTCAAAAGAAAAAAAAAAAAGAAAAAGAAAAAAAAAAGGGACAGGAAAAGGAATGACAACTTACAAGGCAAGGTAACAGTAGTAGTATCAGAAGGGTCCCGAGGGATCAGAGGGGCACCATCAGATAATGGTAAGAAAGAGAGAAGTAGTGAGGCTATGGAGAGAAAAATTAAAAGGCGTTGAAACTGTTGTTGTTTCGACATCTTTTCTGAATGAGAATTGTGTAGGGAAATGATAATAACAGAAAAAGAAAGAGACAAAAAAAAAAAAAAAAAGGGCAGCCGATATTTATTACTGTGCTATATTTTTTTCTTCCAAATTGTAGCCCCGGCACCTCTGCTTCATCTTGGCATCGGTATATTTTTAGATTTTCTTGTACCACTCGCTTATTGTTAAGCGATATGATAGAGCTTTTTGACAAAAACTAATGATACATAATATACAATAATAAGGATGTGATCATCACGGACAATCATTCACCATGGTAGTAAATGGTCATCAAAAATTCGAAAATCAAATGCTGACCTATTCTATAGATATTACACACACTTTTTTTTGGAGAGTGGATATGATTCTTATAGGTTAAAAGGCTATTTGGGGTTTTCACAATGTCATCATTTGGTTCCACAAGAAATTTTGAGTCGTATCAGTTGCCTTTTTCTGGTGTCCTCAAAACATCCCGATGCTGTGGCTGAAGAGGTTTTTGTTTGTAACCAACCAAACCAAAAGTCAGGGCCAAACATTAAAATATATGCAGGAAGCATGTATATAATAAATACTGATGCCAAGGATCAGTTGAACTATATCTAAATGGCTGGATGGAATAAAGACTCTGATAGTGACAGAGAGGGAGTAAAAAAATAAAAAATTAAAAAATTAAAAAAAAGCAGGCCTAAATAGGCAAGACGGTAGAAGCCCATTAAAGGCGTAAAAGAAGATAATTAAATTCAAACATTCGAAGAGCGCAAAATACGTTTTATTCTTTACTCACATGAAGTAAAAGGAACAAAGTTTAATATGTTCAACAGAGACCCTGATTGTCAAAAAGTGGGAGTAGAGAAACTACAAATAAAACTATATATATTCAAACAAAAAAACAACCCCCTTCATTCATGGAAGAATATGTATTATCTGCGGAAGCGATTGCCAATCAAGTAAACCATAATTCATTGTTTTTTATTGTGAAAATAATGAAGAGGGGGAATATATAGGGAAGTGCGTGATACAAAACAAAACGATAAACAAAAGGAAAATAAATATAAACTAACAATGGTATATCCTAAAACTAGTAAACTATGACATAAAAGATCAACTACCACTACAGCATCCAGAGCGAGTGATTGATTCTTCATATTCAGACAAAAGTGAGGGGCATGATTGTTTCCAATGTTGTTCATACTTTTGATTTACTAGTGTTTGAGCCAGTTGAAGAAACAAATCTTCAATATCACCTGGTAATAATAACAAAATGATAATCGTAATGTCAGTAAAGTGTCTCTTATTTTTAATATTTACACATACCATCGTCTTCTTTGGCAGACACTTCATATACAGCCACAGGGTAATTGCATACTGGATTGAGCGCACGCTGTACATAATCTTTCACGGATGCCAATGAGACAACACGTTCCGATGCACGGTCCACTTTGTTTCCGACAATGTATATTAGCAGGTCTTTTGTCGTGTTCGCTTTGAGTTCTAAGAGCAATACGTAAAAAAAAGAAGAAGTCAGTATGGCTTGCTGCTATGGGCAATGCGTCCTTTCATTTATACTATACCTTCCACCCACAAATGAATATCATTGAAGCTTTCACTTGAAGTAATGTCATATACTAAAATCGCTGCTTGGGCTCCACGATAGTAAAGAGAAGCCATTGCTCTGAAACGTTCTATAAGAAAAATGTTCATATATTACTTTTCAATGATGAAACAACATCATGTCCCACTAGTCTTTTTTTCAATTTTTTTTTTTCTTTGTTCTTTTTTTACCTTGTCCGGCAGTGTCCCAAAGTTGAAGTTTTACACGGCATTGATCCACTATACTTTTAATTAAAATCGACAAGTATGAGGGAGTCCACATAACATAGTCTTCTATTTTTTAAATTAAAACTTACAGTTTTTTTGTCATAAAAGAGGCGCCAATAGTGGAGGTTCCATTTGGTGAAAATGTCTTTTGGATATAACGGATGGCAATCGATGTTTTTCCCACCCCTATTTGAATCAAAATGATAATGAAATATAAATTAGTTTTTACTAACCCAACCAACCCCTCCCTTACAGGACCTGTCTATTATGTATTACATATTCCCTTACCTGTTCTTCCTAAAATAACCACCTTTGCTTCAAGAACACCTGCCGATGAGCCGTCCATATAATTCTAGTGTACTTTTTAGAGATCGTGATAATATAAAATAGAAAGACAACGAGGCTGTGTTTGTGAATAAAGGGTATAATAAAGTGTGTGTATGAGTGTTGCGGATTAGTCCCAGTTGTAATTTATTGATGGAAAAGAAGTGAGTTCAAGTAATATAGTTGGGGGTGGACGTAAGTACAGTGGGTATAATATATGAACGAAATAAATACAATCGATAGGAATCAGTTCATGAAGAAAAAGTAAGGAAAGAAGAGGGAGGAAATCAAAAACGTGCGTGCTCTTTTTTTTTTTTTTTTTTTTTCCAAATCATCGATTGAAACACCGACAAATGACTTATTATATCAACGTCAAAGACAATTTATTAACTTTAAATTGAGACGAATGTAAAATAAACCAAGGCGGTAGTATAATAAAATTGGGACGAGGCAAAAAACAAGTTCTAACAGATGTTTCCAAAAAAAAAAAAAAAGAATGTTGATGCCGTTTTAATTTTCAGTTGCCATCGTTGTCTCTAGTGAAACTTGAAATTCGTTAGGGACAGTAAACTATACTATGGTGAAGAAAGAGGGAATGAAAAAGTATTATAAGAGGGAGGGACAACTATAATAGAGTCTCAATGATGATTTGACTGGGCACGTCTAAAAAGTAAACGAAAGTTTTGGAAGCAAATATAACTAACTGTTAAAGAAAGCGGTCAGCTGCGAGGACTTATGGATATGGTTCTATATTCTGCTGACGATTCCCACTGTACAGCTTTTAAGCAAATTCATTGATGCTTTAAATTGGAATTGGTTTGAGCATTTTGCCTGATTCTGTTCCTCTTGATTCAACAATCAGGCCCAACTAAAGACAAGTACCAGTTTTTCATGCCTTATTGTATTTTTCGACGTTTGATGAAATTCGCTCGCGTTATTGGTTGACGGATATTTAAATTTCGTGCGCTTGTAAATTTGTAAAAGGGTTCAGCAGGCAATTATTTTTTTTATTGTTCCTCTTCTTCTTATTCATTTAGTTTAACGTCAAAACAATAGAAGACATAATGACTTCAGTACAATTTACCGTTGGAAAACTAGATGCTGGAATGGTAAAAGACTAAGTAGCTCAATAAAATTTTAGTCGTTTCCTTCAGGTTTGATGTCTTTTATTAACACCGGTGCATCATTTATTTTTTATTCTCCAAAGGCTATTCTCCTCACAGAAGATCATCATCTCATTGAATTCCCTTCCTTGTTATTACCTAATGGTGTTGCGTCTGGTAGTATTGTCAATATCTCGGTCAATCGTAATGTCTCGGAAGAAGAACAAAAGATGCGAGAGTTTTGGGATTTGGAAAACACCATTCTCGACAAGTTTGGCAACTCTTTACCTGAGACTCCTCAAGTACGCGTCAAGAACCTTACTCAAACTTCTTTGATATTGGAATGGGATCCTCTTGTGCTGCATACTGCCACTCTTCGATCATTAGATATATTTAAAAACAACACCAAGCTCGCCCAGGTAATATCAACCCTCCCCCCTCCGTTTTATTGAACCTGCAATCACAATATCTAATTTTTTTTTTATAGCAAGTACCAGGGGACGCCAACTTTATTAAATTATCTGGATTGGATGTAGATCATGAATATGAATTCCACATTGTTATCAAAACAACAGCAGGACGGTACGAATCCAACCGAACGACAGCACGAACACATAAAATGGACAATTTGACAGGGATTCGTGTAGCTTTTGGCAACTTTGAACATTCTGAGTCAGCTTTGGAGGAAATGAAACAGCTTTTGGAGTCCATGGGGGCTACTTGGACCGATGAAGTTAACCATGAAACTACACATTTGTTGGCTCAGCTTCCTGGTGGACGAAACTACGATACAGCCGTCAGGTACTCTATACCCGTCGTCAAACCGGACTGGCTCGTTCAATGTGATAAAAACAAAAAGATCCAGGTAATTAAATATTGATATTTATTTCATTTACACGATAAATCACTGTCTTACCTTTTTTTTTTTTTTTTTTTTTTTTTTTTGTATAGCCCGCCCTTCCATACTATATTGTTAGTGTGCCCTCCAATGAATAGTTTAGTCTCACATATATTGATGTCCTTTCTTCAACCGTACCCTTCTATCTCCCTGTCAATTTCCTAGTATACATCTTATCTTTAGTTATATCGTACTCATCTCCCCTTCTCCCACTCCGTCTCTATTTTGTCATTATAATAAAATTTACAATTTGGTGTACTATTTTGATATTGTTATTGTTTTTTATTGCTGCAAAAGTAATGTACGAAATGATAGATGGGTCGATCTGCAAGTGTTTGATTGGATTTTAGTTATCTCATAGACCGTATCATTACACATATTCACATACAGTATGTGCAGTTTAGTGGAGGCCAAGGTGAAGGCACGGATCAAGTTGATTGATGTCAATAGTAGAGAGGGAATACGGTCACGTTTTTCTATTAAGTGATTTGGGGACTTTGAGCCAGTCGCTAGGCATCGGGAGTGTAAGACAAGTAGTCACAGAAAAGCTAGAAAACAATACAAAATGCTCTATAACAATGGATACACGTACAACATGATTTGGTTTTATTTGAATTATTGCTTTAGCAGGAATATTACTTCCTTTGATAGTCTGAATTGGACTAAGACTGCCAATCAATTTCTAGGCGTGTGAGGAAAAGTAATCATAGTGAATGAAATAGAGAGCAAGTGCTTGGTAGGATATTCACAAATCAGCTTTAATAGCAATATTTCTCGCTCTTCGCTGGGTCAGATAATGGTCAATTAATAAAAAGACATATTTTATTGAAGCATATCGGTAGGTACTAAAACTAAATGCGAAGGGCTCATTGTAACAAGAGATCTAATAGAAGGAAGGATCTATTAGAGGAAGCATGAGGGAGATCAAATAAGATCTGAAGAATCGTCAACACTAATCGAAAGGGCCGCTTGAGAAATGGAAGTCAATATAATGTGCGCGCAAGACACGGGAAAAGACTAAAGGAGTATCTTCTTATAGAACCGCAGCATCTGTCAACGCTAATTCATAAGATGATGGAAAAAAGGGATCCCTTCTTCGAGACATGAAAGAGACAAATGAGAACATTTTTCATTGAAGTATGTAATAAGAGACATATTTTATTCAAATATAGATACAAACTATAGACAAATTAAGACTGAACTAAGCCAATGAAGGCACCAAAAAGCGAACTTACGGTGGTCCAAAATCCTAGATCCAAAATGAAAGGGTTTCCCCATGCATCTTGTAATCTCTGAGCTAAAAACCCATCTAAACTAGTCCTGACACTAATCTAAGTCCATCAGAACCCCATAGGAGTTAAATAATGAAGAAAAAGAAGAAAGAAAAATAGAAAATCAAAAAAAAAAAAATTGGGAATAAATAAATATTCACGTGGGCGGGATATGAAATATTTTCGGTGGATAAAAAAGTGAAGGTAAGTGAGTAAAGGTATAGTGTACAACGGGTTTTGCGAGTCATTTGACATTGAGTATAAAATACCCGGTGCTCTTTTTTTTTTTTGTTACAATCCATGGCAACTTCGTTATATATAAACGTTGCTTCGATGGTGACCTTACTTCATGCCAAAGTTTCATTGTTGCTGAAGACTTTATACTACGAAAGTCTAAATACAGTTAAAAAAAAGTGGTTCACCATTTGTTTTACCATCAGCATCAACCATTTGTATTGACGATATTCAACTCCCGCGAACGATTCGCGACCTCCTGTTTGTCATTATGGTTGGTACCCAATGTTATAGCTAGATATATGGTAAATATGTGTATTCTTTGTTTTTATATATGTATACATAGATTGATAAAATAAAGTGAAAACATAGAGAAAAAAAAAAGAAGCGGCGGCGAATAAAAAAAAGCCAGAAGAAGTCCGCTGTATCTATCTGCATATGTTAAGTTTGGCCTTTGAGGTACGTCAGATATCTATTCAATGTACGGGATGGATAAGACGCCAGTTCCTCTTTCGTTATATAAGAAAAGTCGCCAGATTCATAAATAGCATGGACACCTTGATCATGAAAGATGCGTGGATCAATTACTCTATCTTTGCGAGCCATCAGACGGTAAATGATGCTTGAGTCATAGCTATCATTTAGGACAAATTTACCACCATGACAAATATCATCAATAGTTTTCGTAAATACCATTCCCCTTTCTTGACCCCTTTCCATCATCCATTGCAGTGATTTATTAGGTAAAACGTAGTGGCTGGTATCAGGGGCATGTTCATCAACACCGCCGCCCACCTATTTATATTTGGTGAAATGTTACATATGGGTTATTTTTTTGTGGAATGTTATTACTTACATCTTGATGGACACCAGGGAACCATATTTGAGTTAACTCTTGCTTACAATAAGGCTTCTCAGCATACTTCATCAAAACTGGCCGGAACCACTGACGTTGCTCATGGATAGAAATGGCATGAAATGCAGACTGGACATATGGTGAAATATTGGTATCGTGGAACTGATACTTCTGATGGAAAAGTTGTTGAACTGTTCCTCCCGCCACGCAAAAAAGAAAATAAAAAATAACAAAGCAAATTAAAATTAATTAATGAATGACATGATATTTATTATTTGTACTTACAGATTGATCCACCAAGATAAAAGGGAAGCCTTGGTATACCCAGTGAACCAACAGTGTCAAAACATCCCAGAAATCGGATGGATGGATTCTGGCATTCATATGTTTCTCGGAATTTATAAGCTTCAGGGGATTCAGGAGTAGTGTCGAGAGATCGATGACGGTAAAAATCATATGCGGAGATTAAATTTTGCGGCGTCATTTGATGAGCACCCAGCATGCCGACATTGTAAAGCATGCCGACCAGGCTCCTTGCAGCATAAGCTTAGATGACCATATCATCAGGGTGTTATTTCCCGCATATTCATGCATACATAATTATGTAAGTAGAAAAAATAAATATTTTAATGAGTATATAGTATAAAAATGCGTAGCTGTTTGTCATGATTGCTGCCCTACCTCCACGACTAAATCCAATGACCCATACCTCATCTTTTTCGTAATCATGTATGGTATTGCCGAGAAATTGATATGCATCAAGAATTTGCTGATCAATGCCTTGACCTATTGCAGCACCGACTGGATCTTCCTGTCCAGTATCAGTTAAGCCTACACCTTTGAAGTACCCTGGTATTTGTATCCATTGTTCATTTTCAAATGTATGAGGAGACATATTGACATGTTCAAACCATCGAAACACATTGGTGTTAGCTTTGAAAAAAAAAAAAAAACAAAGAGAAAAAAAAACTGAGCATGATACGATAATAAAATTCGACATTTTCAATTAAGCTATTTTAACATACAAAGAGGGTTTTCCCAGGTACCATCCATACAAAGGATAATTCTACGACGGAAAACAGCTTCCTCTGGGCTAGTTTCTGACATTTTGTTACTGAATTATTTATTTTTTTACAGTATTAAAAGAAAAAACGCTGAAATTTTTGCTTGTACCTTATTTATATTTTTAAACAATGCTTCGAAAGGTGTAGTCTTAAAAGAAAAAGAGCAATGATATCGCGCGTGAACATTATCGTGAGCACAAAATAAAGGGCTGAATATTAGCAAAGATAGATATTTACTGACATATAGGGAAGTCAAATATGAGAGGGTCATATCGTTGAACATAAAAAAAAAGTGGTGCTCCTCCCGTGATATGATTACTGTCATCATTTATTAATTTTTCTGGAAAAACATGTATTAATTTTTTTTTTTTTTTGGCGCATGATCAAGATGGTCCATCATGCTTTGGCTGAGGAAATGAAGCGCATTTTTTTTTGCATTCACAAAATAGGCAGCAACAAAAAGCGGGATTTCAATCAGCAGCAGTCCAGGGCCGCAAGCTAAAAAAAAAAAGCAGGTTCCCTATTTTTTTTTTTTTTTTTTTTTTTTTCGCTCCCATTTTTAGCATCTACTATGTTTATCGGGATCATTGGCTCGCAATGCAGTGGGAAGCATACGGTTAGTAATTATCTCGTAGAAAAACACGGCTTTACCTTTGTTTACTTGAAGCAACGACAGTCCACCCAACCTCTCTTGTACGATAATGGTCTTAGATTTGACAATATAGACGATATGCAGCAGTATGTCACGGAGCGATGGCGAGATCGTTTTGTCACTTGCGATATTGATAGTCATGGTATATGGTCTTTGAAGTAAGCTACTCACTTGCATGATCAATAATTTTTTTATTAAACGTCTTTATCTTTCTAGAAAACGACCGTTCTTTTTGCTTGTTTCTATGGAGGCACCTCTCTTTATGCGATACCAACGTAGCATCGAAAGGTAATACACCTTATAGCGACTTATCACTTGAATATATTTAGTTATTAATAATATTCGCCTATTTAATTTTTGGTATGACACTTGCAATAGGGGCGATACCGTATTAGATTTAGAAACCTTTGTGAAGAACGATGACCGAGCGATCTTTAAGATTGCTTCAATGGACGAGGAATTAAATCAGGGCACACCACTCCGCTCACTGATGACACTATCAGATATCTCCATCTCCAACACATTCAAGGATTTTTGTTCATTATACACTTCACTGGAACACCATGATCTATTGAATACGGAACGACTGCGACCTTCCTGGGATACCTATTTTATGCACCTATCTGATTTAGCGGCACGACGGTCCAACTGTATGAAGCGACGTGTGGGTTGTATTCTGGTGAAAGATTCTCGCGTGATTGCTACCGGCTACAATGGAACTCCAAGAGGTCTTACCAACTGCAACGAAGGCGGGTGTCAGCGATGTAACGATGCCAGTCCCTGTGGTACTGGTTTGGACCGGTGCTTATGCATGCATGCTGAAGAAAATGCTTTGCTAGAAGCTGGTCGAGGAAGGGTGGATTTTAGTACAGGAATTGTGCTATATTGTAACACGTAAGTAACCCCACAAAATACACAATTCGGCGGACTGTATTATACTGTAATCACTCATCATCGTTTCTACGTAGTTGTCCATGCTTGGGATGTGCTGTCAAAATCGTCCAGCAGGGGGTCAAAGAGGTGGTGTTCTCAAAATCATACGGTATGGATGACATGACAGCCAAGGTGTTTGCAGAAGCCAAGGTAAAGCTTCGACAACATAGCCCGCCAAGTATAAAACTAGAAATGGAATTGGATACCGTTGGGATGGACGATAAAGTAGTGGGACAACTAGGGTGGATCAATGGGTGACTAGAATTATGATTTCGTTGTTATTTATTACCTATTTATTTAGTTTAGTATCTTGTCATATTACCATTTACCGTTTGTAATTTTGAATAAAACTATTCTTTTGATATCCTTATCAATGTATATAATAAATGATGAATTTTTTTTTTATCGTGACGGATATGTAAGCATATGTTTTATCTCACATGTGGTTTTGTTTTATTTGCAACGATGTGCCTTGTACTATATTTTTTTTTCTTTCAATAGCAATTTACAAGTTTTTCCTCCCGGTACGACATTTATTCTGGACATCATTTCTGTACGCTTCACTCAATACATACAGTTGTGAATCTGGTGAAGGAAGAATAGAAAATGCCGAAAAAAAAGGCCGAGCCACACAGATAGTAACATTGTAGCTGCATACATATCCTGTGTCTTGACAGTTTTTTTTTTTTTTTTTTTTTTTTTTTTTTTTTTTTTTTTTTTCTATGCAGACTGGGTCAAGCATTGGTCAAACCTGGGGTCCGAATCATACACTTCCTTATCCTGTCAATTCATATACACATAACTCCTTCGCACGTTTTATCCCTAACATTGCTACGCCTTATGTTTCATACACCACCGCACACCCCAAGTATATATATTCCCAATTTATTTATAGTTATACACCACCCCTTCATCATTTCCATGGTAGTTTTATACCCCAGATGTACCTGTCATTATTCTGTATTACTGGTAGACGCCAAACAATTTACAAGTCGATTTTCATTTTTTTTCTTTAAATTTGTATTTATTTCGAATAAAAATTTTGATCAATAAAAACTATAAAGCTATGATATCAACTGTATTTCAAAAAGAATTTCAAGAAGACAGTGTAATAAGTTCATCTAAAAAATAAAAAAGGAAACCAAATTAGTATTTGATTCGACTAGGCTTTCCCATTCTTATAGACAAATTAGCAACTTACCAATAATAGTTTGCATCCTTGCCCTTCCGGATGTCTTTTGCTTGACCCGGTTCAATTCGATCTTGGTGTCCAGAATATTTGCAATTTCAATACATGGTGGCGAATGAGTAAACTAATAGTCAAAACAGCAAAGCAGATGATAAATATGTAAGTATAGTTTGGTCACCTTTTTAGATCCTGCCATTGTCATCTCCGATTTTTATATATATATATATATATTATTTTACCAAAGTTCCAAGTGCTGCTAGCAGACGATAAAGATTTTCTTCATCTTCTTCTTCTTTGATTAAATCTATCAATGATCCCGTAAGGTTGATTTCACTATCATCGTCCCTTGATTCTGTTGTAAGAAACACAGCGAAGCTTTCATAACAAAATTGTTAGTATCTATGATCATCAAGCAAAATGCCTTGCTTTTTTTATTTTTTTCTATTGCTTGTTACTTACTTCAATGATAGCGTGCTGATAGCCAGCTTTGTTGCCTTGGCTTTATATTTGAGCACCACATCCGCTTGTAAAGTTGAGATTAAATCCTGTTGTTGAGCCGCCACAGCTTTTCTGCCCACTTGATGATCGAATAGGTTGGTCAGTCCCCGATAGCCCAGCATGGCATTTGTTTCCGCCACCTTGGTCAGTGCTGAAGTCGCTGTTGATGCACCTAGAATATCACCACACGCCGCAAAGAAGGTCACCGCATCACCGTTTGGAACCGCAGATAATAAGTCCTCTGGGGCATAGAGAGCAAGAAGCCGTAGAATATCCAATGCCGGAAATCGATCCTTTGGTGCCCAGGATTGACAAATTTTAATGATGGTAAGTAAGCCGTCTTCTCCAACGGAGGATGATGCCGGGTCCTTAAGGTACTGTATCAGACGTGTAAGAGCCGCCAGTTCGGTATCACCCAGTTTATTGTCGCCATCCATAGAGTCGTTCAGTGATCTCAACTTGTTCCCTACGGCATCCACATTGGCTTGTTTTAGCGCTAAATACGTTTGCTGCAAATAATAATTTAATAATAATTGTTAGTAATACTGAGCCACTGTCAATATTTATCCCATGATTGCACTTACCACCGGGAGAATTTTCTTTACTGGAGTTGATTGTGGATGGGACATTGCAGCACCTGGTGTGTGAGTAGCATTTTGCGACCCATGATAACCAGACGCACCTATGTTTAGAAAAAAAAAAGTCATATTTAGATAAATTATTAGCTCATATCTCTATTTTTTCGTCCTTACCTGTAAAAGGATCAATGTAAGATTGCGATGGTGTTTGAGTCGTTGCCTGACTGGGAGTATAACGACTGCCTCCAGTGAAAGGATCTTGGTATTCGTTACTTGCTTGCCCAATAGAAGCACCTTGAGTATTTTTCGTAATAAAATCGACGATTTGGTCTACGTACATGGGTGATAGTTCATTGTTCAACAAGAATTTCTGAGCAGCATCATAAGGATTTTCTATGTGTGTATGTGTAAAAACATGTAAGTCAGATATACTAATAGTTAACTATAGTATATTTCGTAACTTACGATTCAGATTGTAAGGTAGCTTCAGCATGCCATTTGGACCACCACCAATGTCAATATCAAAAACAAAATCGTATTCCTTCCCATCATGGAATTGTTTTTTGCCCGAACCAACACCACCTACTACTTCGCCAATTTTTTGCCAGGTATTGGCAGCCGAATCCCATTGGTGAGCTTCCACAGAGCCATTCACGTTGACCATAAGCACTTGCCCCTCTTTCTTGCCAGGTTGTAACAATGCTTCTGATCCCGGTAAATTATCCTTGTTAACATCCCCTATTTGATTGCTAATATATATGAAAAGTGATAGATATAAGTCAAGCCAGTTAGTTGCACTATGTATATTCACGTAGTTTTTCACACTTACGAAGGGATTGCTTGATTAGCCAGTAAGTCTTCGAGTTCCTATTTTTATTTTTTAGAAAATATCAGCAAAATATCATCTGGCATCCGTTTTTTCTATGTTTATCCCTTTACTTTACCTTAATATCTTGAGGTGTGGCAGTTCTTTCTTCGGATCGAGTAAAAACGCGCACAGTAGCGTCGCTACCACCCACCACAATATCATTGTTTGGTAAGCAAGTCACCGCCCACACCGAGATACAAGGTTGCTGTATAGTCTGGACGCAATCGGCATCTAGAAAACAAAAAGGAAAACACATCAGAATATGCGAGCAGTGATTCCTTCGTTCGTTCATCCAGTATACTTCAACTTACCTCTCCAAATACGTACAGTACGGTCTTCACCAGCAGATACTAGTTCACCAGTGCTAAGAGTGGCAATGGAGTATACGAAGGATGTATGCCCGTGAAGTTCTTGTAAGCATTCGCCTGCCATAGTCCAAATGCGGATAGTGCTACAACACAATATTCAAAAACATGTAAATACTTACGGAAGGGTTTCCAGTTTCTCCATTTTTATTTTCAATCTTACGCATCATTTGAGCAGGAAGCAAATCCAACACCAGGCACCAATGTAAGACCGCGAACAACATCTGTATGACCGTTGAATGTCGCTGTTTCCTTTCCGTTTTGCCATAAACGAATCGTCTTGTCGGCAGAAGCTAGAGAATACACATTCATATAAAACTTTGTCAAGGGCATTTCTTTTTCGCTATCGTCATTAGTTTACCTGATAAAACTACATCATTGTCCACCCCCAAAACACCCAATACAGCAGCAGTATGGCCTTTCAAGACATATGCTTTCTGAAAGTTCTTCCAAACAATAACTTGCCTAGAAAACAGGAGTTTTAGTGAAAAAGATAACCCAAATATGCCATAGTGCCCTCCCCTCAATGATATTCACGTACTTATCCCATGATCCTGATATGATATCTCCAATTGGCGTTATTGATAAAGTACAGACGTTTTCGGTATGACCGACCAACGTGTATAACGGATTGCTTGGATTAAACGGTTCATATACATGTATCAATTTGTCGGAACCAGCAGATGCAAAGAGACCTGAGTAAAAAAATAAAAAGTCGAACTGCGTTTTAGATAGAGTAGAGTGATGACCAACAATTTGCGCATACCTTCCGGATACTTTTCGGATGGAGGAATAGAGACCAGAGCATTCACATAATGATCATGACCAAGATAGGCATTGTGCGGTGAAAAGTTATTTGGGCTAGTGCGTGTCCAGGACCGTACAGATTTGTCGCGAGAGGCAGAGAGAATAAAATCGTTCGAAAGACAGGCAACTGCTTTGACCTACGCAAAGCAATAAAAAAAAAAGAAGAAAAACCAAGTAAGTATACCCGCAAAATATCAAGTTCACCACGAGTGAAACTTACATCTTGTTCATGACTATGAAGAGAAGCTTCAAGCTTATACATGCCAGACATGATAAAATGAGTGAATCGTTCAAGAAAGAAAAGACGCGTAACAGGAAATTGTAGCCACATTCACAGGAAGAAATATCTTAGATATCTAAGTTTTTGAACTCCGGTTTTTTCCTTCCCTTTCTTTTCTTTTTTTTTTCTTTTTGTCTTTCATCATCTTGTAATATTCCTTAATATATTCATCTAATGCCGTCAGCAGCCTTGACAACAGCTGAAGACAAGAATCGAGTTCGGAGGGCGTTGCCTACTGCTGTAAGTATAAACCGACGAAAGAAGGAAAATGAAAGAACAACATACCCTTGCAATCCTTTAAGCTAACAAGCATTTCTTAACTTTTACTTTTATTAAATAGAAAATTTACGCAGCAACCGTCGCAAGATTGTATGTAGCCTACCCGAATCCTCACAAATGGGCTTATGCTAATATTTGGGGTGCTGTAACCTTTTTAAAGGACAAGAAGAAACATTCTTTGTATATCCGTATTGTCGACCTTACTGTAAGCACAATTAAAATATTGTTCGTGAACACGGTACTAATTTTTTTTTTTTTTATCTTAGCAATACAAAGGTGTTATTTGGGAACAAGAGTTGTATGATGGCTTTGAACTTTGTCAACAAACTCCCTTCTTCTTTACTTTTGCAGCGGACGTAAGTCTTTATTTTTTATATTGCGTGCGGAAATCATAGTTTGTTGGATTCAGTTGTTAAATACTTCTATATTTTGATTTTACTGTAGGAATACATGGCAGGATTATCCTTTAGCAACGAAGAAGACGCTTCCACCTTCTTCAGCAAAGTTGTAACTAGAGAAAAGGAGAAGCCAGTGAAGAAGAAAAAAGCCAAAGGTAGATTCTACAGTAATACGAAATAATCGTTGATATTAATCCATTTCATTTTTCCCATGTAATGTCACAGAAACTAGCGGAAAAAAACCAGCACGTGGAAAACTAAACAAGACTCAGATTGGCCTGCCATCCGAATTCAGGTAAAGTTTAAGGAAGAACTAACTTGGCAGAAAAATAAATAACCGTTACTAACAATTTAATCTATTTTGTTTTATATTTAGACATCTTGGACATATTGGTTATACTCCCGAAAAAGGGTTTAGTGTGCAAAATACAGACTCTGAATGGAATGGATTATTTGACGAACTTCAATCACTTGGTATCTCAGCAAGCGAAATCAACGAAAACCAAGACTTCATCAAGGACTTTGTCAATCAACGAGGTGGGCCACCCATACCACCAGCCCCGCCAGCCCGACCATCATCTGCAGCGAAAAAATCTCGACCCCCTCCTCCACCTCCTGCAAGACGAGCCGCACCTCCCCCTCCTCCAGTTGGTGGTAAGTGGCCTTAAAAAAGATATAAACTGTTAAGGTCATTAACTCATCATTTATTCTCTTATTTAGGACGTCGACCTCCTCCTCCACCTCCTCCACCAGCATCTTCTCGAAGAAATGTGCCCGCACCACCACCACCCCCTGTTAGGCCAGCAGCACACCAACATATTGCACCTCCAAGAGCAACACTACCACCTCCTCCACCACCAGTTGTAACAACACCAGTTAATCAACAACACGCCTACGAGGACTCAACACTGACGCCTGATTCACGTTCGTCAACAGAATACTACATGCAGCAATCATCGCCAGTAACTCCTCAACGACCCGTCTTGCCCCCACCTAGCATACCTTCCCAAACACCAATGGAAGCAGCTAATGATGATCAAGATCAGTATCAAGCTCAAAAATCCAACAATCCTTACCGTGTGTCATCATCGATTTCTGCCACACCACCCATTCCACCTCCCGCACCGCCTGTTATAACGCATACAGCTCCTACACATACAACCCCACCACCACCACCACCACCACCACCAGCAACTTCTGCTTCGATGGATAGTTTTGATGATGCCTATGATAATGACACGAGAGCCTCATCACCCGAATTCTTTGATGCTTCAGAAGCTCCCCCTCCTCCTCCCCCTCCTCCATTGCCAGGTCGCGATAGAAGAGGTGCCCCACCCCCACCCCCACTACCTGGAAGAAACAATCGCGGTCCCCCACCCCCACCCCCACCTACTGCGTCAAGACCGGCTCAACCAAAACGACCATCGGTAGCACCACCTCCACCCCCAACGCCTCCCGTTGCAATTGGATCTCCTGCTCCCCCTCCTCCCCCTCCTCCTCCTCCATTTGTTGCGACTGGATCGCCATCCGCTCCCCCACCTCCGCCCCCACCCCCACCACCTGGAAACAATTTACCACCACCATCATCACCTAGTAGCACATCAGATTCGCCTGCACCTGGACGTGGCGCTCTACTGGACTCTATTCGCTCGGCAGGTGGCATTGGCTCATTGAAGAAAACACCGAAGGAAGCCCAGCGTGATCGTAGCGGACCTTCGTCGACATCATCTATGGCGGCAGGAGCTGGCGCTGGTGCTGCCGCAGGCGCCACTGGTGCTCAAGGAGGTGGTGACGATTTGACATCAAGTCTCTTTACGGCGTTACAAAACCGCAAGAAATCTGTGCTGGCTGATGACGATGATGATTTGGAAGATGAAGATAGCGATGGAAGCGAATGGGAATAAAGTATTTGTGTTTAGTATAGATCTCTCCTTCTTTTTATGTCAGTCTACTGTCTTCCCCCCCCCCCCCCTCTGTCTCTATCACTTTTTGTTTAATGATTCCCATCTTATTTATTTCTTTATCATTATTTTTTTTATTGTACAATCAAATAATAAACGTGTTTTCTCCCTTTGTTTTTTTGACGAAAGAGAAATTGACCAATTAACTTGAAATAATGGTTTTGATGATGTTTTGAATAAACTGTGTCTGATGTGATCTTAAATACTAAATTCAGGAACCTCTTTTATTATTATTATCATGATATTTATCATAGACTGACTCTGCTTCATCGGCAAGAATTTAAAAATCCGAAATTGCCCATCATGCCATTCCCTATCATGCTGGCTATAGTGCTAGAATTCAGGCTCCCCATCTAAAAAACCCCATCAGCTTCCAAATCCAAACATACACACACGCAAAGCATACGCAAAACATACATACATACCCTGATCATCAAATTCAGATTCGTACACCACTAGTCCAAAATAGAAAAAAAGACAATATTATATGATAATAAATACTATGATTTTTTATTTGAGTCAAAAATATACAACATCTAAATAAACTATTATACAGCCAAATTAAACTACTACATTTTATAAATGTTTTCCAGATCACTTGCACAACTGGCCTTGAAGTCCAATTTTCGAGCCATTCTAAAAAAATAGATACGGTTGTCAGTACAGGTTCATTTTAAACTCTTTGACGAGAAATCACGATATGTATCTTCTTACCCATCAGCAATATCATGGACCCAAGCATGAACTGTCAATTTTTGCCCACGTTTCCAAGCATCTTGCACGATAGTAGAATAGCACACATTTTGAGCCGAATGAATGGCATTGTGCTCAACAAGTCGTCGCATCCGTTGGGTTTCACCTTCTTCTTTGTTGATATCGTCTTCATACACTATGTCATGAATAAGAATGCGAATAAGGTTAATAAAGGAATTAGTTAGTTTTTGATCTATAGATATCCCATCCCTACTTACGTCTATATACATCCTTAATATTCCGGAGCCAATTGTCAATCAATCCGACTTGCTGCTTGCCATAAGCAGCTGCAACACCACCACAGTTGTAGTGACCTATCAGACGACAGCACCCCCCCAAAAAAAACATGAAAGTGAGATACGTGTAATAGTTTCCTACAAGATCAAAACAGAATGGACTTACCACATACAATCACATGTTGTATCTTCAGGACTTCAATCGAGTATTGTAAAACAGATAAGCAGCTCATGTCAGTATGGGTGACCACATTGGCAATATTGCGATGGACAAAAACTTCCCCAGGACCTAATTGTAATACTTGGTTGGGTGGTACCCTTGAATCGGAGCAACCTAATAATCATTTAAAAATCCCGCACGTCCCGCCCAAAAAAGGATCATCGTGAGTCATTTCATTTCTCTTATCCATGATCAACCAAAACGTCCCCGTACCTCTTCCTCCCCCCCCCTCCCTTGGGCTGTCACTTTTTTGTTATCCCTCCACCTCTTTCCTGTTTTATTTCTTCAACTTACCAATCCATAAAATCTTGGGTTTCTGTTGCAAAGCAATTGTTTTAAAGAATTCCGGGTCTTCTTCTACCACGGCTGCCGCCCATTGTCGATTGTTTTCCAATAGCCCATCTAACGCAGAGTCGGTTGGATCAAATTTGTTTCGTTGCACTGCCGATGTACCACAGCCACAGGTTGCCTTGAGTTTTTCGTTACTTGGATCCGCAGACAAGGGCTGGACGAATTTGCGAAACTTGCTGTTAAATGCTTGGTTTTTCTTGTCGTTGGTATTTTCATTGTTGGGATCAATATGCTTGTTACTGGTAAAGACATTCGAAGAAGATTTGTCACCACCACCTTGGTCATTTCCACGATGGAGAAGACTTGTCATTGCAAAAGTCCGTCTCTTTTGAGTTGCCGCTGCCGTCATATTCTTTTTCCATTCAGTAGTTGCCACTGAGGAGAATCGAGCCACAGTCACGGTAGAGTTCATAAAAGATGGAACTCTACGACTAAGATTATTGATAAGGAGAGCCATTAGCCTTATAGAAAAACGAAAATAGGAAAGAAAAGGAAAGAAAACAAAAAAAAAAAATAGGGCTACCAGATTTTTTTATTTTTTTAGATATATTTTGAAAGGCAGCCACTGCCGAAATTAAATCCATCAAGCCCGTGGGAACAAAAAAAAAGGGGGGAGGGGCGGATACTTGTGATCGGAGATTTCGTTGATCATCTTTCGTCCACATTCTTAGAAAAAAAAAAAGCAAATCATGCAGATGTACGCCTTGATTTCTCGATTTCTTCATTTGCCTCATCCTTACGTTGCAATCCTTTGGCTTCCATTTCTGGGTCTCCAGAAACATGACCAAGAACTTTGCCCATATATCCCATCCACTTGTTGTATTCACCATGTAATCGACTAGGAGCACCTTGTTCTGTCATTGTATTGGCTTGTTCCGATATTTGTGTTGCCCACTCTTCCCACTCTTGGCCACGGTGCTCTAAATCACTGGCCCCCATCACATTCCCAAGCTTGCTTTGGGCTGCACCGGCTCCTCGGTAAACCGCACTTTTGCATTTCATCCATATTGGATCCTCAACACTCCTTATATTGGACGCTTGTTGTTCATCTTGTAATGGTACATTTTGTTGTTGTGGCACTGGAGGGAATGATGAAGTTGTTGCTGGAAGTGGAGGTGGAGGTGGAGGTGCCTGGGATGTCATGGAAACCTCTGTGTCATGAGACTGGTGGTGACTTTGATTGTTACTGGGGAATTCTGGCTGTGGTACCATACTGGAATATATGAAAGGAAAGAGAAGGGAAAAAACAAACATAATTAAAACAGCAGTCTCGTTAAAAACTGATGAAACAAAAAAACAAACCATGGGCATTGTTTCAAATCCTAGTGCCTCAATGAAACAGCGTGAAAATGTTTTTTCTACAATGTGAGTCACAATGGGGTGAGCCGATGAGTGAAAGATATAATAAAAAGATGTATAGGCAAAATCCTTACATTTTGTATTTGTGATTTGGGACCACCATTAGACCAGCCTTTATCACAAGGATAGTGCTATTAAACATTTTTTTAGTTTAACTTGTCAAAGTTTTTACACTCCGAATAATTATTTTTGATCTTTTCCCTTTTTCCTCTTTCTTTCCCCCTCCCTTTTTTTTTTTCTCATTAAAGCTTCGGTGAAGTGCTGATGATCCTGGATCAGGATTAGAACTTGAATCAGGGGCATTTTTAATAATGCACTACAAATACCATGGGGAAACCCTTTCATTTTGGATTTGTGATTTCAAAACTCCATCAAATTAGACTCGCTTTAGTATCACGGAGCCATCAATAGTTTAGTTTGGTATTGGTTTGTCGTAGTTTGAGTTTACATTTAAATAAAATATGTCTTGTTTCTTTTTATCATTAGTCTCTCTGTCATACTTTTACATTGTTTGTCTCCTCATCGACACCACAAGATGTGGGTGGAGAAAAAAAAAAGATATGGGTGCATGAATCGGGGTTTGAAGTATATATTGTGGAATGACTGCATAAGGCGTAAGCGAACTCGGCGAAAATTATCAAAGGTATGTTAGAAGGTTCTCGTTAAGAAAAAGTAGAAAAAGATAAGGATTTGGTTGGAAGAAAAAAGAAATAGTGGAATGGGATTGAGTCGAAAGTCGGGTAAACAATGACCAGAGTAAGCCTCATGTACCTCAGATGGTCAGTCTATGCATAATACTATTCAATAAAATGTATCGTTCTTTTTTCTTACCATTATTCTCTGGCATCTTCTATATAGATCCATTTTCACAATTACCCCCCGTTAGTTGGTTAATGTTAATTATCTCATAATGTCCACGCTTCAATAAAATATGTCTTCTGTTCTACCCAATTATGAACATGTATTCTTTTATCATCAAAATTGTATTTGTATAAAAGCTTATCAGATATATTATAGCAGGGGAAAGTAATATAAAAAGCGAGTAAATGGAATCAGTTTCAGGTATTACTTATTTACAGTAATTGTCTTCTTTACGTATTTGAATGCAAGGGAAAATTTGGACTTTATAAACGTAATATTCTCCATATCAGCAAGCCTAGATTGATTTACAGGATTTTCAGCGTAGTCATACACAAGTTTGAAACAGGTGAAAAATACTTTATAGCTATAGCTACACACAGAACCCGATTTGGGTTCAGTTATAATATTAATCCAACAAAAATATGACCATTTTTGATAGCAAGTGATCTAAGACTGTCAAGCAGTTCTTAGGACACGGGATAAAAATCCATGGCGAGTGGATAGAGAGCTAGTTTTTGGTAGGACACTCATAAAGCATCTACAGTATCGACATTTCTCACCATCCGATGGGTCAGAAGATAATTAATAAAAAGATGTACTTTATTGGGGCATATTGAAAGATACTAACACTTAAGGCGAGGGGAGTCATTGTAACAAGGAAATGAAATAGGAGGAACCACTGGAGGAAAAGGATGAGCGGGACGAATATGTGGTCTGAAGAGTATTCAACTCCAATTTATAAACGGAAGATTGTAAAAAGGTATCTAATATACTGTGCAGTGACTGACAAACTATACTACGGTGATTGGGTTAACTAAATGTGGGCAAATTGCTTTATTTCTCTGCCAAGGGTTTCGGGAGAAGAAAAAAACCATGCTGTTGATGTTGAATTGTTGTTGTTACTGTCATGAAAAGAGTACCGTTTTTTTTTTTTAAATCAAGTTTCAATGTGTTGAATGTTGTAAAATATAAGACTAGCAATAAAAAGGCTGTACCCATTTTTACGTCCACCCAATAAAAAAAACGCTCACCAATCCTCAGAGACTAAAAAATGATACTTTCAAATCCCGTCCGCATGATATTTATTTACTCTCATTTTTCATTTTCATTTTTCCCTTCTTCTTTTTTTCTTCATCATTCAACTTTTTTGAGGTCGTGTTGGACTTAGATTAGTGTCAGGACTAGTTTAGAAGCGTTTTCAGATCAGGGATTACAACATGCATTGGGAAACCCTTTCATTTTGGATCTAGGATTCGGAACCACCATTAGTTGGCTTTTCGAAGCCATCATCAGTTTAGTTTAGTATTAGTTTGTTCCTATTTTGTATATATATCTGAATAAAATATGTCTCTTTTTACATACTTCATGAAAAACTGTCCCATTAGTCTCTTCATGTGTTGTGTAATAGATCCCTTTTGATTAGTGTTGATCAATGTTGTGCTTCCACGAAAAAACGTTCCACTAGTTTTTGTCATGTGTTGTGTAATAGATTCCTTTTTTACTACCCTCTCGCCTTTTGATTAGTATTGACCAATGTTGTGCTTCAATAAAACATACCCATTTAGCATCCCTCTTCCTTCTTACATTAAATCCTTTCTTATAATGAACTTTTCCTCTTTAGTTTAGTACATACCACTATGTTTAAATAAAACCTATATTTTCTACTATCCTCCCAGCCACCGCACAGTGAGAGATGGCACTATTGTAGTTGTTTTTTGAGTACCTTAATAAACACCTGCTTTTTAGCTCACCCACAGGAACTGGTTGACAGTTCTTAAGTCACATTTTATTAAAAACGATCTTATTTCTGCACGACCAATCATATACAGAAACCTAGTTGTGTTGTATCTGCGACTAGCGCTATAGAGCACCGTTCCCTCGTTTTCGAGTTTGCTTCATGACTACTTGCTCTTCCGCTCTGAGAGGCTCAGGGACAAGACAACAGCTCTACGCCACGTAACGTAATACGTGGTTTTGTTACTACTCTATTATTGATAAATCTGTGCCATCATTGGACTGGATATACTTTACGTATCCAGTGCACTATTTTTATATATTTATTTGTATGGTATTTAGTAGTAAAAAAAATTCGAAGAACTGAGAAGAAGCTGGGAGCAAGGGACTGCCCATCAAAGTGCAAAATGGACTGGGACGTCTAATCCCATCTCATCAAAATCCTTACTTCAATAACTAGTTCTCAGGTTTTTTTTTTTTTTTTTTTTTTTTTTTTTTTTTTTTTTTTTGCAACTGTTCAAGTCCCGCAATTTTTAATTCGGAAGAGCAAAGTGGGGTAGTTCCCTAGTCGTGCTCACTGTGAAGATCGTGACCTGAATTACGTACAATACAACATTGTTTATCCGCAATAACTGTCTACGGCGATAGTTGAAGTGCGCCGGAAATTCTGAAAGGAATGCGCCTGTTAAATCGCAAGGTCCAAAGTGAACGTGGAGTTGCAAATGCAGGGTAATCGTAAAGAGCGTCGCTGGTTGAACCCAACATAGATTTAACCGCTAGATGAGTTTAGGCGGGTTATTTGTCCACATGACTCGCAAGTGAAAATAAGATGTTCAAATATTAGAAATATTTGAATTTGGGGCGAGCCGGGGTGCATTTCGACTGAATACTTCGCTTCGCTGACCTTTGAGTTTTCATACTGTAGCAGGAAAAAGAAAATGTGTATTCAATCAGCGACCGAGAAAAAAAAGAACACAAGTCACCACCAAATCATATTGGAGGAAAATAGCTGAATGTAATCTTCTCGACGTCAGCAAACAAAGAAATACAGCGGTTTTTTTTCCCATTTCCATTACTCTCTTCTTTTCAGCAACGATGTCACAAAAACACTCATGTGAATTGCTTTTATTTTTGTTTTCTGTGATATCAAGTGAAAAAATAACCATACAGAATCGTCTTTTTTTTTTTTGGAGAACAGCATGAATTATCGATCGTAACCCTGGTTTTTTGCCATAGGCAAGAAAAAAAGATTTTAAATCCCCGCGTTGGGCAAAAAAAATTTTGTCAGGTATATTTGTTTTTCTTTTCTCCCCTCTCTTTTACACTCCTTTTTTTTTTTTTTTTTTTACTCTTTTACCTTACTTCGAAATGTACATTTCTCGTGCGCTTGGTCGTGTGGCTACGAGTGCTTTCCGCACCCAAACTACTAACATGGCTGCCAGACCCCTTGGCGTCCAAGTCTCTACCAAAGGTACGCTGCTAAAAACAACAAAATATTGACGAGAGATATTTACTTTGATATTCACCAAATGTGATATTTTTCTTTTATTGTCTTCTTCATTTTTAGTTCGCAACTACGCTTCTGAAGCTTCCCCTGCTGGTCAAATTCGGTAAGTTGACGTCTTCAACGCATTTCAACCTTCTTCAAAACACCAAACCCAATATACACACACAAACACACACACATCAGCAGTCTTTCAGTTTAGCTCATCTACTTTCTGCGCGGGGTTTTTTTATGACCAACTAATAGTTCCGTCATTGGTGCTGTTGTCGATGTCCAATTCGAACAAGATAACCTTCCCGCTATTTTGAACGCTCTTGAAGTCAAGGGTCACACTGGTGGTCGCCTTGTCCTCGAAGTTGCTCAACATTTGGGTGAAAACACAGTCCGTACTATTGCTATGGATGGTACTGAAGGTAAAAATATATACCAAAAAAAAAGAGGATATGCATACTTGTTTATACATGACTGACATTCCTTTTACTGTTTTGTTATTCCATAGGTCTCGTTCGCGGCCAACAAGTGGTTGATACTGGTGCTCCCATCACTATTCCCGTCGGTAAGGAAGTTCTTGGTCGTATTATCAACGTCATTGGTGAACCCATTGATGAACGTGGTCCCATCAACGCCAAGACCCATCGTGGTATCCACGCTGAAGCTCCCGAATTCGTTGATCAATCTCCTACTCCCGAAATCCTCGAAACTGGTATCAAGGTTGTTGACTTGTTGGCTCCTTACGCTCGTGGTGGTAAGATTGGTCTTTTCGGTGGTGCTGGTGTCGGCAAGACTGTGTTGATTCAAGAATTGATTAACAACATCGCCAAGGCTCACGGTGGTTACTCTATTTTCTGTGGTGTCGGTGAACGTACTCGTGAAGGTAACGATTTGTACCACGAAATGATGGAAACTGGTGTTATCAAGCTTGAAGGTGACTCCAAGTGTGCCCTCGTCTTTGGTCAAATGAACGAACCCCCTGGAGCCCGTGCCCGTGTTGCTTTGACTGGTTTGACCATTGCTGAATACTTCCGTGATGAAGAAGGTCAAGATGTGTTGCTCTTCATTGACAACATTTTCCGTTTCACTCAAGCTGGTTCCGAAGTGTCTGCTCTTTTGGGTCGTATTCCTTCCGCTGTCGGTTATCAACCTACCTTGTCCACTGATATGGGTGGTATGCAAGAACGTATTACTACTACCAAGAACGGCTCTATTACCTCCGTCCAAGCTGTCTATGTCCCTGCTGATGATTTGACTGATCCTGCTCCTGCCACTACCTTTGCGCATTTGGATGCCACCACTGTGTTGTCTCGTTCCATTGCTGAATTGGGTATCTATCCCGCCGTCGATCCTTTGGATTCCAAGTCTCGTATTTTGGACCCCCGTATTGTTGGTGCTGAACACTACAAGGTTGCTACTGATGTCCAACAAATCCTCCAAAACTACAAGTCTCTCCAAGATATCATTGCCATTTTGGGTATGGATGAATTGTCTGAAGAAGATAAATTGGTTGTCGAACGTGCTCGTAAGATCCAACGTTTCTTGTCTCAACCCTTCGCTGTGGCCCAAGTCTTCACTGGCTATGAAGGTCGTCTCGTCAAGCTCCAAGATACCATCCGCTCTTTCCAAGAAATTCTCGATGGTAAGCACGACTCCCTTCCGGAAACCGCTTTCTACATGCAAGGCTCTATCTCTGATGTGATCAAGCGTTCTGAAGAACTCGCCAAGGAAATGGGTGGTCAATAGATTAGTTGATTTTTTGTTTAGTATATTTCCTGCTCCCCCCGCCCTCCCATATTGTGTTTTTATTTATTTGATTCTCTTTATACTCCCCCCCCCTCTCTCTCTTTCCTACCCATGTCATCTTATTTCTTCTACCATCATCCATTATGAATTGGTGATTGCATTTTCATTTTATTCCTTGAAATAAAAAAATAGTCATTATAGTCTTATTGTTACAAATAGAAAAATAATATCTTATGTCATTGTGTATATGTGTATTTTTTTTTTTGTTATTGTTCCTGTCATATGTCTTTCTTTTTATTTTTATCTTATTATTTATTTACTTTAGGATATGGAAAAGAAGTACTACTACAAATTCACAAAGGCTAAACTTTCATTGTTTGCGACCGAACAGGGATCCTGCTGCCGCCTCCCAGCGAGTTGTTGTTAATGCTCATTATTCTGTTTTTTTTTATATTTTTATTTTTTGATGTCGCCATTGTTGTTGCAGAAATCGTATTTTTTTCAGTCCGTGATGAGCAAAAAGAAGAGGAGCGTGGTCGCCGTGGGATCATTGATTTATTATCATCCATATTAATAACGGGTGCTATGATTACGCTCGCTCGTTTTTTCTGCTGTTGTTGACGTTGTTTCGATGACACTTCATTTTTTGACAATTTAATTCCACTTGTCCTTCTTTGTACACGTTGTTTTGTTTTTTTGTCGTGGTCATCACCATCAGCCTCGCATGGTATCAAATGTGTATTTGCGTGAAGGGAATTTTGTGAAGGTTTATTTTGCTCCTCGACGCAAGTTTCTAAAAAAAAAGGGGTCGGCGGCTTGATTGATTTTTTTAGGGTCCCTGAAGTTGACGAGTTGTTCGATCGGGGTTTGAATGATTTTTGTTGAGCTGAAGTTTCTGTTGCAATGATTGTTGATGATAGTTCATTTGGTTCACTAGTATCAAACTTTAAGACAGTAGATCGAGGATAATTTCGTTTAAATTTTGGACGATCCTTTTGCAAATGAAGTATGCAAGGTACTGGTTGGTTAGGCTTGGCAGAATGAGTAAGGGAGCATGACGGTGATGGATGAGATTCATTTAGATCCAGGCTACCGCTACTGTCTTCTTTTGAATGGCAAGTTAGAGTGTCACCATAAGATGATGATAGTGAAGCACTTTGCCTAAAAGGGAAAAAAGGGGAAAAGTAAGGAGCTTTCTTTTTTTTTGCGTATGTTGCTTGGGTTACACGAGTTTTTTTTTTTTTTTTTTTGAAGATAATGTATGTATAATACTGTACCGTTTGTTCACTTGGACCAAAGATGCTGCCGTAATGTTTGTTGTGTCTACTAATGTCCCTCGTTTAGATTCACTACCAACCAGTCTTGTAACAGGATACCATCCTTCTCTTGTAGGGACAGAGTGATGATTACTATCCTCTTCATTTTGGATCTGTTGCTGTTGCTGTTGTTTTTGCCGTAGAATAATAGTAGAAGAATTGATGGTATTGCCATTTTCATCTTGTTCATATCCAATTAATTGAGGTAGAATAATGGAGCTGAAATCTTCAGGTAGTTTGATATTTAAAAGGTGATCATCATGAACGTATACATCGTTGTTGGTGGAATCATGGCTTGACAGGTCCTGATTTGATTTCTTTTTTTTCTTGTTTTTGAATAGAAACATTATTTTTTTATTACAGTAAATAAAAATTAATAAAAGAAGAAGGGAAAGATAATGATCTTTGTAAAAAAAAAAAAAAAAAAAAAAAAAAAAAACCACTGCATCAAAGGTACCTTTTTTTCCGAAAAGGGGTGAGTCAGGGAAGGGGAAAAAAGAAACATGTCATGCATTTCATTGCATTCATTTCAAACCATACCACATCATCCGTTATTTATTTATGCTTCTCTTTCACACGCATATAATAAACTAAAGAAAAAATAATTCTCATTCATCCACGGCATATAACGAATAATCTTCATTTCAATGCCTCAAATCCTTTTACAGCAAAGCGATGACATCGGAGTTTGCAACAATCCAATGCGCATTTATTTCATCCATAGTCAATAAGAGATGTATCGTTCTACTCAAAACCAAACAACAGCACAGCAATAATGGTATTATCTCATCACGCGAGTTCAGACAGTGGTGACTTTATATTAGCCTCAGTGTTTCAGTATATGTGGAGCTTCTGCATTATAGTATGACTATCAATATCAGCGTTTGCTTCAATGACATACTGTAAAGGGATCACCTCTAGACCCCATCGAAGCTTTTTCTTTGACGTAGGAATAAAAAGATCATATCATACACTATTGCCTTACGTGAATCTTTCCATTTTCAATTGTTGAATTTATGATACAGGAGCTGGGGTTGGGTAACGCCTGCGTACCCCCTCTAAATTTGGGAGACGTCATCCGCAAGTGAAATTCATTTTCCAAATATTAATCGCTTCAACAAAGCATTAGACAGAATAAGAATAGTTGGTTTTGCTTAGATTTTAAGTAAAAAGTTGCTCATCCATGCATAAACCAAAGAGTGTCATTGACAATTTAAACCATATGATACATTGTCACAAAGGCTAATATCAAAAACACACAACAAGGGAGCTATCTATTGGAGATAGGATGCGGGAGTCTATTGGGGGATCTGAAGAATGGTCAACACTACGATAAAGGGGTAATTGTAAAATGGAATCTAATATACTCAGACGAGACATGAGAAAGATTATAAATGGATAACTTTTATTGAAGCACAACAATTGTCAATTCTAATCTAAAGGGACGATGGTAAAAAGGGAACTATTGCACAAGGAAAGAGAGAGGCAAATAAGGCATTTTTCATTGAAACATGTAAAAAGAAACATATTTTATTGGAAAGTAGACAAAAACTATGCACAAACCAGTGCTAAACTAAGCTAATGAAGGCTTCAAAAAGCCAATTACTGGTAAATGGTTCCAAATCCTAAATCCAAATTGAAAGGGTTTCCCCATGCATGTTGTAATCCCTGAGCTGAAAACCCTTCTAAACTAGTCCTGATAATATTCTAAAACCAACAAAACCTCAAAGAATTTGATTTGGTGAGGAAAAAATAAGCAGAAAAATAAAAAGAAAGGAAAGAAAGTTGGGGGGGAATGGGAGAAAATAAAAAAAAAATTGTAGTACGGGGTTTGAAATATTTTCTGTGGTCTGGCTTAACTACAGTTCTTCTAATACCTTGATTTTTTTTCATAACCTTTTTTATTTCAATGAAAGAAACACAAAAAATATTCCGGTAAACCGTTGTCTTTCTGGCTATAAAATGGCTACATATATAAGGAGAACGATGTTACCTAGAAGAACGATTCAATTTCGCTTTCCCGTTGCTATCATTATTGAGGGTTTCCACTAGCGTTCAGTACAGTAGAGCAGTATTGTACTTAGGTGAATACACGGTTTGGATTTCGATTTGCAAATAATTTGACTATAAGGTGATAAGAAAATGGCTTTAATATTATTCAAAGCAGCTCAATTTTGATTTACTTATTACGATACATTAGGGATAGTCGCTACCTTACAACAATATCATAGCCTTGTACAGTTTATAGCAGTATTTTATTGGATGACCGAATTGTCGATCTACAACGGAAAATATGACGCCTAAGCACAAAGCTCGGCCTCATTCATGCAAGGCCAGCAACAGATGGTCGAGATATGTTTCCACCACCCTTCATCAACGAAAGTGCATTTACGACTGACCCAACAACTATGAAACAAAATTTAATCCTATAGAGATAAAAGCCTGTTTAGGTACCTCGATAAACCTCTATAGTCCGTCGCCTTCGTCAACAACATCAACGCCATCCACATCAAAACAACACCAATTCAATGTAGTCATATTATGTTAAACATGTAGTCTTATTACATCTATTACATTTGAAAAAAAAAAAAAATTGTATATTCTATTGATTCAAAATGGTTTTTATTGTTTGACAAATTCAGTAAAAAAAAAAGAGGGGACATTGAGGATGACAAGTGAAATGACAATACGGTGAAAACAATAATAAACTAGGGTAGAATTACAGAGGATTCGTATAAAAATGGGTGATTGTGGGTGTGTATGTATAAGTTGACAGGTGGGAGAGACGCCAAAGGGGAAAGAGTGTAGTGATATTGTCTAATGAAAGTTATTCTTCGTCCTTTTGGGCCTTCAAAGCAGCAGCACGGCGTTTGTAACTATGGAAGCGAAAAAAATATAATAAAATGGATGAATAATTTGATATATATATATATATAATATTGCTATTAAACTTACTCGTCGTATTGGCACTTTTCGTATTCATGACGTTCGTTTTCGCACTTCCATGGGAGGTAGAAAGTTTCGCCACGGCATTTGTTGAGGGAGATGAGCATCTTGGAGCACACATCCCTGTATTCGATAGGCTATATTAAAGTGATAAAATAAGGTAAGTGCTTTTTCTCAGACAGATCAGTTAGGCTGGTCACAGAGATAAAGAGAGAGAGAGAGGCCTTACCAAACGAGCCTTGGCCATTTCACTTTCGGTGGCTTGAGTAGCTATAGTCATCAAACGTAAATAAGGGTAAGTCATGTATACGGAGCCAATCTAGAGTAGTTGTGATGCATAAATAGACAATGACCTACCAGGTACTGACATGATATATGAATAAAAGTAGAGTGGGGAGTTGAATAAAGAAAAAAACAATAGCTGTTAAAAAAAACAAAAAAAAAAAACAAAAATATAATTTATTGGCCGATTTTTCATTTCATGACGTCTGGGTTGGGATACCTTCACTTCGCCAAATTCAAAAAGAAAACGATTTTGCGGAATTTAAATCAACCCAACACTTTGAAAGAAATTTCAAGCAATATTATATTTCAATTGAGACGTAAGTGCTTTTTTTTTTTTTTGAAACACTCGATAGAATCTTTCACCTGTTGTGAAATAAAATTAAAAACGTAGGCAGATTTACTAAGATGCACAAAAAAAATTGTGATGCCAATAGGAGTAAACTGTAGCCCATCTTTTCTCACTGACTAGGCCTACTGACCGTATTTTCGTATTACATATGAGTTAGAAGGTTGTGCGTGTGCATTTCCGTGTGCGTTGAAAGTTGAGCGCTAGTTATTGACTATGGGTATTTTAAAGGGGAAAAAGTCGAGGTTCCTTTTTTTTTGTTTCACATTACAGGGCTGGATAAAATTGCCCAAGACCACATAATTTTTAAAATCCCGCCCACGTGGTGTTTTATTTATTTTCTGTCTTGACGCATTTTTCTTTCTCTTTTCTTTTCTTTCTTCATCAGTTTAATTTTTTGAGGCCATAGTAATCTTAGATTAATGTCTGGACTAGTTTAGAAGGGGGTTCAGCGCAGGGATTACAAGATACATGGGGAACCCTTTCATTTGGGTTCAGGATTTAAAACCACTCACTATTTATTAGCTTTTTGAAGCCTTCTTTAGCTAAGTTTAGTTGCTATTTGTGCATTTGTTTTTCGTTCCAATAAAATATGTTTCTTTTTACATGCTTCAATTAAAATGCCTTATTTTCCTCTCTCTTGCCTTGTACAATAGATCCCTTATTGACATCGCCCTTTTTAAATTAGTATTTACAGTTGTCATGCTGTTATAAAAGATATCCATTTATAATATTTCTCATATCTTGTCTGTCATGTCCAATATGTTAAATATCTTTTTACAATTGTCTCCGTAGATTAATGTTGGCCATTCTTCCGATCCCGGACGGCCATTCCTCAATGCTACGGCTATTAGATTTTTTATTATAATGAATCCCTCGCCTTTAGTTTTAGTATATAACAATATGTTACAATAAAGTATACCTTTTTATTATCCATCTTTTGACATCTAAGATGATAAGTCATGTCGTTATTGTAGCTGTTTTATGAGCTTCTCATCAAGCATATGCTTTCTAGTCTATTGAATCGCTACCGTTTATATTAATTACCCCCAAGATTGTGCCATCTGCTTAAGTTCCCCTATAAAAAGAATTTATGACCTCCAATAAAATGGATTACAGCATGTATCCAGTTCATTATTTTTATTGCCTATGTTACAATAAATCACATACAAATCCAATGGAAGTCAGCTAGGCCTCAACGAGCTGTATACAAAAGTGTAACATGGCAGAGTCACCTAATCCCATACTTCTACTTCCTCCCCTGCGATACCCAGTAAAAACGATAATTTCCCAAATCCCCAGCTGAGCGGCAGAGCATTTATTATTTTTGAATTCAAGGCCATAGATCTGGGCAAGTTGTTTTTCCTTTGGGTTCGAAGAGTTCAAAGTTTTATCGATTTTCATTGGGCTACATTTAATGGCCGCCAGCGAGCCAGCCGCGAAAAAAGGGAACGCGACACCCAATTTTTTTTTTTTTTTCTCGCTTCGCTGTGTTTTTCTTTCAATTAAATCGATACAATGGTGGCAACGCTTAAACGTAGGATATCAGAAATAACCACTCCATCCGATGTATTAGTGGAAGAGAAAAATGGAAAACCCAAGATGGAAACTTCCACTACTGAACAACTCACACGGGAAGAACTACAAGAAAAAGTATTCAACAACCTTCGCTTGAAACGTATCGTCAAAGAAAATCATGGCTACGACATTACCCAGCTTGCCTTTTTTTTCAACAACAAAAACTTCAACCGACCTGTGGGTTTAGATATTAGCAAGACCTTCGACAAACGAGGCTCAGTACAACGACCACAAGACGATACAAGTAATGTCTTAGGAACCGTTGGTGGTGCCCAGGTAATATATTCAAGTGATCTAAATCATGATCTTTTCAAACTCTTCCCTGCAACTCTTGGCTTATTATTATTATTTTGTTTTTTTTTATTAGATTAACATTTATGATAATGAACATTACGGTGACCACTTGGATATAATGTCAAACTTCGACTTGGCAAGCGATCTATCCGAGGAAGAAGACTCTGGTCAAAGAAATCTGAACACTTTCTGTTGGCTGTATCAAAAAGACGATGCAGTTATTGCCACAGGTGGCGGTGATGGTGATATTCATATTATTAGTGTGTCCCAGTCAAAGGAAATTGCAGTTCTCAAGGGCCATACAAGTAAGATATATACAAGGCAGGGGTAAATGCAAACGGTGATCAGGACTCACTCCATCCATTCTTTTTGTTAGAGCGAATTTTGGATATACAAAGCCATCCCCAAAACGACAACAATATTCTATCCGTCAGCAAAGATGGAACAGTCCGTTTATGGGATTTGAAAACTCACCGGTGTATAGTTATGTTTGATTACGATTGTAATGTTGCCGTAAGTCAATGACCAATTTTTATGACGATGATGAGGCTTTCATTAACTAGTATCTATCTTATTTTTCGTTTTTGACAGTGTTTTCATCCTTCAGGTAAAACATTCATTACGGGTACAGCAAAAGGTGAATTTCGAGATTGGACGATTCCTGCCTATATGCTTCCTATGGACGACGATGAAAATGATATTATGACAATTGGCAAAAGCAATTCTAGATTACTGAAAAAAATGCATGGTGAAAGCACTATAGGCAAGTATACAAAAAGAGATATTGGGCTAAACTAGCCTATAATGGCTTACATTGACTTGCCTTTTTCATTATTGTAGACTGTATGCGATATGTGAATGGGTGTCTATTATCGAAGTCAATCAATGGACGAATGGAGTATTGGGATCCATCAAATGAACAAAGTATTCGATCATTCCGAGTGAAGACTGGGGAGAACCATTGTCGATTTGATGTTAGTTTGGATGAAGCATATTTTTGCGTGGGAACAAGCCGTGGCAGCGCTGTCATCTACAAACTAGAAACTGGAAAAGTTATGGTGGAATTGTCGCATCGACGGTCAACAAAAGCTGTACGGTGCTGTGCTTTTTCCCGTGATAGTCGGTAAGTAATCCTACGTCGTCATCATCACCTCTATCCCTTTTTCTTCTTCTTTTTTGCTGAACAATCCATTATTCTTACTTCATTCTTATCTAGACAAATACTTTGTGGAGGACAAGACGGATTTATTTGGCGGTATGATTACATCGATGATGCTACTTTGGATCTCTGGGCTGCATGGAGGAAATAGTTGGACGGTGACAATTTTACAATATAGTTTACTGCAATAAAATCATCTTTTATCAACACCTTGTGACTCTTTATTATATATTGTATTGCTTTGGAAAATGTCATGGGCTTCGCTCATTCAAAGGCAATCAATTTTGCAAACAATTCTTTACTCATCTTCGTTTTTTGTTTCTTTTTTTTTTTTTTGATATTTTGTTTATCTGAGGAACACCCAGGTGTTTTTGTGATTTGAAGAACCGAAAAATGCCGACAACCTTGGAGAATATGTAATATGATAAGGATCGTTTTGAAGCATTGATATAGTACTGAACATATTTGCTATTGAAATAGATACTGGATTGAACTGAAGTGTCAGTGTTAGTAATTGCTCAAGGAGAAGGCCATGAAGGATGCCTCTATCATTAGTACCAACAGTAGAATTAGTAGCCAGCAGTATAGAAATAGATCGACGTTTGTCAAGTTTAGCTTTTATTTATTTTATTTGAAATAAACTCTCTGGGGCTCCGCTGGAGCTTTTGCAAACATTTCGATTTATTGGGTGCCACAGTTTTTTATTGAAGTGTGGGTTTCGATGGGATAGGATTAAAGCCTCCGCCATTTAGCACTTTGGTGGGCAGCCCGTTGGGGCCCAACCGTCGTGCTCAGCGCGTCGTCAATGGGTTTTTTATGTGTGCTGAAAAAAAAAGTAGTGAAGGGATTAGAGCCTCCGCCATTTCGCACTATGGTGTGCAGCCCGTTGGGGCCCAAGCGTTGTGCTCAGCGCGTCGTCAATGGGTTTTTTGTGTGCTGAAATAATAGCTTACTTGAAATGCGTCGGAGAAATTAGAGTTTGATTATGTAGTGGTTGCAACTGCCTTTCCACTGGAAGATAAAACGAATATGCTATATGGTAATTATGGCGATTGCCCGTTTATTTGATTTTTTGACAAAAAAAAAGTGGATGATTCAGGCTCCGCATTTTGCTTTATATTTTTTTTTTGGGTCCCCTTTTTTTCCCTCTCTTTTTCTTTCTTTTTTATTTTTTTCCTTCATGATAGTCTGAATGATATGATGGCAAGGCTCACTGGGAAACTGGTGATCTAGGATTAGTGTTAGAACTTGAATTAGGGGCGTTTTAAAAAACGCAAAACAAACATTATGGGGAAACGCTTTCATTTTGGATGAAGGATTTGGGAACGACAGTAGATTAGCACTCATTAGTTTAGTAATAGTTTGTCATCGTTTATATCTACGTCTGAATAAATATGTTCTTTTTATTATAATTAGTATCTCTGTTGTACGTTTACATGATGAGCTTCATCGAATGTGTATTACATATGCATAGAAAAAAAAAGTGTGTCTATATATATATGAAAAAGGAACGGATTGGGTATTATGGAGGTTTCTTCTACCAAGTCTATAAGTTTGTGCGTAGAAAGGAAAACAGGGATGTGTTTGTGTGAAAAAACAGATATCACAGTGTATTTTATTGTGGTGGGGGATATTGAAGAACAAAGTTGGGAATAATATTAATTATGTAGCCACTGGGTGGCAGGGGGGTTCTGAAGTGTGGGTTTTGATGGAAGACTTTGTGTTTGGGTGGGCAGCAGCCCCTTGGGACCCAACGGTGGTTGCTCAGGGCTCTGTCTGAAAAAGAGAGTCGGAAAGTTAGTTAGCTGAGTTTCCTTACGATCCTTATTTTTTTTAATATATAACAAACACTCTGGTACTTCTCTAGAGCTTTAGGAATTATATATTTGCTGAATATCAGGGTATATTGCTTTGATGGGTTGATATTATATGGCTTTTGATATGTCGCACACTTTAATGGATAGTCATTGTGAGACATAAAAAAGACGACAGGAATATATAATTAAATATCTAAATACCATCATTGATTTTTCAATCCGGTGATGGTCAACTTGGGTTAGTGTTAGTAATTGGATCAGGGACAATTAGAAAAATGAAATGCAAACATGCAGGGGAAACCTTTTCATTTTGGATGTGTGTTTTCGAATCTCAGATATTTCCATGGAACCTTTATTAGCTTAGTTCAATGATAGTTGCGTAGTTTATATCCACATCTAAATTATATATGTATCCTCTTTTTAATATCAATTTGGCTATCTCAGTAGTATAAATATAAGATATAGATGTGTCTAGAAGAAACAAGCACATGTATGTCGAAAAAAAAACTCCAGCGCTTTTCCATGACTATGCGTCGTACTCGTTCACAGTGTAAAAATTTGGCTCTTATTGAAAAGTCGCAGCATATTTTTTTTTCATGCCCCACGTTTACACTGTTACATCCAGAATTTCATCCGCATGAATACGACCCAACCAAAAATCACCCAATTCTAGATCCTCTTGTCCCCGTGCGCCTATTTTAGTTTGTCAACTTCCTATCCATGGTCCAAGGTCATTCAAAATGATTTCCAGCTATAACCCCTCCCTGACCACTTGCAAGCCCAAATCGCTCGGACAAATGATATTCATTTCTGCCACTTCCTCTGTACACATTGTGCTAATCCATCAAAACATTTGTCACACAACATAAGTCAGATATGGTTATAGAATTAACACATTTTATTATTGGCATATAAATATGATGCCACATATATAAATAAATATACAAGACTAAATGTGTCTAAACTAAATGTATCTAAACTAATTTTGATGAGCTGTTGGTATAAGATTGATTTGAGTTTGTGAGAGCTGCTTTTCTTCTTGAGATCGTCTTGTACATCGCTGCAACCAAAAAAGCAAATGCCACCAATATAAAGTTGCCATGCCATTGGAATGGACCATATTCATTTTCTGAGTGTTGTTCCAGTCTTTCCGTTGATGTTCCTTCTAAATTTCCAGAAATAATATCATGCAGCGTTTGTAAAATAAATTGCGGTTGTTGAATATCAAGTAAGTTGGAGTAAATGTCCCTGTCATAGTAATGCTTATTCTAAATGATAAATTAAATAAATATTTTGCATATGAGTGCATGATAAGGAAGCAGAAGTGTAAAATGAAGGGGGTTAGAAAGCCTACCTTGCCGTTTATAATAATAATAGTCGGCACCTTGAGTTTTGGTAGGTTGTAAATGTCTTGAGCAATAGCACTATTTGTGTCCACATCCATTTCAATCAAGACAGCGGCACCATTTGTTTTTGCAGCGAGTTTTTTGAATTGGCTGCGAAACAGTTCATTTCCATTCCCATAGGCACCTAGAATCAGTATTCGTTGGTTATCGAGCAGTTCTTGAGTAGTGATAGCATTAAATTGAAGTACTTCAGATTCTAATGGACTGTCAATGATATGCTTGGGGGTAGATCTATGAAATACATAAATGGCAATGTGAGTAGGTGCATACTCAAATATCATGTGCACTTTGTCCTTTGTTTTTTATCGATACCCAGTAAATGCTAGCATAGAGTCAGTGTCGCTTCCGGTGAATTGAGTAGATGTTTGTATCGCTGCCGTTGCTTTCGTTGTTGCTGCCGCCTTTTGGTCATGGGGAGATATCATTTTTGCCCATTTCTGGTGTCCGTGTAATAAGTAAGCTTTGATAGACCTTTTGCTTCGCGTGCCGAGGTAAGTCTGTTTATAGATGCCATTCACGTAGAGTTTCATCTTGGGGTAGCCAGTAATGTCATGTTCAGCACATAAATCTCCGTAAATACTGCAGTTAATTGTCCCAAAGTGTATGTTGTGAGTACTTGCTAATCCATCTTCCTCTTCTGCTAGTTCCTTCCATGTTGGTGCTATATGTCAGTTTCACCCCGACCCAGTTAATAAAAGTGGAAGTCAGATTATTTAATCTTTCCGAAATGCTCATTTATATCTGCTTACCAAAGTCAATACAAAGGGGGCAATAAGGAGAAAAATGTTCAACAAACCTAAGAAAGAAAGAAAAAATGTAAGGTGGAATCATTCATTCTTAATTCCGCTGAAGGGGAAGTTTACCAGATCCCAGACGCAGTTAATGAGTCAAAAGCTGCTTTGTCCATTTCAATAGATTTTGAACTAACATATTGCGAAATAAAGCAAAAAAGAGTAAACCATAGTAAGGATAGTTGCTTCATTAAGCGGATTGTGAGAATGAAAGAAAAAGAAAAAGGGAATATGCAAGTTCCAATTTCAAATATGCTCTAATTAAAATTCCGACAGAGAGTGTTCTTGGGTCAGTATGTACACTCAAAATGTTTTATTTCAATATTACAGAGCTGGCTAGCGGATTAAAATGTGTTCCAGTTTATTTTTTATGTTAATCATGCATTTATCGGTTGTATGGTTTCAACACTACAAATGCGATATAAATCTAAGCACAAGGACTATCAGACCACACTTTAACCCAATCTATGGCAAGTGCAGGTTTATTTCCTTCACCCCAGCTAGGTAACCACCGCTCCCTCTGTTGCCAAAATTGATTAGCTGGATGAGAATCTTCGTTAGACCATGGCTTAATAGGATGATCAGGCCAGTAAAACGATGTACCTCCAACAGCTAAATTAAAAATCAAATAAAACTCTTCATCAAAGGGAGCACCGATTGATCCCGATTCCCAAGGATTCATTGACCATTCAGGAAAGGCACCTCTTTGCCAAAACGATTGATCAAAATCCACCTGAAGAACTGTTTTATTGTCGATCGTAGTCCGTAGCCCTTCTTCATTCCATTCCAGTGCATATGTATGAAAATCGTCAGCAAAAGTTCCATTTTCAGCTATTACCTCGGCTTGCGTCAAACGATAAGCGTTGAGATCGGCGTGCGGTCCCCAGTGCAAGGTGGAGCTGACTCTCGAAGAATCCCCGAAAGGATAATTTTTCCCATTACCCCTGGATTCCATCTAGCCAAAAAAAAAAAAAAAAAAAAAAAAACGGAGTTACAAAAGGAATAGCAGACCAAGCAAAATCTTACAATATCGATTTCACCACTAGCTGGCCAAACACCGTACGTAGCATATTTAGGCATCATCCATATTGCAGGCCATAACCAATCACCTTGCGGTAATCTTGCTCTCACTTGTACTTTTCCATAGCGAATTGACATTGAATCTACTGTACGAATACGTGCAGATTGAATTGGATTGATGTAGTTTCCACCTGATGATTGCCCTGAGGCACGTTCGCATCCTTTTATATGAAAAAAAAAAAATAGCTACTGTTTGTTTTATGCATAAAATAGTATAATTATAATTGTATAAAATGATATTCTGATAAATCGATTGAAAAACGATGTATCGACATTTCATTTTCTGAGATGTATGCTTACCATAATTAGAGTTATCTATATATATATATATTATAATTAAAAACAAGGTGGGTTAATAAATAAAGTAAAAAAAAAAAAAAAAAAAAAAGCGACGGTTATTGTGAACACACCTGTGCACTGAGTTGACGGTTCACCTGACCACAAACTTAAAGCGCCTCCATTTGTCATTGCCCCTTCCCCCATGAAATCTGCAGTAAATGTAGGCTTGATGTAAAGAATTCCATCCTCAACAAAGCTATTGGACCGATTATTGGTATACCTAAAAATATCAATAAAAAAACAGTCGAGCACGCATCAATCCATATAAGACAAGGATGAATTATATTGTAATTAATATTTGCCTGTTACCATTGAAATTCCCAGTTCCCACCTTTTTAATTTGAAATAATTATAAGAATGAGTGAGTTTTTCTTTTCTTGATTATATTCATTCACTTACCACCACTCATTGTGATTTCATGCTATAATAATAAATTAAAATGTAAGATGGATGATCCAGATCAAATCATTTTTCCTTTTTTTTTTTTTTTTTTTTTTTTTTTTTTTTTTTTTTTTTTTTACCTGCCAGTTTTTCAGATTAAAGCGATCGAAATGATCTTCAAAAACCAAGCATTGTTCATTCCTGTCATGGTTACCCTGATCTACATGATCAGTGCTGAGTTGAAATCCCATGACGATAGTCATCATCCCTCCTCCAATGTACAGTGTTGAATAAGCCCATTTCATTTTTCGTTTTCTAGTAGTTCAAATAAAGAGAAAGAAAATAAGAAATAAAGGAGAATGCTTGTTATTCTTTATATTGTCTTGTTTAAAAGACAATCAACGTTAATGGGTCGCCTTGAGCAAAAAAAGGCACGGTCGCTGTTTAAATTTCAAGGGGTCAAGATCGGAAATTATTTTTTCTCCTTGACCTTGCTCTTTCTTTTCGCCCATTACTTAGTGAAAAAGAACTCCTTTCTACAATACCAATACCATCGGCATGATAACTCATCTTCTCATGACAGCAATTGGAAGCATGGCTTCTCTGCCGTTTTTTTTTTACAACTCTACTAATCAACAACGAGAGAACCGCCGTCCTGTCTTCTTATTACGGTAACCACACCATTCACCACCTCTATTTAATGGCTTTCTCTTCTCATGACGGTGATCGACACAATTCAGCGTCAGCAGCGTCGTGGTTCATTTTTCCCTCATTTGATACCAACAAACATCATTCAACAACGATGATACGGTGACTCTCCTTTTTTTTATATCCAGTAACTCCGCAACACCACAGCAACGACATGATGACTCTGTCTTCTTTTTACAGCAATCTCACCCTTCAACAGTAGTACTATTTTTTTTTAATGACAACAACCACTACCCTACAACAGCAGTACTCTTTTACTTTTTTTTGTTTTGTTTTGGACAGCGACTATGACCGTTTAGGATCGGCATTATAGTGACTCTCCTTCCTGATGGCGACGGTCAAATGTGCATTTGCAGTCCCTTTTCACTGTCGAATAATTTGTCACACACCGTAGAATAGCTCCTCCACTGTAGAATAGTCTACTCCCTTACGTTTTGATTATTTCATAATAAAAAAGGTTTTATATAGCATTTTATTGAAACATGATGGTCAACACTAACAATAGATCTATTGTGCAGTGAATGAGCTAGACTAGTAGGGAATCTGAAAACTGGTATGGAATAGGTAATTTAAAAGAATTCTCGACTCTAATCTAGAGATAAGAAGATCAAAAAAGTATACAGAACAAGACATGAGGGACAGGGAGAGATAGAGAGAAAGTAACGAGATTATAGTAAAAAAGACATCTCTTGTACGGCACAACCTTTTGTTGCTTCATATGAAAGGAATCTCTTCATAGAAAAGTAAGACATTTTTTATTGAGATAAGTAAAAAGACACATATTTTATTTAGAATGTAGATGGAAACCATGACAAACTAAGATTAAAGTAAGCTAATGAAGTCCCCAACAAACCAACAAATAGTTCCTCTAAATCCTAGATCCAAAATGAAAGGGTTTCCCCATGCATGTCGTAATCGCTGAGCTGAAACCCCTTCTAAACTAATCCTGATACTATTCTAAGTCCAACATAATCTCACAGAAGCTGAATGATGCAGAAAAAAAAAAGAAAGAAAAAGAGTATTGCGCGAGGAGAGAAAATAAATAAACCTCCACGTGGGCGGGATTTGAAAAGTTTCTGTGGCTCTCTTTTTTTTATTACGTGCTTCAGATAATAAACATCAACATACACAACGAACTGACGTTATAACACAGGATTCTAAAACATCAGAAAGTATTATGTAGAAATTGATTGAAAAAAAAAAAAAATAGGTTTGGAGTTAAATGACTGATCAACTCCAGACAGAGATGACCAGTCCTGGTGTTAACAGTCAAGCACAGGAAGCAGCACTTTTACACCTGAACATGCCAATTCTCACAGAACTTTGATATTTTTGTTCCACCAAGTATTGTCTTTGTTATTCCTTTCTGTTTCTATTTTGAATGCGACCTCTTGGTCCTATACTAGCTTGTCTACACTGTATTTCCAGTAACATGGTCCACAACTTCTAGTTTATGTCTCAAGTTTACAAAACCGTCCCATCTACATCCATCCTTTTACATCCATCCCTTGTACAAAGTATATATAAACCATCTTTACACACATCCCCTTTGTTGTTGTTGTTGTTGTCCTAGCCTATGATACTCTAATATATAATCTCCCCTCCCCGTAATTGTTTATATTGGTCACCAATAAAAAAAAAAACATTGCATTTTATGATCGTATATTCAATAAATATAAATGGGTTTTATTCAAATGATAGCAATAATGGAATAATAGGGATACTACAGTAATTCTACAAATAAAAGATAGTAAAAATAGATAACATAAATATAAAATAAAAAGGAAGGGAAGCGGGTATTGATTGGTTCTTAGAGTGGTTGGTGAGATTGGAATTGTTGTTGCTGTTGCTGTTGCTGTTTCCGTCTTTGGCGCAAAATGGATGCAATTTCTTCTGGATCTTCGTTACCGTGCCAGTCGTTGGATTTATCGTCATAAAAGGAAGAAGGGCGACTTGATGTCATAAAGGGATCGGAGGAAATGGAGAAACGATAAATCGAAGATGCGGGTGAATGTTGAGAAGCCTGACGCCAATACATAGAATCAGTCTCATCAGCATTATTGTCATATGTATCTTGAGAGAAGATTGTTTCCGTATCATCCTCCTCGGCCTCGTCCTCGGCTTCCAGTAGTTGTTGCTTATCGATAGATGTCGGTTTCCCCCAAGTAGCATTGATCACAGCCGATGACATAGCTTCTGCTGCAAAACCACTGCATCCACCGATAATCAAACCGCATAGGCAGGCTGCACCACAATAAATGAGAACTGGGTACATAATATGAGTCGCGTGTACCGCCATTGTCCAAGGAGTGAGAATTAAATGTCGCCAAAGCCAACGAGTCATCCATAAAAACGGCAAAATGGGTAAGCTTGCGATCTTGAAGACCATTTTCATAATCACCTTCCACTGATGCCACACCCAATAAAACCATGAGGGTTTACTGATGTTGTTGATGTTGTTGATGTTGAGTTGAAGATCATCCTCCAGTGCACCACCATGAACGACTAACACCAAACACACCAAATAGAAGAACAATATAAAGTATTGCCGAGACATACAAAAAAAAAAGTGATAATGTGTATATTTGTTTTTTTAAAAAGGAAGGGAAAGGGGAATTGTATCAAATTGAAAGAAGGAAAAAAATAAAAAAAAGCACATGAAAATGAAAATTGAGATGAACCCATATGATTTTTCAATATCCGACATCCGCCCTGGCCCCCTCTCCTCTCACACGTTATAATATTCGCACCTTCCACAATAGTAAAATTCGAGTGTGGCTTGAATCGATTCACCTCCTCACCCATGTTTTCATATCATCGAAGTTTTATTATTAAGCCATCCTTCTATTAGTATTATTATTAGTATTGATGATACAGTATTATTATGCCAGTCAATCTCATCCAAGAGCCATATGCAAAGCAAACATATGTTGTGAAACTGAAATTGTCTTTTGTTCTTAGCAATTCCCTTTTGAGGTATGCATATACATCCTCATGCGGGCGATTAGCCACTCGACTGCGTGTGTGTATGCGATCAGTCGGGATTAAGACGGATGTTTGAAATGACAACACACCTTAATACTACTGACGCCAAGCAATCTGTTTTATCCTGATTTCTCTGGATTAGGAATGGGGTTTTTACTAGCCACATAATAAGGATAGAAAATAGGGATGTAAGGGGTGTAATTCCCATTTTTAATATGTAGGGTACTGTATACTATAAAGAAGGAGAGAGATGAACTCTCCCGTTCAAAAAAGATAGGCCGTGCTGCCCCAAATGTTAGGGAAGGAGGCGAGATGATTTTATATATGTGGTGTGCACCTTTTTTCAACCTCCGTTGTGATTAAAAAAAAAATCGAGAATTGGGAATTGGGAATTGCCAAATGGTTAGATTGGATTAATTTTGAGTTCCCTATATGAAAAAAAAAAACAAAACAACAACATTTCATATGCATACCATAAAAGACTACTTTATGATCGTCGATTGAATTATGATGTGGAGAACCTTAAACTGTAGGGGAGATCAGACATATAGATCTTGGCATGGTATTATGAAACTTGGCACATATTTTGATGGTATTTCAAATTCCGATAAAGAAAAAGGTTAATGAGAGATTTTGTATCATAGTGGCAATGATAACAATGACAAGGCTGACGAAGATGAAAGAGAGGTGCTCACAATAAAAATTAAACATTCGGATGAAAGATTACTCAGTAAAGAAGAATAAAGAACGGCATCACGAAAAAAATATTGTTACACTAAACCTTAAAAAACAATCCAGCCAAGGCACAGATAGGATTCATCTTGCTTTACAGTTAATGAAACTTTTTTTTTTTTGACACAACAAACAAAAACCCGAGATTGCATTCATTCATACCAAGATCCACCTGTTTACCAAAAACGAACAATGGAAGTGAGGCTGGTGAAACGACGAAGAATGCTAAATACAGGACAATGTGGCAATGGGCATAAATAACTAGACGTGATATCTAAGGGTAATAATTGCGAGCAATGGAAAGGGGGTGGAGGAGGATAGTATAGTTAAAGGGAGAAGAAGGAGATTGGTTGATATGAAAGGAGGAGTAATGGAAAGTAGCTAATATCATCTTGGACTACGATGATTGTAAATTGAGATGGTAATCCTACATAAGCATGAATAATGTCATTCGCCAAGAAAGGTCGCGATGGCTAGTAATTGTTTTACCGAAATATTTCAACACCAGCTGCCTTTTTTTTTAGCCATTGTCAAAAATCAGGGGTAAAAGAATGATGAGCTAGCCGATATGTGTTAACTGAACCCTGAAAAAGATTAACCATTTCATTTTATGAATATCAAATAGAAGAATCGAAGGGAAAAAAAAAAACGAGCACGAAAAAATAAGAAATATCGTTGCTAGTATGTCTATAGCAAGGAAAAAAAAAAGAGGGGAATTTCGAGGAGCGTCGCTGAACAAACTCAAAATGGAAATTTTAAGTACATCAAAAAAAAGGAGGGAAAGAATGAATGTACACCAAAACTCGCCACAGTGAAATTCCACTTTTGGCTGCTTGCAGATAACGAAATTACCACGATGTTGACTTTTATGGATGATGGCTTTTCCAAATACTTTAATGGATTTGCAAAAAAAAAAAAAGGACTATATAAATGAGAAGCTTAATTCTTCATTTCTCTTTTTTTATTTTTTTATTTCATTATATTCATTTCTTTATTTTCAAACACCGATCTGTTGATCTTTTCTACTCTTCCCAATTCTCCCTTTTTCTTTCAATTTGATCTCCCGGCTGGACAAAAATTGATCTGTCATTTTTTTTTTCCAACCATTGTTTATATACATATTCAACAAACGCAATTATTTACTTTTTATTCTTCCTATTCCTTCATTGTTTGTGAATCGAACCTTTTCCCATTACAAAACCTACCGATATTGAATGGCAGATTTTATGGAGCTTTATTCCAACGCCGCCACTACCCTATTTGATCAAGCAGTGATATATCAACATCATCATCCCCATCCTTATCCTATTGATATCTATTTCGAGAAAAAAGTGGAATTCCCATTGTTGCCTTGTATTTTAATGGATGAAAACCCATCCGTTTCGGTGAATTCAATCAACACCAGTCCAAGCACTCCAACTGCCAAGACCACCAATAAGCGAAAACAACATGATATGCCATCAGCATCATCCTCGTCGTCCTCATCGTCACCAAAAAAGAAGCGGCTCGAATCAACTTATACCACCGCCAGCAATACTGCTACGAATAGCACGCCTCGGCCAACCAATACTAGCATCAGTCAAGGAAAAAATATAATTCAATTACAAGATACATTGGACTACCTGCATGATGAATGGGCGACGATTGATATTGTATTACAGTCATTGAAGACAGCATTCACCATCCATCCGTCAAAAATGACCACGGAAGAATATTTGGACGAGATTGACCGAGAATTAAGCATCGCCTATGATGATTTGATGGCTCAGGTACGAAGTTTGGATCGAAATCTGAAAAGACTGGATACCAAAATTAAATCTTGTCACACCTCTGAACCCTTGGCATAGCTTTTTAAACCTCCGCCTGCATAAACTCAACCCCCTTTTATTTTTACCACCACACTCTCCTTACACCTTACCTTTTTTGTTGCTTTTTATTTTTATATCCTATCTTGATTCTCCTACAACTTACGTTTTTATATGATCCTTTTTTATGTTTACCTTTCACAATGATGATTTTTTTTTGTATGATAGCTTCCTTTTGTCCTCCCTCCCCTTCTTATATACTCCCCCTAAAAAAAGGTTTATCCTGCTACTCCTTTTTCCTTTGTGCGTTGATGATTATACTTATGCCACTATTTTTTTATGCTTCATCACATAGTTTATATAGTCTTCTGTTTTATTTTTGTTTTGTACATTTGAAAATCAATAAAAAATATAATTATTCCTTCTTTTTGAACTTGATATTGAAAAATTGATACTGACCAACCTTTGAGTAGGATCAAAATAGTTTTGCCTCATAGTATGATATAATAGTATATTCGGCTTATTTTCGGCGCAGATCTTCTTATTTTTTAATCCATGTGAACTAATATGTATAAGAATTGGAATGTTGCTGGTGGAGAAAGGAGCTGGGGTAAAAAAAATAAAACATGTCCACTTTTAAGTAAAAAAAAAAAAAAGGACTCAACTGTTGGATTTTAAACGAATTGCCCTATTTTACACACTTTTGTAATATAGACTAATCATTGATATCTCTCTCTCTCTTTTTTTTTTTTTTTATGTGATCCTCTTTTATTATCTTTTGCCTTTCACCTTACAATTATTTTCATTTCATGACTTCGAGCGAAATTAATACGATCGGTTCACTTTATACAAGAAACACCACCGCCTCTTCTTCGTCTACTACCATCCTGACACCTAGTTTATCTCTGCCTTCGGAAAAGGGTGAACCTGAGATGGATGGAGAAGAAGAAAAACAAAAAAATACAGTCGAGGAAAAAACCAATAAGCACGGTTCATACTTGTGCCATTTTAATGACAAAAAGCAAAAACCGCAATTACAACCGCATTACAGTTATGATGATTACCAAAATAAGAACGACGATCCTAGCCTTCATAACGAAAATTCACCCTGCCCCGAAGAAAAATCAGAAACCACTATTCCCATTCCTGCTTACATGACTACCACTACCACTACCACTACCAGAACCTCGACAATACCAAATCACAATCCTACAACAACATTGCCATCAATTGGGCTACCTTCATCATCACCACCACACAACACATCACCAAGAAAAAGAGCAAAAAGATGGATGATAGCGGCACTAACGATGGTTGTGGGACTCTTAATTGCTTTGACGTTTATATTGATTGGATTAGGCAAAGCCATTAGCCATCATCACGGTAAACAACAGACCATGTCCACGAATGGCTTGAAACCTTTCGCTTTCTCCCCACCGTCCCTTTCCTCTGATGACACGCACACCACCACCACGGTTTTTGTTGTACCGGCAACTAAAACTATACACCAACCCCCTTCCATGTAAGATTATCCCGTCCCTATCCCTTCCTACATCCTGTTTTTTATTTTAGTGTCATACCTCATGCTTGCTCTTGTCCCCGTTCCCTACCCATGATCATGCTTCCTTTAGATCGCCGATTTTCGAATCATTCCAAGTAAACGATATTATCCTTTGTTTCATCAACCTGCGTATCATTTCAAACGAGACCATCAATATTGTCTATCTAACGAAACAAAAAAAAAAAAAGTCCACCATCATCGTAGATCATAATAAATAACCATCCACTTGCTTTTTAGTTCTTTGCAAGACCCAAAAAAGACATGTATAAAGAACAATCATGCTGTCAATGTTTAACTGTGTTGGTCTACTATTATTTGTAGAAAAACACGATCTTCATAATGCTGCATAATGTTTATTGTTGTTTGAAAGATAAGGGTCTATCTTTCTATCGACCAGCACACCAATCCTCACGAGACCAAAAAAAAAAAAAAAAAAAAAAATCAAATCCCGCCCACGTGTATTTGTTTAGCGTTTTTATTTTGGTTTTTTTTTTTTTTTGCGCTCTCTTTCTTTTCTTTTCTTTTCTTTTTTCTCCCTCTTTTTTTTCTTCCCCATTCAACTTTTTTGGGGTTGTATTGATCTTAGATTAATGCCAGGACTAGTTTAGAAGGGTTTTCAGCTCAGGGATTACAACTTGCATGGGGAAACTATTTCATTTTGGATCTTGGATTTTGGACCCACCCTTAGATGAGTTGGCTTTTCAAAATCTTCATTAGCTTAGTTTGGTGTTCATTTGTCATAGATTGCATCTACAACTAAATAAAATATATCTCTTTTTACTTGTCTCTATGAAACTGTCTCATTAGTTTCTCTCATTCTAGTACAAGAGATCTCTTTTGTTACTGCCATCGTCTCTTTTGATTAGTATTGACTATTGTACTATCTCGAAAAAAAGATAACCCTGTAGCCTTTCACACTACTTGTCTCTTTAGATTAATGTTTACCATTCTTCAGATCTCCCTCCAATCTCCTTCAGACTACCTCCATTAGATCCCTTTTTATAATGAACTCCCCGCTTTTAGTTTATTATTTACCAATATGCTTCAAATAAAATATACCCTTTTATCACTACTTAACTATCCTAAGAAAGGTGTCGCTATTCCTGTCCAACTGTTTGTATCACTCTAATTCAAGCGTAGTCTTCAGACAAAACTTACTATATGCAGTATGTCCAACTCGTTCTTTTTTTTTTCCAAGAATACTTGGTTTGCTGACTTCCGCTCATTTCTGAAAGATGATTTTCTAATCAGTCATAGAAATTCTCTCTATTCACGAATCAGAGCCAACCTTGTTTTCAACGTCTATCACATTCCACCTTTATTTAGCAGTTCAAAAAAAAATCAAGAAAAATAAAACAACAACCTAGACGCTAAACCTTTGACTCGCTTTTTTTAGGATGACTGATCGCTGGTACGGTAGTTAATATATTGGTAGTTGCTTTTCCCTCCTTCATACATAATATACTGTATACACAAATATATTTTGTCCCCTATTCAAAAGATATATTCCTTCCTTTTTTTTTTTGATACCAAACCAATAAACCTTTTTTATTTCAAATATATGACCCCACATCTATTATTGACCTTTACAACAATCGATATATTCAATATATAAAAAATAGTATTTTATTTAATTGCATGCTATAGTAATCTAAAAAAATTCTAAACTTTTAATCTAATCTAATCTAATCTGTATCCATTCCACCACCTAGAATATCGCTTTGAGCCAGTGCCAATAACATAGGATCGTCAAAATACTTGTTGATGCTAACATCTTCAGAGAGACCCTATAATAAATAAATAAACAAAATTCAACCAGTCAATGACTCATTTCACTTCAGCCCCCCCCTTTTCTTTTTTAATTTCTACCTTTCTTCTTCTGGTCTTCACCATAAAGTCGCGTGCAAGTTGCTGTGCAGTACTTGTTTCCAGTGGTCGTAAAACTATAGATGTGTCCAAAGGATCGCCCGGCACGATTTGCCAATGATCAAATATTTGCTGACAAAATGCTTGACCTTGTGTGTGTGTGCGTAAATCCGTTTCAAATCCGCAAGAATCAATCAGGGGAATAAAAGCTTTGACAGTGTACAATGGGGAACCAGATTTGGGGATATCTTGGGTGACATGACCTCGTCGACGTTGTAGTACAGCATAAACAGATTCCACACAGTCGGCTGGCGCTTGGATTTCGACATAATTCACAGGTTCCATCAATCGCGGTGTCGCCGTCAAAAACGAAGAGTAACATACCCGGCGTGCTGTAGGGATAATTTGGCCACCACCACGATGAATTGGTTCGTTGGCTAGTACCGCATCAATAATCTTGAATTTCACCCCACGGATAGCTGAAGACGGGGGAGGTTATTAAAGAAAAAAATGAAATGCATGAAGTGAGTTTCCCCGTCCCAGACTTCCATACCTTCACATTATCCCGGGACTTACGTTCATCGCACAATGGTCCTTCACGTGTCCCCCATTGGAAACCTTGCCGAATAGAATCTTTCACAGAATATAGCAATTTCTTATCCACATCTGATGGTAAAGTGTCGTCCATGAGTATATTTGGTCCCATATCGTCCGGTCCAAAAGCCCATATTGATCTTGCAGCAAGGACATCCCACCCATAGTTTTGTTCCAAAAACCCTCCAAGTTGCTTGGCTGGCCAGCGGAGATTCACTTTACCCATTTCAATTTCTTCTGCTAACCCTTTTTCCAAAGGTTCCGAGATGAACGTGAGTTTGTTCCTGCAACAAAAAAAAAAAAAAAAAAAAAAAAAAAAAAAGTGGGAGGGGAGGATCTTCAGTTAGTTTCTGTCATACTAATATATCACCGCTACCCATCCCATCACATATCTTACTTTTTGTTTGGTGTTTCAGCAAAACATTTCAGAGCAGAGGTTTCTACTACAGTTTCACAAAAACGAACCACAGGATCAGCCACCTTGAGTTCCACCTCGGCATACATTCGACGTAAATCATGAAGGACACAGTCCAAGTACATTTCACCAGTCCCCAAAATGATATGTTCACCTGATTCCTCCACTTTGGTTGTTACTATTGGATAACTTTTGTTGATTTTTCGAAGTCCATCTAGCATTTTCGGTAATTCAGACGGATTCATGGGTTCAATAGCCACCTTTAATGCTGCTGCTGTTGGGAATCGTAAAGGTCGGAATATATAGTTGTCATGTTTTGATTTGTGTTCCACAATTGTTGCTGTTTTTGTGATTGAATTGTCAACTCCAGCTAATAATACCCATCCACCGGGAGGTACACCGTCCACTGGCATACGATACCTGAGTTGAAGAAATGAAAAAATAAATATAAAAACTACGAATCAAGTCATTTTCGAATAAAAAGAGATTATTTTTTTTAATGTACCTTGATTCATAAATCCATGTATTGGTGACCCTTTGGACCATCATATCTTCTTCATCATCAATGGAATAGCCTTCACCAAGCACACGCACCATTTGACCCGATTTCACAGTTCCACTAAAGACACGACCAAATGTATCAAACCCGGTAGCATCTTCGTCATTGTAAAGTTTGGTGACATAGATCATTAAAGGACCATCCGGATCACAAGCGCGCATTGCATCTGCAGTAACATCATCCAACGGTCCTGAATAAACTTGGTCGATTTTGTGTATAGCATTGGCAACTGGTGACGGGATATGATGGACTACCATATCAACAAAACCGGAGGGAGGACCAAAGAATTGAGCAAGCACGAGTCGTAACAAAGGCTTCACATTCAGTCCAAATTCCTTTTCTTTCAAATAAATACCCAGTGATCGGAGTGTTCGTTTAAGTTCCTTTTGATCTTCGCCCATCACCTAATAAAGTAGAAGAAAGGACATATCAGTGAGGTTATCCTTCTCTTTCCTCCTCACCTCTCTTTTTCTCCGACTTACCTGTGAGTAGAGTTTGTAGAGTGGTTCGAGAATAAAATGGACAAATGTACGTTTGCTATTGATTCCTTGCGTTTTTCGATGGAAGGAGCCGTTTTCAGTGTTGTAATAGATGTTTCCCCAAAGACGCTGAGCGAACGACTTGTAATCAATTTCGTCCTCTATAATACATTTTCAATGATGATTAGTCAATATTGAGGACCTTATCCCACATTTCTTTTTGTATTTACCATAAGAATCAGCATATAACCGGGCAAATGATTTTAGGTTGAAACACCATCCAGTTTGACTAGAGGCAAAGCAAACATTTCCACATTCAGGGGAAAGTCGAATATTTTCACCGCCAGGAGTTTTTCTATAGATTGTGATGAATTAAAACGTCAGTATTTCCAAATGTAAAACAAGCACTACTTTTTACGTTTCCTTTACTCAAAACCAGTCTTCTTACCTGACCACATTGTTGACTTCTTCAATGGTGTGTCGTATTTTGAAGTAAGCATCGTTAGGAGGTAGTTTCAATTCCAAAATCAAACGGTCCACTTTGTTGATCACCAAAGTCATAGCCAACCCCTCATGAATACATTGCTTGATGATCTTTTCCGTGTTGACCATCACACCTTCCACCACATCCACTACAAGAACAACACCATCAGCCAATCGAGTAGCTGCAACGACTTCATCGATAAAATCGGTATGGCCTACATATACGTCAAGATGTCAGAAAAACTACAAACCAACACCATTCCATTCAACAACAAAATTATTTTACCTGGCGTATCAATAATATTTAATAGATGTGACTTTTCATTAACATCCTGCATTACCAAAGACATAGGCATGCTCTTGATACTAATCCCGCGTTCACGTTCCAATACATGTGTGTCCGTATAACGTTCCTACAAAGTGTTTTTTGATAATTAATCCTCCCTCTTTTTTTTTTTCAACGTGTTTAGTACTTACGGGTTGATCGACGTTGATGGGTACATTATGAGTTTCCGAGACCAGCATATCCATAAACGATGTTTTCCCGTGATGAAGATGACCAACAACTGCAATGTTTCGTGTAAGCTCTGGGAAGTTCATCATATCCATCATAAACCTATACACAAAGGGAAAATATTTAGTATATTCAAGGCTCTTGTTGAGTATGCACACCTTCGCGTAATATAAGTATATACGTACTCTTTGCTGTAGCGAGTTTCTGGTAAGTTTTTTTCAGATACGATGAATTTGCGCACTTCAACAGGTTTGACAATGGGTTCGGATAATGGTTGCGTATCTTCTTCTTGGACCATCGTTTCCACATCAGTACCATATACTTCCTCAGCAGTCGGATAATACTTCTTGTCTTCATGTAAAACAATTTGATTGGCGGGGATGTCTGAAAGAGGGGAAAAAACGGTGGTAAATAAAGAGCATTGTAAATGAGTATATCACGCGCATGACTGTATATAATATATATATCGATGTTTTAGTTTACCATCGACTCTCATGAGAGCACCTTCTTCCACCATTTCTTCGTCTACATTTTCTTCGTCAAATGAGGTGTTGACATAAGGTTCGTTTTGATCCAGATCTTCTTTTTCATATTCAATGTCGTCGTCATCATCCTCAAGATCAGGGCCAAGATAGTTCCCAAATTCGTCATAAAGTGATTCATCCATAGTTTCAGCGGAATGGAGGAAGGAGGAGAAAGGTGGTTGATTGAATCCAAAAAAAAAAAAAAAAAAAAAAAAAAAAAAAAAAAAAGAATGAAAAGAAAGGTTTATATTTGGGTACTGAGACTGCTGCAAAGCCGAGGCGTCCATTTTACTATTAAAAAAAATGGCGGAGATCAAACATACGATACCAACGTTAAGTGAAGAGATAAATGTGATGGGGTTGGTATAATGTATAATAAGATGATAAAATAAATAAATGTAGTATGATAGGGAAATAACAATAATAGAATAGAGACCATAGCAGGAGAGATCACATGGATGCGGAGTGCACATTAAAAAAAAGGTATTAGTAAAAGTGTGTATCGCATGAATTGTATGTCATCTTGTTTCTTCCTCTTACTATTGGTTCAAGCACCCTGGAAGCACTCCATCGCACAGGATGGGGCCATCGGTAGCTTGTATCTACGAGTCAGACAGCCAACAATGGGAAAATGAATCTAGTAGCATTTTTTGTTTTTTCGGGAGACAAAATTGGCTTGACAGAGGACGTCTTGGGGAGAGACAGCAATAACAAAACCACGATTGTTTTTTGAGGACCATTGGATGTTAAATAAAAAAAAAAAAAGTTAGAACAGAGCAAGAAGATCACATGGGACGCCATAACGTACACATAAAGTGAGCACCGTTCCCCAGCATATCAATCCCAATTTTAATTTTTATACTTACCTTTTGGCGGTGGAAAGAAGCAAAAACAGAACACAAGGACTTTTTCAAACAAACTACGACGGGTTTAGAGATAAAACAGTGCAAAAAAAAAAAAAAAAAAAAAGATTAAAATGTGGAGCCCTTTTTCTTTGTACAGCAAAAAGCGTTTCAAAAGTCAACTTTGCTGAGTTTGCATGAGGCAAATAACTATATTAATGGGAGAGATAACGGAAGTCAAAGTAAGTAGACAATCCATTAGAGGTGGATGTTGAAGAGCATACCTTTTAGTACAAACTAATAAAGGGCTCAGTCTTAGGCTGTTGAGTGTATTCTAGTTCCTAGAGCACATGTCAATACCACCAACACAGTCGATTCTTTACAAAGTTGCATAAATTGTACTTTCATTATTATATATTAAAAAAAATAAGGATCGTAAGAAAACTCAGCTATAGTAACTTTTTCAAACGGACAACCACTGTTGGATCCCAAGGCGCTGCCCATCCTTTTTTTTCTCAATCGCTGCCCACCCAAACACAGAATCTTCCATCAAAACCCACACTTCAGAAACCCCCTGCCACCCAGTGGCTACATAATTAATATTATTCTCAACTTTGTTCTTCAATATCCCACACCACAATAAAACACACTGTAATAGCTGTTTTTTCACACAAACACATCCCTTATATATATATATATATATAGACGCACTTTTTTTTTCTATGCATATGTAATACACATTCAATGAAGCTCATAATGTAAACGTACAACAGAGATACTAAATATAATAAAAAGAACATATTTATTCAGTCGTAGATATAAACAATGACAAACTATTACTAAACTAATGAGTGCTAATCTACTGTCGTTCCCAAATCCTTCATCCAAAATGAAAGCGTTTCCCCATAATGTTTGTTTTGCGTTTTTTAAAACGCCCCTAATTCAAGTTCTAACACTAATCCTAGATCACCAGTTCCCCAATGAGCCTTGCCATCATATCATTCAGAGTATCATGAAGGAAAAAAATAAAAAAGAAAGAAAAAGAGAGGGAAAAAAAAGGGGACCAAAAAAAAAAAATAGAAAGCAAAATGCGGAGCCTGAATCATCCACTTTTTTTTTGTCAAAAAATCAAATAAACGGGCAATCGCCAAAATTACCATATAGCATAATTCGTTTTATCTTCCAGTGGAAAGGCAGTTGCAACCACTACATAATCAAACTCTAATCTCTCCGACGCATTTCAAGTAAGCTATTATTTCAGCACACAAAAAACCACAAAAAACCCATTGACGACGCGCTGAGCATGGCGGTTGGGCCCCAAGGGGCTGCCCACCATAGTGCGAAATGGCGGAGGCTCTAATCCCTTCTCTTTTTTTTTTTCTTTTCAGCACACAAAAAAGAACCCATTGACAACGCGCTGAGCACGACGGTTGGGCCCCAAGGGGCTGCCCACCAAAGTGCGAAATGGCGGAGGCTTTAATCCTATCCCATCGAAACCCACACTTTAATAAAAAAACTGTTCCGTGCCCAAAGTAGAAACATTTCCTGTCATTTTTCATATTTGTATATAAATATGCTTCCGTGCCCAAAGTGTAACATTTCCTCTTTTGCTTCCGTGCCCAAAGTAGAAACATTTCCTGTCATTTTATATAATTTGTATATAAATATGCTTCCGTGCCCAAAGTGTAACATTTCCTCTTTTGCTTCCGTGCCCAAAGTAGAAACATTTCCTGTCATTTTTATATTTGTATACAAATATGCTTCCGTGCCCAAAGTAGAACCATTTCCTGTATAAACCGCCCCTCCCCCACACACACACCGGGGGTTTTTTTTCCACGCACATATGCCATGCCCATTCAGCGAGACAATGAAAGGCATAAGAGAATAATTGTAAATAGACAAGATATGTTTAATTATGATATAGATGCAATATAAACTATGATAACTAACGCTAAGCTGAGCTAATGACGCTATTCTAAAATGAATGCTAATTCGTAGAGGGTCAAAGATCACGAATCCCAAGTGGAAGGGTTTCCCCATGATGTTTGTATTGCACTTTTTAAAAGGACCCTGATTCAAGTTCTAACCACTACTCAAAGATCACTAAATCCGCAGTTGAAGTTGATGTTCTAAAAAAAAACAGAAACGAAAGAAAGAGGAAGAAGGGCCAACAGAAAATCTAAATCCATGGAGGCGGAGTGCGAATGGCTCAGTCACCCTATTTTTCGACCTTCCATTTTTTTTAAAAACGTATCTATTGACGACGCGCTGAGCACGACGGTTGGGCCGCAAGGGGCTGCCCACCATAGTGCGAAATGGCGGAGGCTTTAATCCTATCCCATCGAAACCCACACTTTAACCAAAAACTGTGACACCCAGTAAATCGAAAGATTTTCAAAAGCTCCAGCGGAGCGCCAGAGCGTTTATTACGTCAAAAAATATTAATGATGCTAATACTAATACGAAGAAAACGAAGAAGAAGGGTGAACTAAACTATTTTACATGAGATAAACTAAATGCATCAACAGTTGTAGTAATGACAGCCACAACGATTTCCATAGCAATCAGCCAGATAACAATCCATTCCAAATGTTCACCTAAAATATAAATATATGTAAGAAAAAAAACGCCAATAATATTGCAAGTTGATACGTGTTTTGAACAACTTGACTTACCATGGGAGCTATTTAAGTGATCTTTGAGCATGTCCAATAAATCACTAATGACTTCCACCCGCTGGTTCAATAATTCAACCCGTTGAGAAATTTCCAAGTAACTTCGAATGGCGCTATATAATGGTTCCAAAGCAGGTTCTGACCAAAATATTTCAGGCGTATCCAATATATTGGACACTAAGTTTACATTGATCCGCATAATAAACAATTGTCCTATTTTCTTCGTAATTGCGGTTCTATGTATAAATAAAAACAAATCGGTAAGCCCATCGCTTTTGTACTCCTCTATCCTTGCAGTATTTACTACCTTGACATATGTATATTGCCATTTTCAGCCATCACCTGAGGAATATATTTGGTGTCGTTGATGGTATCATCGATCAATCGTTCAAACAATGTCATCTTCACACTTTGTGCTATCGCATGTGCAATGGTTAATTTCACGAGATAGTTGGATGGGTGGCGTAGGGTGATAATATCATTGTATATCCTGTGGAAAGGAGTCATAAATAAATAAATAATAAAAAGATGAGTACATTGACTAACATCATATCTTCGGTTCCGTAGTTTACCTAGGCTGATAGTTTTCATCATAATAATAATTGAATTCTTCAGTTTCTACATCATTCGATTCTATAAATAAAATTAAAGAGAAATATATGTGTTAAAAGGACAATGGCAAAGCAATAATCCACATGCTCTATTCCTTACCAAGTGTTTCTTCTTCAAAAGGTTTCAATTCCTTCAAAACGCGTTGTTCTTCAACCAAAGTCATGCCCCAGAATACAACAACACCATAATCAAATAGAAACATCTCAGGAAGACTGGTGGTGGACTGATCGTTTTGTCGATTGCCAGTGTTGTCGTTTTTCTTGGATGCTGGAGGTAGTGGTGACGAGTACGATAAAGAATAGGGCGTATAAACACTGAAACGATTTCAACAAAATGACGTGAGTATGTCAAGATAGTATTCAATTTATGTTTTGGAGCAGTCTTACCATTCATCAAAGCGTCTGATAGCAGTACCATTGGATAGTTTTCTATATTGGAGATATTTCGCCAAATCATCCATACGATAAGCTCTAGATATAACATAAAACAATATTGTCAGACACTAATAACATTGATACTTGAGGCGGAGGATAGACTTACGATGCAGTACAATAGGCAGTGACGCGAGGGAGATCATCACGACTCATCTTGGACAGTCTTTCTGCTTCTGTTCTTGCTGTTCCATGAGGTATTTGAGCCAGTTGGGTGTAGACATCAGCAGTCAATTCATCAGGCATATATATGGTTTGATCTTCCTCTGGAAAAAGCTTAAGCTTCTGTGATGTCTTTGTCGTTCTATTGGGCTGTTTGGGTTTGGGACGACTGATAGAAATTCCTGGTAGGTGGTGAGGCTGGTGGTGGTGAGCTGGAAGTGAAGAAGGAAGATGCGATCCGTTGTCATTAGCTGCCTTTTGGAAAGTTCGATATTGGTGACTAGCATTGCTCGATGATGTTGTTGGTATGCTTGCGCTTGGTGAACCTAAAAGTGGAGACGTATCGCTAGTTCGGTCTACTGCGATCGGATACTGCCGTTTATTGGGTCGCTGTGTCATTGGTGTGAGTAAAGTTGAGGTAAAAGAAAAGACATCGGAAAAAGAGTTTGTTTTCTTGGACAAGCTAAAACGCGGAGATTCAAATACACATTTTTGCAAGCATAAAAAAAAAGACTTTATTCATGATCGACAAAGACTAGCTAATCATCCCGCCAAGCAATATAAACTTCATCCGTTCTGAATCGTTGTGTACATGTGCTTTTTTCTAAGGGGGTGGTGAATCCAGTTTTGAATGCCAACAGTCCAGCATGAGCAATCATGATCCCATTATCAATGCAGAACCTATCAGTAAAAATCAATGAGCAACTATGGTGGCACCCTCTTTTTCTTTTTTTCCTTGAACATACCGATCATCTGTAGCGCATGTCACAGCATTTCGTTGTTCAGACATTTGTGCCATCATTTCTTGTAGTCGTATATTACCTATAATCCAATATCAAAATACAAACAATAAAAACCTCTGAATTCCCGCTATGTACGTCTAAATTATATGCATCCTTCACTTACATCCAACACCTCCCACTAATAAAACTTCGTTTGATTCCACATGTGCCATTGCCCTTTCTGTGATTTCCACCAGCATGGCAAATAAAGTTTCCTGTAATGAGTAGCATAGATCTTCAGGAGTCACTTCACCAGTCGGTAACTTTTCTCTTGCAAGAACTTCAATATATGACAAGATACCAGAAAATGAGACATCCATTCCTTTGACAGTATAGGGCAGCTGAATAAAGTTGGTACCCCTAACCAAGAAGAAAAACAAATGCACGAGCGAGTTATTATGATTGTTATTTGGTACGATATTCTTCCCTTTACACTTACTTTTTTGCGCATTGTTCAATATTGTACCCAGGACTTGGGTCATTTGATAAGTTCAGTATACGAGCAAATCGATCAAGGCAGTTTCCGATAGCGATATCCAATGTTTCCCCAAAAATACGGTATCGGTTTTGTGAATAGGCAATGACTTGAGTATTTCCACCACTGACATATAAAACAACTGGATTGCTGGCTTTGGTTACTTGACGACCCATTTCGATATCTACAACAATTCCAATGAGAACACGTTTTCGCTTTATATAGACCACCCTTTCCTTCGAAAAGTGTGCAACTTACGCCCGATACAATGATTCACACCAACCAGAGGCTTGTCCCATAACAAAGAGAGTGTTCGCGCTACCACTGCCACTGAAGTAAGCGGAGCACCCATACCGGGTCCTATGTCGCCAAAATAGAAGCGACGGAATGAAAATATGTCAGTACAGCACAGAGGGTACATCGATCTATTGTGTTCGTTGTAGTCCATCCATTACCTTTTGTATAACAAATAACATCAATGTCTTTGGGTGTCATATTGGCGTCCTTGAGGGCTTGTTGTAAGACACGTAGAATACATTCACGATGGTGTTCCGCCGTTTCTCTTGGTAGAAAGCCTTGTCCTGGAGGTGTGATATATGTATCGCGAACATTGGCCAGAATATCTACAGTGTCATTGTCATGTCGAATAATACCAACACCTAATTTATTTGCCGAACCTTCAAAACCGAGAGCCACCACCATGCTGAAATATGTTGTTGAGAGAAAAAGGGGGTTCAGTTATAAAAAAAAAAAAAAAAAAAAAAAAAAAAAAGGATTTCAAAAACAAATCTCTCCAAGCCCCGACTTTATGTTTTTTTTGGTAGGCGGGTCTGGTTGTTCAAACTCAAAAAATGCTTTGTTAGCGGAGTGCATTGAAGGAATTTAATCCCATCCACCTTCAAAAAAAAAAGAACGTATCCTCGTCGTAAGTAGCTTATAAAACCCATTTAAACTTTTTCGAGTTTACTTGAATGTACGCTCCAACATACTAGAGATTCCTGTAATGAAATTTGATATAAAGCGGCGAGTCGCTTTAGTTCTTTCAGATAATACTATGGTTTCCGTAAAATCATGAAGCTGGTTGATTTTTCCTTCAACATTATTTATTATTTTTTTTCAAAATTGCACCACAGGGGATGCCATATACTTTCTAAAGATATATTCAATCTAATAACGGTTTATTTATTGACCTAAGTACTATCTATTTTGGATGTTCGAGTAGCTTGGATGACGCTGGATTCAAATTTCGGCAGGTTCCCCTTTATATAGATGAGAGACACTACTTTGAGATAATAATATAAACGATGGAGTAGATCCAAGAAGACATTTTATTTTGATTTGAGAGAGCTGTAATTAGTATGTGGAGTGGTAGAGGCTAAACGTAAACAAGGAAACTTGAACTTTTCATTCGTGAGTTGGGGGGATTCAATAGGGTTTAGAAGGTGCATAAAGTCATTCTACCGCATCGACAATGCGTCTTGGGAAACCATCTTTTATATATATATATATATATCTAGCCTGCTCAGAAATAACTGTTTTTAGTATAATGCCGAGCAGGCCATACTCTTCAGCAAAAGTATAAATCTATAGACTAACAATTCCCATTTTCCCCGGTACCGGCATCGGGCGAACCTTTACTACTGGCAAAACAAAAGTAAAAATAATAAAATCGCCTAGCTTAACACCTCCAGGCGTAGCCAACGCCAGTAACATAAATCAAAAACACACTACAACAGATCTATTGGAGTTAACATGAGGGAGATATTGAGGGTTTGAAGAATGGTCTACACGAACCTAATGGATGTTTGTAAAAAGGGATCTAATGTATTGTACAAGGTATACTACTGTGCTGTAGAAATGAGAAAGACTATAAATGGATATATTTATTAAAACATAACAACTGTAAACACTAATCTTAAGAGACGTTTGTAAAAATGGATCTAATATAATGTACTATACAAGGCATATAAGACATGAGAAAAACTATAATGGATATCTTTATTGCAGCTTAACAGTTAACACTAATCTAAGGAGCCAGAGGTAAAAAGGGATATACTGTGTACAGAGCAAGAGAAAGACTTATGAGACATTTTTCGTTGAAGTATTAAAAATGAACATATTTTATTCAGTTGCAGATACAAGCTGTAGACAAACTAGTACTAAACTAAACTATTGAAGTCTCCAAAAAGCCAACTAATGGTGCCTTCAGATCCTACAACCAAAATGAAAGAGTTTCCCCATGCATGTTGTAATCCCTGAGCTGAAACCCCTTCTAAACGAGTCCTGGTACTAATCTAAGTCCAATATAACCTCAAAAAAGTTGAATGGTGAAGAAAAAATAAAAGGGAAAAAAGGAGAAAAGGAAAGTGAGAGGGAAAAAAAAAATCACGCAGAATCCACGTGTGCGGCATTTGAAATGTTTTCTGTGGCTATAGTTCTAACCATTTCTCTTTTTTTTCGATATCCTCTGTCATTTCGATGAAAAAACACAAAGTAGGATCCAGAAAATATTGGTATTGCTCTGTATAACGAAGCTATGCCCTAAATATCACCTACATAATGCTACGGTTTTTTCCCGCTCTCATCGTTATTGAGGGCTTCTACTGTGCTGTTAAGTTTCCCAACCATCATACTGATTGTGTTCTATCGTATTGAGTATTGTAAAAAGAAAAGAAAAAAAAAAGAAGAGAAGCAAAATAAAAAGGGTAGGGCAGTCGTTTTTGTATACCTGAAGGTAATGGATGAAAAAAGATTTTTGACAAGAGAGACGGCATAAATATTTCAAATGCCGACCACGTGGTTGTCCATTTTTTGATTATTATTTTTTTCTTCATCATTGTAGCTTCTTTGAAATTATGATAATCTTATATTAGTATTAGGTATATAACGAATGATTTTTCAGATCATATATTACAACATGTATAGGAAAACGCTTTCATTTTGGATTCAACCTTCGAAACCACCAACCACTGCTTTGCTTTTTAAAACCACCCCATTAGTTTAGTTTGGTGTTAGTTTGTCCACACCATGCATCTATATATGAATAAAAAAAGTTCTCTTTTTACTTTCTTCAATGAAAAATATTTCATTCATGCCTAGTACAATAGATGCCTTTTCACCATAGACCCTTTCGATTTTATTTTATTATTTTCTTTCCATGCGCGGACGATTCAAGGTCCGCCAAAGAATTGCATTTTCTTTTTCTTGCTTTTTTTTGGGGGGGCTCTTTTTTCTTCTCTCTTTCTTTCTTCTTTTCTGAACTCCCCCTGTATTGACCCTCACCTTTGCGATGCTAACTCACCCACGTCGTTTGCAATTCGAACTTGTAGATCATGCAGCAAGAAACAAGACTGAAGATACGTTTCCAGTGATCGGGCCTTTGGCGTGGGAGATCCAAAAAGACTTCAGCATTCAACTAGGTCGTCATGAAGAAAACAAGGCACAGCCGAGCTCTATGATATTTAGAAGCAAGGTGGTAAGTCGCCAACACGCTGAAGTGTGGGTAGGCGAAAATGATAAGGTAAAAAAACAGAGGGGTCAGCAGATGAGCGGGGTAAAGGAGAATTTAGACGAATGCATATAACAAACTCGTTCTTTTTTTTTTTTTTCTTGTTTGATAGCTGTATATTAAAGATACGGGATCGTCCTCTGGAACGTTTTTGAATACGAAACGTCTTAGTCTTCCGAACAGAACGTCAGAACCAAGTGAACTCATGGATGGTGATATTTTACGGATAGGCTCAAATTATCATGGTGGCCTCCTAGGTAAGATGAGACGCTTCTTTAGAGTCAAGCACATGATGGAAAAAATGGAAAGGGTCACATGGAAAAGAAATATGGACGTATTTCATTCATTGTCTTTAATCTGCAGAAAAGTATAGGTCTATTACGTTACGCATCCGTATCTATTGTCCGCCTGAATTGAACAGATATGCGTAAGTTTTTATATATATAAAGAATGATCCTGGGATTGAATGAAACACTGAAACTGACCCGATGATTTTTATTGTTTTCATCAAGTGTGGAAGATTGCTGCATTTGCTTGTTTAGTATCACTTCTGGTCAAGCCATGTTTGTCACACCATGTAGTCACATCTTCCATTACAAATGCAGTCGACCCCTTTTGGCGGCATCCACATTTCGGTGTCCTCTGTGCCGTGTAGTGAACGATCTTAATATGAATGTCGATGTAGATTAGCTTATCCTTTTATCCTACCTGTTGATATTCACACATCATCATCGTATCTTTTTCTGTAGATATCTTCTTTTCTTTCCCTAAATATCGCTGCACACATAGCTCAATACACCCATATATATATATATATATATATATACTACTACTACTATTGTTTTACCCTCCCTCTATTATTATACACACTGCAATATGAATAAAGACAAATTAGTTACTTTTTTTATCAATAAAGAATGATTTATTTTCAAAAAAAATAAGGGATGCAAAAGATACTACTGACTACAAATAAAAAGAGGAAGGGGAAAAGATATAAAAGTAATCAAATAATCTATTCTTGGGATCGGAGACGAGCACCAGCATTGATGACCTTGACGTTGAGTTGGGCAGCACGTTCGAGGATAGTAACACGGTTCTTGGAAGAGATGTTGTGGGCGATTTCAGCAGCATAAGAGCGGTTGTGCATCAACAACAAATCGAGTTCACGGACGTTGGACACAGTGAACTTACGGAAACCGTTGGGCAACATGTGGCGAGTCTTCTTGGCGGAACCATAACCAATCTTGGGCATGGGAGCTTGACCCTTGAAGCGACGACGAACACAACTGTCAATACCCTTGGGCTTTCTCCAGGATTCCTATAAGATAAAAAAAGGAGAGAGTGATGGTGATTAGTTCTCTTTTTCAATGCACTTGTGTAATAAATAATTAAAAGTCGTTACGTACACCGACGCGCATGAAGCGGTTGGATTGATGACGCTTGAAGGTAGCGGTGCGCTTTTTCACAATGGTGTGTTTGACGGCAGGAGTGACCATGATTTATCTATCAAATTCAAAAGAAAAAAAGGTCAATATAAACCCATCCATAATATTCATCCATCCATGCATCCATCCATTCATCCATCCAATAGATTATCTAGCCGTATCCATCGTTTATCGAATATATTTTTTTCAACATATCATATATCATCTTTTTTTATAATAACTCTTTTTTAATAATATCATAAGGGGGGTGTACATACATACTGTAAATGAAGAGGAGGAAAAAATAAAATTTGTGACAGAATCGCCTTTTACCGAAATATTCTGATCGGAATTTTAAAAGACCCAAAATTGAAATGCCCAGTAACAATCGAGATGTGAATTTCAGGGCAACTTGGTAAATGCTCCACAAGATCGCCCACACCAATTCGATACAATGATAGCTCAAAAGAATTAACAATAACCAAATGATATGTTTTTTAATACATATCGGTTCATAAAATAAAAATAGATAACATGGCGTTAGTGTGATGAGACGTATAGAATGTCTGTGGGTAACCACACATACAAAACGAGTACAAGGGTGCTAAGTGAGGGGGAGCTAATCATATAATCTGCCTAAAAAGATTTATATCTACATTGTATAAATCGGTGTTGTCCACCATCTTGACATGGTGCACGTTCGACTGTATCGAGTTGGTTGTATACTCACATGATACGAAATTTCCCGCCCAGTATCTATATTGGGCTCATATAACGATGAGATCGTTCAAAAGCACCGTTGTCAAATTATAAGTGATACGTTTTTAACAATGGTCATCTTTTATTATTATTATTATTATTATTATTATTATTATTATTATTATTATTATTATTATTGTTATTAGTATTTGTATCATTCTATGCTGCAATACAGTTTTCAAACTAATAATTAAGACCTCCATAAACAATCGTATAAAGATCGGTGAGGTCGGCTAGCCGAATGTAATGCAAATAAGGAGTTTAAAAATAAAAGGCTTCCTGAGTACGCATAGTACCTATATTTCATCGGAATTTAACAGTAAAAAAGTCCTTCGACTTTTCTAAGCATAATGACAGAAGAAAAATCTATTGGAAAGAATATGATGGAACAGTGACGAAAAATGGCACGGAAGCGATAAATCGAAACCCGATAAAACCATAGACTAAAAATTGGGTGGCGATTCTGATTAAAATGCGTGGAATGTATCTTTGCCAGAACTTAGACTGAATAATAAACTGTAATAGATTATGGATCCACGGAAAGGTATGTGTGGATATAAAATGATGTTAGTGGCCCAGAGAAATCATGGAGACACAGAAAAAAATAAAAAAAATAAAACTATTGAGAAGGCACAAAAAAAAAAAAAAAAAAAAAAAAAAGATGTCCAATTCGGTGATCATATTGCTAAAGCTTGCAAAACTGCCAGGCTTGAGGATCATGGATGGATTCGCGATTTAGAAGACTTATGGAATAGATGCCTTCAATAATAAGTTGATTTGCAATAGGCTAATGTAAATTCTCAGCGCACTTTTTTCGCAACGTCTCAATGATTTGTCAGGTCATCTAAAAGTAAATATTTCTTCCGTCTTAATATAATTTCATTTCGTCGCAAAAATTCAGTTCTTGTCGTTTCCTTCAAAAACTGTGACCTGATGGAGGCATCGCGGTAGGAGTTCAAAAGTCTGTGAAATTTCCTTTTCCCCCTTTTCTTTCTTTTTTTTTTTTTTTTTTTTTTTTTTTGCAAGGACGTCTGTGCGCTCATGGACAACAATCGCTCTACAAATACCTCCCATATGTATATTTACAGTTACAAAAAAGATGCTCTCTTGTTGGCGACAACAGTTGATGTGATTCTATGTTTCATTCCTAACCTGAACATTGAACTTGCTGGGCTGGACTATCATCGATCTTACAATAGCACTTGCCACGGTATGACAGGTTGGACAACTGACGTACGGGGTTCGCAAACCATATATGCACGCTTTTTTTTTTAATTTTACATATTATATTTAGGTTTATAGGGTTTTTCATCTCAAAATGGATCCAGAATTGATTGCGGATCTTACCAAGTTCTATAGTGGTGGGAAGAAAATGGGTACAGACGGCGGTATTGGAACTACCTGATTGACAAGCATTGTTGGTAAGAACTTATAAAGCAGGAGTGGGGCATTATCAAAATAGGACATGTACAATTGGATGTACTATTATACTACCTGAAAAACTTGACCTTAACCCTTATTATTATTTATTCCATAGAAGAATGTATAACACTTTAGTTTCAACTCAGCTCTACCACCTATCACAACCTGCCTTTGACAAAACGGTGAACATTCTGTAAGTTAACAACAACCTATCATCACAAGGAAACAACAAGTCTTATCTCACAAACTGATTTACCTGCAAACCACTCATAGCACGAAAATCAGATGAAGCAAAAAGCTGCGAATGACATATCGAAGCACTCTCATACTTGGATTTTATTCAAAGGAAGGCAATCAAAGTAAGGCAAAAGATATCGACATAGAGAGAAATGGGCGTCGAGTGGCTGGTATTATAAGTGGAAAGATCAAGTGAGAATCCTTATCGCTTCTGAAACAGAATTCTTTGATATTCATACAGGAAAACTGATAGTTAGTGATCCGCTGGTTTTCTTGTTTTGATCCCTGATGCAACATGACTCCACAGAATCGGAACATACAATACATAATCAAAACAGCAATTATGGAGAATTCTTGTATTGGTGAATTAATCAAGGTAAAAATAGACTACTAATTGCAATGATAGTATTGATATTAATTAAACAGTTATATTATGATCCAATTTTATTTTTAGGTCTACTGTAATGAAAAATCAAGCATCCAAATAAAGTCATGTCAGTGATGTCAGTGAATAAACATCAATATCGTCGATGCCGATATGAACTGGAAGGGTAAAATATAGGGGGCAGTCATTACTGTCGCACAAAAACGGGGAAGGTGGGAAAAAATGGCGGTCATAACACACAATTTGCTCAATATTATCCATTCTCTCTTCTTAGGCATTACAACTTTATATTTTATATATCGATATTACTTGATAGTGATGATTATATTAAAATATTGTCCATCGAACATAGCATTTGACAAGTTTACGAATATATTGTACGCCAAAAAAAAAAAAAAAATTAAGGTAATGGAAAAAATCAAACAAAGAAAATGGTGTATATATATATATGTCAGTGAAAGGGAATAGGGGGGGGGCGAATACCTGCTTATGCAAAAATATTAACATTCTCCTCCATTTTCTTTTTTACACACGTTTTTCTGGCGTGTTGTCCCTGGATGAGCTCGACCACGCTCGCTAAGGTTTGTTGTTTGGAAAACTCAACGCTGATTGGAAGACAAAAGAAGAAAGAAAATCTTTGGTTTACTTTTCTGCTCATATTAATCTTATCACGCCAACTCTTAAATGAGCCCTCTGAGCTAAAGGTAAAAAAAAAAAAAAAAAAAAAAAAAGGATACACATTGTGATTTTATGAAAATTGGTTCTTATTTTTGACATTATTAGTTTTGATGGGACTCACTTAAACTGGACGGGTGAACCAGATCCTTAGACATAGCGAAAGGACTCGAAGTCGGCAGCCAAGTATAAAGTAGTGATGAATTGGAACTGGTTTAGAATGATGTTGATTACTTATTTTTGTACACACAATAAAATCAGATTTTAGTACTAGTTTTTTTTTTTTTTTTTTTTTTTTTTTGTTTGTCTCATGAATTACCTTTATTGGAACTTGAGGGGGGCGGGAAAAAAGGGGAAGTGGAAAAGAGGGGTTGGATAGATGGTTTATGCAGATGTCAGTGCTTGAGCTTTGTCTTGGGGATTAGCGAATTAAAAAAGGTTTAAATAGTGAATGTGTTTTTATTTCTCTCTTCCTTTCTTTTTTTATTACTATCATTATCAATATCCATCATCCATTCCTTCCTTAGAACATAGGTTTTATAGATATATATAATATATACATTCTCTCTTTTATCATACCATTCCTTCATTATGTCTCCTTCCCGTATCCAAAAATCCCCTCGATCCAGTGCCAGCAACACAGATACCACCACCACAACACCAACAAAGACTCCTCGACCCATGAACTGCTTTTTATTGTACCGCCATGAAAAACAAAAGGAAATCCTTGCCCAATGCCCTGGAGCCAATCATCGAGACATTTCAAAGATTATCGCCAAATGGTGGAGACAAGCAACTGCTGAAGAAAAAGAACCATATGTGAAAAAGGCTGCTTTGGAAAAAATAAAACATGCTCGCCAGTATCCTACCTACAAATTCATGCCTCAAAAGAAATCAAAAAATGGCACTCGCACTTACAAACGCCGTACTCAAGATGAATTCACCTCCAAGTCCAAGGAATTGAACGATTGCATGAAAATTATGTATCATGGTAGTGATGCTGCTGTCACTGCTTCTGTTTCTCCTTCTCTATCCGCCGAAAAACCGATGCCTTTGAATACGATCCAAAACGACACTACTTCAGCTTCTGCTTCGATGCCAACTATTAGTATCAATATGGTGCCGTCTTCCTTGTTGTTACCTCCTATGAACAACCCTACACCTTATATTATGAACATGTCATCACCCTCTTCTTCCTCATTATCACTTTCATCGACCTCGTCATCACCCTCGTCGTTATCATCCCCTTACTATCACCCATATGCTTATCACGACTCCGACATTTTTCAACAAGATACAATTGTCCCGTCATCCTTTTTATTGAGAGGCAGTACTACTCTGGATTGCTCATCCCCTTTCTACTCTGGAGTTCAAGGCATTGATAATAGTAGTGGTGATGCTCACGTTCCAATGGATACTGGCTCTTTGTTTCAAACCTACAATAATGGTTCCGCACCCACCTCTTTGGCCAATTTATATGTACCAGGTGATTATTTCTACCAGCCACAACAACAACAAGCTTCCCTTTTTGATACCACCTCCTCTCCCTTTCCTAATGTTTACTTCAACTATGCTACCTATGATTACCATGCTTCTCTATACAACCAAAACCATCAAGAACAATACCCGAAGAGGTCCCTGTCCCCTTCGGACTTGTACATTGATCCATCTTTAGATTGTCAAGATCTTTCTCTCACTGCCAATTGCCCTCCCATTTCTTTGTTGTAGCTTTTTTTTTTATTTTATTTTCCCTTTGTATTGTATATTCTTTATCCTCTCTTTATGGCATTTCATTCTTCTTTTTTTCCCTCCAATCACATCCCTATAGAATATATGACAATCATGTTTTTTCCATACCTTTTTTAGAATATATGGTTTCCTCCCTTTTTTTCTTTTGTCCTTCATCATCCCATACACATACACATACACATACACATACACATACACATACACATACATATACACATCCATCCATCATTGATTTAGTTTATAGATTTTTTAAATACAATAATAATAATAAATAAAAAAATGTTTCAAAAAAATGTTGATATTTTTATTTAAAATGTATGACAAAACAATAAAACTACACTATGCATGGACAATCTATCTTCACTATACTGAGTGACTCTATCCTCTACCCCACTTCACTGACCCCATTTTTGACTAGCTATTTTTTGTTGGACATGTATTGCTTGGCAATAGGAATCACTTGTGCACCACAGAATCGGCCCAGTGCACCTTGGGAAGCACTGATTTCATCGTAGAGTGTCACTTTGTCTCCGTTGATATTGTTATGTTCTGCTGCATATTTGACCCGGCTGATAGAGAATGGTACAGGTTCGCAACTATGATCGCCATAAAGTACTGGTGTTGAATGATCACTAGCAACGATTACAGTAAACTATAAAAAAAAAAAAAAAAGTATGTGAGTACCTGTAGAAGTGAATGTCATTCCACTATTGCTTCAAAAAAAGACTTACCTCCACATCCTTTGTTTTTTCCGCTTGGGCCAATTGTTGTATTACATCACCCATCATAGTATCAATCTTTTCCAAAAAATTACACTGTACAAAAAAAAAGGGGGGGAATAAGTTCAGTAAGAAGGAAGGAGCTGTGTTTGCATGGGTTCCTACCTTGAGATCCACATTGCGATCATGACCAGCGTCATCAACGGCTTTGATGTGCAAAAAGCCAAAATCATACACTTCGTTCGCAAGAGCATCCGCCGCTGCTTTTCCTTTGGCGCCAAAATCGGTATAATAGTCTCCAGTAGCCCCTTCCACTTGTAATATGTCCATTCCCGCTGTCATGCCAAGTCCAGCGATAATACAAGTCGGAGCAATCAAAAAACTTTTGAATCCATGTAACTTCTCTATACTGGGTATCTACAAGAATAATGTCAGAAAAAGTGTGTCTGTTTTTTTTTTTTTTTTTTTTTTTTTTTCTTTGACTTACATCAATACAGCTACCACATCCCCTTAAAAGTACACAATTAGCTGGATTCTTGCCAGCTTTCTTGCGATCTTTGTTGATATCGTGTTCATGAAGGGCTTGATAAAAGACATCTGATAGTTCGTTTACTAGCTATATAATATATGTAGAATTTAACCATATGTGTAAGCGTCCAGCAGTTAGCCTACTCCCATTTTCTCAAAGATTTTACTTACGCGACTTGTCATTTCAGCTTTCTGTGTTGGTTCAGTAGGTTCACATGTTACCAAGAGACGCCTAAATAGAGAAGATAAATAATAAGTAACATGCCCATTTCAGACCATTGTACAAATACACTATTTTTAACTATTTGCTTACCCATCTTTCAAGGGGTCTGTTCCGGTAATTGTATCGGTCAGGTCAGGTCCACGTACACGAACGCCACAACGATGCTCCGTTGCATATTTGACGGCCACTGTGTGATTTGGGAAGGAAGGCAGAGATCTATAGAATAAGAGCAGAAAATGGTGTTAGCGCATATCGCAAAATAAAGGGCACGTGGGAGAGTTCTTTACTGACGTACACTCCATCCAGAGCTTCACACAGTGTCGGTCCAAGTCCTTCAAAATGACGATCAGCACGCCTAGATATCACTACACCAGTTTCACGATCCATATATGCAAAGTTTGACTATAGAAAGTGATAAGAAAAGTTAGAATAAATGAAGATCCTTATATAGCAAATTTTACCTTAAAAGCTATATCGCCCGGAATCATGTTCAGTCCCGCCCCATTGTTTCAAAAGCACCACGACCACGATAAAACCTATGTAAATGAAAATAGTAGGTCACCAAGATTTTTAGATTAATTCCATCCCTCCCCCCTAGATAAGGCTTTGCTAGAACAACACGTCTTGAACTTACTGTCGAGGATTGTATCCAAGAATAGACATGTGAGCAGTATCCGAACCACAGGCAAGTCCAGGTTCTACGGAGTCCATAAGTCCATTCAAGCCACTGGCTTTTGTGGAAGGTGTATAAACGTAAAGATTAGTAAACGTAGTTAGCTCCCGTCCCGCTAGTCCCCGTTTTTTTTTTTTTTGCTCAAATCTTACCAGCGAGTTTGTCAAGCCATGGTGTGTTTGCATGTTGAAGGGGTGTTTTTCCATCTAATCGTTTCACTGCCACATCGCCAATGCCATCAATAAGTAAAAGTAGGAGTTTTTGCTGAGGCATTGTTTTTTTTTTTTTATAAAAAGGAAAAAGAAGAGAAAAAATGGTTAGAGCGGGTCTTTAAATTGTCAAATATCAGGCGGTCATTTCAACATAGACAGCAAGACCAACCTGAATATTTGAACAACCAGATTGTATAAAATTAATACTCTGGATACATATATATGTATTAAAAAGTTGCAATGCAGTTTATCTATGAAAGCAGTTTTCTTGTCCGGTTCGAATGCCAATCGAAGGAATTACCGCCTTTAAAAAAAAAAAACGTCACTTGAAAATGCATGTTTCCGCTTCTCGTTCGCCAGCCCTCTTTTGTCTGCTTTCTTTTTTTTTAAAAAAAAAAAAAAAAAAAAAAAAAACTACGCCACCTCCGTTGGTATACACTCCCAAAATAATTAGCATCAATGGCTCATAGGGTGGACTTTTGCTAGGGCCAAGATCTTATTCCGCACTGACTAACGATTTCTTTTCTAATAGGGTGGCCGTGGTCATCACAGCGGACGAGGCGGCGGTGAATGAGGAGGTCGCGGAGGCCCCAGTGGTCGTGGTGGACGAGAAGAACATTATCAAAACGGGCATGATATGACAAAAAATGAATCTATATTGGACTTTAGCAAATATATGGAAAAAGAAAAATGCACGTACAATTCAACGGTGGAGGGCAACGTATGTCTGAATGAAGCGTGAAGGCGCCAGGTCTGGTACTGACAACTTTGATATATAAATATATTTAGTAGCGGGTACTTTGATGAGATATGGTCCTTTATTGAACTCAGTCTCCGGCAACACAGTTGAATACTTGAAAGGTACATGCGGGAAATATTGATTTGAACAGTATGTTCATACTGTACTTAACTGGATTTTTCTCATAATAGATTGGGACACCGACTATGTGGCAAGTGAGACTAGGGATTTAGGCTTCGTGGTTTTGCGTGGCACTGCTGTGATCTTGATCTCATTTCTGAATGGTATGAAAGAAATTGAACCCCCTTTCGGTTAATAGTATATATGCAGTATTGTTGCCAAATGTATCTCCAATAAAATGTTGTGGGCTGTGTTGCTGGGTTTGAAATATAATTTGTGTATTTTACTGTTGTTTTAGTTTTTTCTTTGTTTTTTTTTATTGACCTTTTTATTCTACTGTTCTTATCATGCTTCAAAACAAAAGCAATACCAAGGAGCTGGTTGAATCAAATAAAACTGACGACGATGACAACAGCAATAACCTACCGGAAACACAATTACTTGAAAACACAATGAATAATAACAACGACAGCAGGGAAGCCATTCTCACTGGCGATGACGAAGCAACGGACACCAACGATACCACTGCGAAGGAACACCTGCCGTTGGAAAAAGAATCAAAGGATTCAGCGTCGGATCAAGATATCATGACCGCTTGGACTGAAGCTTGGGACGATCAATCACAGGCCTATTATTGGTGGAACACTATCACTTACGAGACCACTTGGGATAACCCAAATGATACAAATGCAGCAATAGTAACAGCAACAGCGACAGCATCTGAACAACAGCAAACATCACCGGAAAAAAATGAACTAGACTCAGTACTGGATACGATAGATACCAAAGTACGAGCAAGACTAGATGGTCCGAATAGCTCAACTCAAGCACCGTCATCATTATCAGCCTCAGCCTATCCCTATGGCTCGTATAATGATCCATCAACGTCAGCTTCTGATCATAATCTAGGTGCGACAGATCCTTATCGCTTCCAGGCATTTTTCAATACGAAGACAGGACGCTTTCAAAATACAAACGATGTAGCACAACGCCACCCAGATCAATACACAATGGAAGCCCGCGCGAAACGACAAATGGAACACTACTTCGACGTGGAAGCATATCAAGCGGAAAGGAATCAACAATTGGAACAAGGTCGAAAAAGGTCTCTGTCAAGAAAAGAAATCGAACGATTCAAGCGCGCCAAAAAGGAGAAAAAAGCCAACAGAATGCGGGAATGGTTACGTGATTGATTGGTATTAGTGTTAGTATTAGTGTTAATCTTAGTAGTAGTAGAATAGCCATAATTTGTCTTCAATTTTTACACATTTGAAATAAAATCCACCCTCTATTTTGTTTTATATCCATTCTATTGTCTCTTTTTTGCCTGTACAGTACTTTTTTTTTTATGGAGGTTTCCAATTTCCATATTTTAATATCGTTTTTTTTTTTTTTTTTTTTCTAGCATAAAAATTGGACCTCATTACAACCAGTCACTGGATTTCAAAATTTTTATTTTTTTTGTCTTTTTTTTTTGGCGTGTCTCTCTTTCCAATATAAAACGAACCAACCCTCCCCCGGATGAGGTAAGGGCAGCTGAAAAAAGAAAAAGAAAACTGATATACGTTATATACTTACTGGTGTTATATTTATCTTCTTTCCGTTGATTTAGTGGTAACAAGCGATTCACACGATCTGGCAAAAAGTCAGGAAGCGACGATAACGCCGGCAACTTTGTCTTCTCTTTCCCTGGTACGGCAAGTCCTAATCAATCATTCACCTTTGGTGGTAGCGCTCCTTCTAGTCCCATTGGATCTCCTGCAGGATTCGGCTCAGCACAACCACCAACAAGTCCTTCTATCCCTACATTCGGTGGTGGTGCTCCTTCTTCTCCCTCTGCTTCTAGTAACGTGTTTGTTTTTGGTGCTGGATCTTCATCCTCAAGTCTTCCTGGAAGTCCTAACCTTGGTGCCAACAATATTGCTTCTAGCTCACCAGCTTCTAGTCTACGACGAACCTTCACCGACATTACACCAACGCCATCAAACACCTCTGAAGGCACAGGTTTACGACGCTCGAACTCAGACCTAGGTACTCCTAGCTCAGCATTCACGTTTGGATCATCCGCAAATTCTTCATCTACCACATCGTCATCTTTTACTTTTGGTGGTGGACAAAGTCAAACCATCGGCTCCAACCCAGCTCCCACTAGTAATGCTACGACATCAAAGTTAACGGGCACTATGGCAGGGCAAACAGCGCCTACCGGACCTTCCAGTTTTAGTTTTGGATCGCCAGCCAACGCAGCACCAAGTTCACCTTCTTCCTTCTCATTTGGTGGCACCCCTGCATCAGTGGCTCCCTCAACCTCATCACCAGCTCCAGCTACATTTTCCTTTGGATCACCAGCATCTACTACAAAAACAGGGACACCCTCCATTTCATCCACTGGAACACCAAAATTTTCGTTTGGTTCTACAGCGCCGCCAGCAGCAGCATCTGGTACAGCTTCCTCTCAATTTTCCGTGGGCGGATCCCCAACAGTATCATTTGGAACACCAGCGCAAAAAGCGGAGACCGGTGCCACCCCAGGTCTTTCCTTAAAAATGCCAGTACCATCTACTACTACAACATCAACACCAGCGGGAAGCCCATTCGGAGGATCATCATCAGCAACATCAACAGCAACGTCTGCACCAACACTCAGCTTCTCCATCCCTTCGACTGGCCCTTCAAAACCTTCGGCGACATTGGAAAAGAAGGATGACGCTGCAAAACAATCGGACAAACAAGCACCATCGACAAGTATATTCTCATTCGGATTGCCAGGTGGAAACTCGACGACCAAAAGCGCCACATCATCTGCTACCTCTACTACCGCAACACCTTCCATTTCTGGTTTACCATCGTTCTCTGCCGCTAAACCTACTACAGATACTACCACTAGTGCTGTTTCTGCTGCGACACCCCGTGGTCCAAATGCGTTCTCCTTCTCCACAACACTCGAAAACTTGGAAAAAACAGCAAAACAACCCTCACAACAGATCGGTGCCGCCTTGATTACACCGTCTTTGAATGCTCTCCGGTAATAAAAGAAAATGATGATAATACGCGAAGTAGATATTGAATTCGGAAAACTTACTTTCTTTTTGAGGGGAGGTAGACAAAACCAAATAGTGACTCACACGAATTTCCGGATCGATAATATATTACCCAGCACTCGATATACGGAACTCCCTGAACAGGCTAGGAAAGAATTGGATGAACTCGCGCAATATATACATGGCGAATCTCAACGATGCGACTACATAAAGAAGCATGCTGCACCTAAACGACAAGATACAATGAAGGAGGCGAAGCATGAATACGAAATATTGTCTTACGTAAGCAAAAGAACCTTGGAAAAATAGAACCTCCTCATATAATAACATATATGGTGTTTTTGTTTATTAGAAATTGGACTCGTTATCAAACAGCTTGCAGATCCAGGTCAATGCGGTGGAGGAACTATTTGACCTTTTGAAAGAACAAATCCGGCACTTTAAAGATGGTCAATCAGTGATTGATGCTTGCCAACATCCTGGCGGTCGATCAGCGCGCTGGCTTTTTGGCTATGGTAATGATGATGATTACTTTATGACGCTGTCGACACGTCTTGCCATTCGCATGGAGGAATACAATCACTGCGTTCGGGAAATTGAATTTACCGCTAATTCTTGGACAAAAAATCGAGCACAGTCTCCACAAGGTAAAAAGAAAAAAAGAAAGAAAAAAAACATAGGGATAATACAATGTAATTGCTGATGGACTAACTGAACCACTTATCAACCCCCTCCCCCATGTGGTAGATATTGCACGAATTATGGAATCACAAAACCAAACTTTTTTGGCCTTGACAAACCAAGTCGCTGCTTTGCATGAAACTTTGAAAATGGAACAAGATTTATATACACAATACAGATTTCAAGCTATTACTCTTTGATCTCCCTTCCCTTACTCCCCAGTCTTTTATTCAACAATCAATATATTAGTTTATTCCTTCTCCATGCACATATTTTATTACTTTTACGTCACATGTTTGATTTTTTGACCTTTTTTTTTTCATCAAATAAAACTATATCCAATTTTATCAACTATTATATGCTATAGTTTATTTATATACTGTTTTATAAACCAAAATATATAATATGTCATTACTATACCTAGTACGTGTGCATGTATGAGGATTTTTGTCTGCATTTTGAAGACGAAAACATTAATTGCTTATTGTTTGTACAAATCTTGCTATATTCTCCTTTTCTCTCTAGTTCCCCCCCCCCATAGAGACACGATAAAAAAGAACAAAGAAAAAATGCATGTAACACAAACGGAGTCTAAATGACCAAGACGAAAAACCACCAAACTTTGCTCCTCACTCCATGTTCTCTTTTTTATGTAAAAACCCCTTTTTCTGCGCTATGGTATAATGGTGGCGCAACATACAAGAACAACGAAAGGTAAACATGGGTAAAAAAGTCTCTATTCCCAACCTTTCCTGTTCACACATGCAGCCTTTTTTATGTAGAAGGCTCTTTTATTTGCTTCTGAAAAAAGGTAACTTCTTCTCCCTTCCACAATATGTGAACACCGCCCGCATACTGACTTTTTTGTTTATTCATTATAAATAAAGTCGCAACTTTTGAAAAGGACGCAACAACAGCTCAATTAATCGTAGCATTCTCAACGGCCACAACTACAGCATTTGACTACGTTGGACTGGATTTACGATGGATGGGATGGGACATCGTTTAAAATTTTAGCTTTTGAGAGAGTGACACGGGATAGCATAGGATGGGGGTAATATGTGATAGGATAAGAAATAGAATAGGTATAGATGTGGATTATAATGAGGTTGAAAGGGTTAGAATTATGATAGGAATGGAAGTGTGGTCAGAATCAGGATCAGGTTTGCAATGGGAAGGGTGGGGGATGGGGCACGAGAATTGGAATTGGTATGAGCCAACGTCTCAAAAAAAAAATTGTGCCCAACGACGTAGTTGGATGAGGCAAAATGTGGTCTTTACTGCTCATGTATACCTGAAACCTTCTAACATTGGAAAAGAACGAACTCGCGATTCTCTTGGAATATTCCCAGCAATTGAAGGACAACGTAATAACCAAAAAAGACCGATATACTCACAAATAGATCAATAATTAATTGTATTTCTTTGATACCAATAAATGTTGATACCGGTTATGGAAGTTTGTCAGCATCGAAGGTATCTGGGCAACAAGTTATAGCGCTAGCAATCTATGATCGATGACGGCTACAATGATATCGCGGACTGGTTTGCTCTCTCCATCATCACCACCACAAAATTGTCTGCCTCGCGTTATCTCACCCTCGGCCACAAAATCAACGATAGACAAAAACAATAATAACAAAGTGGTGGCTAGGCCTGCACTGAGGAAAGGAAAAATGGCAGAAATTGTAGCTGGTGTGTAGATAGTATGGAGTTAGTTTATATATTTTATTCATTTAGTTTACTATCTTACATTTACTGGAAATAAAATCATATACATTATCATTTTAAACTCATGCTGTCCCATTACAAAAAAAAAAAAAAAAAAAAAAAAAAAAAAAAAAAATCTTTACTGCGTTTCACATGAAATTTTCAATTATGCCTTTATTTTTCAGCTTATCGAGGAAAACCAATTACTATTTTTGGTATTGTATTTTTTTCGGGCATATCTATAAAAGCTACTTCTCAATGGCTACTTTCAAGATTATTTTTTAATTAGTGCTTCGACAACTTTATCTCAATGACGATATTAGCTATGAAATCTTTATTTTATTATTTCTCACTTAACGAAATGATTACTGCTGACCGAATTTAAATTCTATTTTATTGTCACTTTGTTTTCTATTTCTTACAAGCGGTTGAACAAGAAAAAAATAATTATTATCTTTATTATATTTTTTAATCTTCATCAGCAAGGTTTTTTTTTTTAAAGTAACCCAACTTGTTGACTTCCTTTTATTCCAATTTTTGGAGTACTTTTACCATAAATTTTTGACAGCTGAGTCTGAATTTTATTTTCTCGACCTTGGTATTTTCATTTTTGAAAATAATACATCACCACTTGGTCTTTCAATTCTGGTCCTATTTTATTTTTAAGCCTTTTGTCGAGGATCGGTCTGAGTCCGAATCCGACAACAATATCAACAACAACAACACATCAACAACAACAACAACATCATCAACGACACCGCCAGCCTCATTGCTGCGGACATTTTCAATGTCAACCTGTTGATCAGCTGGGGCCTCTCAGATGTGTAGTCCCCCATAAATATAAAAAATGAAATACCGCCATCAATGAAACCACAAAAAAAATAGAAAATACATAAAAACCGAAAAACACAAATAGAACCCTTACATCAATTATAATTATTTAGTATAAATATCGCAACTTTTTATTATTATCCTTTTCTTTTCTTTTCTCTTTAGTTTTTTTTTATCAGTTTTCTCAATTAACAAATAAAACTTAGTACAAAGGTTATTATACCACCAAATTATCTACTGTTTCTATTGGATCATAGAAACCTCCTTTTATTTTTGACTACAAGTCCTCTTTTTATTTTATTTTTACTGTGTGTTATACACTATATTTTTATTGAACCAACAAAGGTCAATACTTTTCTTTTTTATTTTATTTTACTTCTCCAAGTTTATTTTTTTATAAACTTTCTCTACAGTTGGACTTTATCTACAAAAGTTCTGGTGCTCACTACTCTCAACTCTATTTTTGTTCAAATCAGGAACAAGATATTTCAAATTCCGCATAAGGAACAAATTTATTTTCAAGCTCTAAACAAGCAAAAGCTACACTAAAGGATAACTCAAGACATCCTATTCAACCCAGAAAAATATAAAAACCTACAAAAACACTACTCTGTTACAAGCTTCTTACCCAAATTAGCCGTGACACTTTCCAGCTACAATCGGTTGAACTTCATCCTAAAATGTTCAGGTGCTCACTATTGTAAACCCCGATCTAGACTTGGTCAACCTGTCTGGATCAATTGATGACTTGGGCTAACAACGAGTAAGAAAACTGCCGCAGTTACGCCATCATCGTCAAATTCTACTCTTACGCCGCAGTCCAGTTGTCATCTTGTTGTTGACTCCTTCTTCTACGCCTTCATCTACCTACCATTGTACTCCGCTACACTAAAATCATGTTGACGACTCACATACTCCGCCATTTTCAAAACAGTATAAAAGGGCCAACTTTTTGTTACAAATTATTTTCTCTTTAGTTTTTTCAATTTATTCTTTTTCTCAATAAAAATAAAAAGTCAATCTAAAGTTTTTTTATAAAAACATCAAGCTATCAAGTCATTTCTATTTTGCTATAGAAATCTTTATTTATTTTATTTTCAGAGTCAGCTATACTCTTTTTTATTTTTATTGAACCAAGCTAAGGTCAATACTTCTACTTTATTTTATTTTATCAAGTTTTCTTTTAAAAACTTCTTTTATTTCAAGTTGGACTTTATCTACAAAGGTTCTGGTGCTCACTACTTATTACCAATAACATATCTGGTACTTTCTACTTATATCAAATAATATATTTGGATATTTGGTACTCTCTATTTTTCAAGACCTACAAGTCAAGTAAACAAAAAAGGACATTTCAAATTCCGATTCAGGGGAAAAATAAATTTTGGTCCTCGCTGCAAATCCGTTCAAGCAAGAACAAGAATACACTTATACACTATCCATTTGGTGTAAAACACAACTTGAACTTAACTAAAAGGTTAACTTCATACCGTTACGGCCCATATAAACTCAAGTAAACCATACATATTTGGTACATCACTTTTACCTTATTATAACAACTCAAAAATACCCGTAACACTATAAAAAATAAAAACCTACAAAAACAAAATTAACCGACATCGATTGAAAGCAAAAAGATATTGGTGACTGGGAGATTCGAACTCCCGCCTCAGATTGAGACCGCAACTTGAGTGCGGCGCCTTAGACCAACTCGGCCAAATCACCCTTGATAATGTGTGAACCAAGAAGTGCTATATATTCCTAATACTTTAATTAAAACACCGCCGGGCTCCTATTGGGTAGTTTAGGTCCTCCGTTTTATCTATTTTCGTTTTTGTTTTTTATTTTTCTTCCCTCTCTATTGCAGTTTTATTTCTCTTCTTATTTGTTTCTTCTTGTATACCAGCTTATTATTATCTGCTCCTCACTTTCCTTACTTCATCATCTCCTATTTACAATCGCGAATTCGCAACCTACTCCTTCCCATTTCTTTGTGGTATTATTCAGATCGTGCTTCGTTTAGTTCCTATAGAATAATGTGCTTGTATCTGCGTTCGTGTGTGTATATGTGTTGAAGTGAAAAAGCAATTAGGATAAATAACTGGAAGAATCCTTTTTTTTTTTTATAATAAAGACAATCTCAGCTTTTTACTTCTCCTCCCAAAGCCTATTATCTTTTTTATCTGCATTCTGGTCGTCTTGCTCCCTCGCCATTTAGTAATTTAGTTTTTTAGTTTTTATTTTAGTGTACGATGTATTTCAAAACCCGACCACGTGAACTTTATTTATTCCCATTCCCCCGCTCTCTTATTTTCTTTTCCTTCTTTCTTTTCCTTCTTTCTTTTTTTTTTTTTTTTTTTTTTTTTTTTTTTTTTTTCATCATTCAACTTCATTGATGTTATAATGGACTTAGATTAGTATCAGGACTAGTTTAGAAGGGTTTTCAGCTCAGGGATTATAAGATGCATGGAGAAACCCTTTCATTTTGGATCTAGGATTTGGGACTACTCTTAGTAGGTTTTTTTGGAATCATTAGCTTAGCTTAGCTTAGTGTTCGTTTGTCTATAGTTTGCATATGCATCTGAATAAAATATGTCTCCTTTTACACAGTTCAATAACAAATGTCCCATTAGTCTCTCTCATGTCTTGTGCAATAGATCTCTTGTTTACCACCATTGCCTCTTTTGATTTGTTTGGCAGTGGTTATACTTTAATAAAAACATGCCCCATTGGTTTATTTTTCATGCATTGTAGTGAACTTACTATATATTAAATTAAGCCCAATTTTACTGTTGTACCGTTAGATTAGTATTGCCCATTCCTCTGTTCTAACTTTTATCCCTACTCATGCTGTCTCCAGTAGATCCTTAGTTACAATGAATCTCTTGCGTTTAGTTTATGTTGACCATATCGTCGTAATAAAACATATCTGTTTTTTTTAACCATTCTTTGACCCATGAGATACCAAGAGAATCATGTTGTTGTGGTTATTTTATGACTGTCTTATTTCTCTAGCTCACTCACCATGACCGCTTCCTCCCCCCCAAGAACCCCACCGATTGTCCTGGAGGCCTAATTCATGCAACGTAAAGGTTAGCTTCTTTCTCATAAAATAATAATATGAATGAACTTATGTCCTCTTTGTGAGTGTAAAAGCTACTAGAAAATATTTGTCTCAAGAGCCTGAGTAATTGGTTCGCAGGTCCCGGTCATTTGACATCAAATGAGGTGGTATTCACCAAGGATGGCAATTAAACAGTGGGATAAGAATGGAAAATTTTGGGATGAGAGTGGGATGGGAGGGAGCTCCAGAATTTTGACATATGGAACATAATAAAATAAAATAATATGCCATCCTTACTCTTCACTTTCATATTTAATGACCTTGGCTTTGCTTCAGTGCCGCCTTGATATGAAATGTTCTAGTCACCGCTAGTTTGGACGTACTGTGTATATACAGCTCATTATTTTATTGCGCGTGGTATAATACTAAGAATTAAGCATGAAACAAGGGGCTGTCCAGCAAGGTAAGAAATGGCGGAGGCGTCAATACCGATCCTAGTTTTTTTTTTTTTTTTTTTTTTTTTTTTAGCACGATCCATGGAACGTCGATACAGTGTGTAGACACCAAGCCGCTAAACTGAAAAACAACAAAGGCGCCCGATCCCATTCCACCAAAAAATACTGTTCAACAACACTCTCATAATGCCCAGTAAATCTCTATTTCTTTTTTTTTTTAAAAAAATTGAGCAAAGTGCACCCCCTAGCTTTGCCCAATTAGGCGTATCGAGGTATCGGCGTTTAAAAGGATCTGTAGGGTGTACGCGTTCCAAACTTTTTTTTTTACTCTCTTTTTAAATTCAAGTATTCCTAAAACACACCATGTTTTTAACCCGCTCTGAATATGATCGTGGGGTGAATACATTCTCTCCAGAAGGTCGACTTTTTCAAGTTGAATATGCAATTGAAGCCATCAAGGTAAAACAAACACAACAGAAGCAATATACTTGTTTCTAGTTCATTCGTCTTCACACTCCCCTTTATTAATCCAACGCTGCTTTATTAATAGCTTGGTACCACCGCCATTGGAATTCAAACCTCGGAAGGTGTTGTTCTTGCTGTCGAAAAACGGGTGTCATCAACTTTATTGGAAGCCAGCTCTATTGAAAAGGTCATGGAAATCGATGTGAACCTCGGATGTGCTGTCAGTGGTATGACTGCAGATGCCCGAACAATGATTGAACATGCTCGCGTGGCTTCCCAGGTAACGCTCCAAAAAAAAAGGAAGTGTCAAGATCTCTTGTATATAACATACACTCACCGTTCCCCCTTTTAAAGAATCATCGTTTTGCTTATAATGAATCACTCAAAGTGGAAAGCGTGACACAGAGTGTATGTGATTTAGCTTTACGCTTTGGAGAAAGTGCTGACGGTGAAGAATCCATCATGGTAGGGCTTACAAAACAAACACAGCGTATATAATCTCATCACTCACCTTCTTCCTTTTTATTGTTTAGAGCCGACCCTTTGGTGTTGCTTTGCTTATTGCTGGTGTTGATGAGAAGGGACCTCAATTGTAATTCACTAGAAATAAACGTTTGTGTTTGTGAATGGACTATTTATACTCTCTCTCTTTCTCTCCTTTTTTTTTAGGTTCCATGCTGATCCATCTGGCACATTTATGAAATATCAAGCCAAGGCGATTGGATCTGGCTCTGAAGGTGCACAAACTGAATTACAAAAGGAATACCACAAGGTAAAGGAAAAGAAAGAAAGAAAGAAAGAAAGAAAGAATGATGACAATGAATGGAATCTGACCTTTTCCTTGATAAAGTCTATTACACTCGTAGAAGCCGAAACTCTCGCCATGACAGTATTGAAATCGGTAATGGAAGAAAAACTCAGCAAGACCAATGTGCAATTGGCTTCTGTGACACACAAAGAAAACTTTAGGATATATAGTGAAGCAGAACTACAGACAGTGATTGATCGTTTGTAGCATCAATATCTCAGTGATTACTTTATGATTACCATTTATTTTTTTTATGTGTGGAACTGATGATAGTGCAATAAAAAAATCATGTTTTTGCGATCAAAATTTTGACTTTATGAACGTTTATGATTGAAATGTGCTTGTGGTAGAGATTATGTGTGAGATTATTTGAAATGGGATGTAGCTTTTGTAGTTGTGATAATCGTGACACTCGAGGTAATGCTTATGGAGTCTTTTTTTTTTTTTTTTTTTTTTTTTTTTGCCATTCTAGAGAAGTCATCTGGAAGGATAGGGGTGTTTTTTTTAGGTTATTTCTCCACAAAATCACGATCGATTCGGAAATATGTGTGTCTATCAGTGATTTTTTTAGGAAAACCTGTTTTTAAGGTGCAAATATTATGTTCCGGTTAATTATTCATGACAATGACTAAAATCTGAAATTAAAACAATCAACTTACCCCTCTTATCTGGAAAGGTTGCTAGCGAGCTCCTATTTGCTAATATGTCGTTCTTGTGATCTCTATCAATCCCATATATCTATATTTATTCAATTCTTTTCACGTTTTTGTTTTTTCCATTTGCCCCTCTTTTATTTTACTGACTAATGAGAAAGGAACCACCAGTAACAATCGCTTAATTAGTCCAAAAAAAAAAAAAAAAAAAAAAAAAAAAAAAAAAAAAAAAAACTGATGCATACTATAATACGTTTTCTGTAAAACAAACTGTATATTGTTATTGTAGATATCCCCATTATTAAGATCGGATAAATATTATATTCCCGGATGGAGGAAAAAAGAGACTGCCCCTTGTTTTTATGGTGCATGAATAGGAGGTGAAACCATCTACCCTCAGGGCTATGAAACCAAAGAAATTATCAGTGATGGGATATATATCGTTATACACCGTTAATGCTTCCGAATTGGAAGATTACTCTCTTTTATTTTAACAATGAGAATTGTTTTACTATTTTACTAATATACCGTTGACACGTCAATACCCGAAATTTGACCATTTTATGCACACTGAGTTTGAATATACAGGAAATAAAAATATGTTCCTGAATTGAGACGGTTACAAAGCATTGACGGATAGCGCTCAAATTTTACCCTTCTTTCATATCATCATTTCAGTATGATAAAACTTTTATATAGATTAAGTTTTAATTGATCCACTTCGATGGGTACTCTACTGATATAATGATTTAAGTATAATTCACCCTTTCTCCTTTTTTTATTTTTTCCTGGTTGAACAGTGGGCTTATCTGTACCTCACGTACCATTTCATTTCCCTCTTCTGATATTCTGAATGAAAAAAAAAAGCAACCCCAACCCTAATTTAATCGAAATATAGAGTGCCTATGATCAACGCCATCCATCCTCATTACAATTTTAATTAATGATAACGTGACAAAAAAAAAGTACGGACAGATGATTGCTTTTGTCACTGGATAATTTTTCCAAGATAATGAGTATATCCGCATGCGGATCGACGTTGTATAAGGCGGCCCAGTGGTTTTTTTTTTTTTTTTTTTTAAAAAAAAAAAAGGATACCCAGGTGACTAGGCTGATTAACCTACTTGTCATCTTACATATGCAGAGAGAGCATAAGCACAAGCACTCAAAAATAATGCAACACTTTCCCTACATGTGCACTATGCTGAAAGGACAGCGCCCAGAATCAAACGCTCAATCATGTGAATTACGTTTTTGCATACAGCTGCTCCAAATAATCATTCAGTGAGAAGCACGAGAATGGTGGTTTTTTTTAAAGGGTCTTTCTATTGCCAAACACACTCTAGAAAAAAAAAGAGCCGATTGATTATTTAAAGTAAAAATAGCACAGATAATGCGATACATAATATACACAAGTCATGTTTGATAGATTTGCTTTTTATTATAATGTAATACGATGAAGTGAATAAAAAAATATGATACGGTAAATATGATAAAATGATACTAAAGCTAAGATATATGAATGTGGATTATATCACTAACTAATATATGAGGAAAGATACTATAATACACTAATATGAGGATGATAACAATCACTAGCCTAGTATAAGAGTAATGAATGAATGGAAGGCAAAGTAGGTCGTTGATGATAATAATCTTCATTTTTTGCTGGTGGTGACAAGGAAGGAGAAATCGGCAAATGGGAAGGCGGAGAAGACTTACCCGTGATTTGATAGTTCGAAGATGTGCAGGAAGAAGACGATGAAGACGATGAAGATAAAGATAAGGAAGAAGATGACGGGGAGGAGTATAATGGTGTCGAAGCCCTTGCTAAAGCCTGGTACCTAGTATTGCATTCCATAGGTTGCGGCAGTTTTTCACGATAATAATCTTGACGTTGACTTTGTTGCTGCTGATAGGGAGTAAATCCAACAAGAGAGGCACGCCTTTTTTGGTCGCAGGGGGCATCAGCATACATTGTGGGTGTTGCCAAAGTTGTTGTCGAGTGGTGATCCATGGCTGTACATGACGAAAGAGCTGGGCTAGGTGGTAATGCAATGACACTGTTGCTATGGCGTTGATGATAATGTTGTTGATGGTAATAATGTTGTCTTTGTGGTGATGTTTTTAAGTGATGAGTTTGCTTTTGACAAGAGTTGGCATCAGAAGGTGGAGTCAAGGGAGGAGTAGACTGTGGTGGTGTTAGACGCCGGACAAACAAGTCTCGCTGTCCATAACGGCATGGTGATGATGGGGATAACGTGTGAGTCCGGGAGTGTCTTGTTAATTCGTCCGATCTTGAGAATCGTTTACCACAACCAGGATACAGGCAAGGGTGAGGTTTTTCACCAGTATGTGTTCGGATATGTCGAGTTCGATGTTCCAGCCGAAAGAAAGCTTTGGAGCACATGGTGCACTTGTATCGTCGTTGTACTGAAGCGTTGGATTTTCTGTTCATCGTGGAAAGTAAGTGGGAGAATGATCTAATTTTTTTTTGTGGGGAGATATTGAGAATGAAGGGTGTTTGAGATGGAGATGGGCAGTTTGAATGTAAAGAGAATGAAATGATAGGTAAATTTCAAGAAATTGTAGTGGAGACAGTGTTGTAATAGTAATTGAAATGGGGTGACAGTGTAGGCAGAGAAGAGAGTGAGAAGATAAAAAAAAAAGGTGAAGAGGAAAGAGAAGGGAAGATAAATAAAAAGTAATTTTTAAAAGTCCTCTTATACCTTTAATGCTGTGGGCAAAAAAAGGAAAAAAAAATAATCTCTGACCCCTCATTTTAACGTCAAAGCAACAAAAAAGCGCCTCAGACATAATTGTTTAGTCTCAAAACTTATTAGCCCTAATTTTTTCCCACTTCTTTTTCCATACATATACATAGAAATTCAGTCTCCTTGAAATGATTTTCTGAACGGGGATAGCAGTAAAGTGTGATGATATTCCTCCTCCTCCTCCCCCCCTGAATCACATTTTTCATTTTGATTTGCTACCTAAAAGGACCCTTGGTTTCCTATTTTAGTTTAATCAAACAATTTGCTGGAAAAACTTGGCCCATATATACAAAGTCGAAAGACGGGGCCGAAAAAAAAGGACTCACTCACATTTAAAATTCCGCCATATGCAAAAAAAGCATGGACCATTGATTATCCTGCATTCAGCGTTTTCCTATATCCCAACTTTTGGCATCAGCAGTAGTCCGCCTCTTTTGAAGAAAAATATAAGGGAGGAGGGAAAACACACACACTACGAAAAAAATAAATAAATTAAAGAAGAGGAAAAAACTTCGTCAACATCATAACAATTACCATCTGGTATCGCCATCGTTGTAGTGTAATAATGATAGGTACATACTATACACCCCATTATCTACTCCACGATAAAATAGTTAATATATGTACTTGTGATTGATTAAGAAAATTATTTTCATATTAGTAAAACGCAATAATTGTAATCAATTTTCATTTTAATGCAGGGCTTTTTAATATTCCCGTGAAAAGAAGAAGCAACAAAACTAGGAGGGAATAAAAAAGAATAAAAGAATTCTAAACCTATCATTGTCGTCATCCAAGTGCATAACCCATCAGTTGATTCACTAAATCACGATATCATACTTATCATACCCATTACATCCTCACGCAAGTCTGTTGTATCATCAGGAAAATCATTGGCACATGAAAGCGTTGAATGTGATCCAAAGGAGACAACACGAGCCTATTAAGGAGTTCAGTTTTTAAACGTGTGATGGTATTTTTGAATCAATATATCTATATGAAAGATTTCATAATCAACAGAGGTGGCCACAGCACATGGAGTCATCATTTTGCTTTTACTGTTTTCCACTACCCCAATGTCGCTTTATGTAATCATAATCTTCATTCAAGGGCTTCCCCTACCTTCTCTAACCTATTGTAGTAACATTTGTCAACCAAAGTTTTATCCCCCCGCCCAAAAAAACATCGAATTCCATATAATGTAAATGTATTTTATTTTGACATACAAAAAAATGAAAAAAAAATATAAAACTATATACTATATAAAAAATATATAAAGAGAGGAATCAATCAAGTCTAATCTAAGGAGTACATCTACCAGTGAATCGAGGATAGAGCGAACAATCACGAACAGTGTATCTGTTGAGCAACCAAGCAAGGAAGCGTTCAACACCAAGGCCATAACCACCATGGGGAGAAGTACCATACTTGCGTTGATCAGTGTACCAGTAGTAAGGAGAGGGATCAATGCCTTCTTTCTTATATGCTTCCAACAATTCGTTCTAATAAACCATTCACAAAAAAGGTGATTAAATATATACATCAACCACATTAGTATAATGTAATTTTTCTCTTTCTTACCATATCGTTCATTCTCATACTACCACCAACAATTTCACCAACATTAGGCATCAATACATCCACACTTTCAGTCACAGATCGGTCGTCAGCACATTTTTGCATATAGAAGGCCTTGATATCGGCAGGGAAGCGACATAGCAGAATAGGACGGTTGATCTTGTCAGTCATAGCACGTTCAGGAGCTTCGGGAATATCTTCACCGTATTGATAGTAAGAGCCATCTTCCTTTTTAATGTCATTGTCCTTAAGGTATTTGATAGCATCGGCATAGTCCATACGCAAGAAAGGTCGAGCAGGAGGTTGGAAGCCGGGGTTGAGCTGTTCGACTAATTGGCGAGTAGGTTCGTGAGCCATAATACGGTCAATCACATCGCAAATCAAATCTTCAATGCAGTCCAACATATCTTCAAAGGACAAGAACACCATTTCAGCTTCCAAATGGGAGTATTCAGACAAGTGACGACGAGTGTGAGATTTTTCGGCACGGTAAGATTCAGCAAGACAGAACACATCGCCAAGGGCAGGAAGACAGGTTTCGAGATAAAGTTGAGATGATTGGGTCAAATAAGCCTAAACACCGCACCCATAAAAATTAACAGTAAATAAGCAATGTCTTTTCTTTTATTGTGTCACACTTACGTTTTGACCGTAGTAGTTGAATTCAAACAATGTCGATCCACCTTCGACTTGAGTTTGCACCATGCAAGGAGGAGTAACTTCGGTATAACCACGAGAATCATAATGCGCACGGAATGCCTTGATCACTTCAGCACGAGCCTTCAAAACGGCGGAAGATGTTTCACCACGAAGAACCAAATGTCTGTTATCGAGTAAATAGGAAGGATCGGCATCAGGTGTCACTTTGCTGTTGAATGCTTCTTCGCCATCAGGTGCCTTGCCCACTAATTCCCAGTAGTCGACCACCAATTCGTGATTGTCAGGTGCCTTTTTACCTTCAGGGAGAGCGTTGATCACACCATAAACAGTAATGGTTGATTCAGTTGTGAGTGTGATAGCATCGAAGGTGTGACACTATGTACAAAATATAATAACAGAGTCAAAATAAAAATCTACGCATTCCCTATTTATGTGATCTATTCTATTTACCAATTCACCGGTAAGCACACATTGTAAGTAGCCAGAACCATCACGAAGGATGACAAACATCATGTCCTTGCCTTGTACACGGAGACGATGGACCCAACCGGAGACCTTGACCCGCTTTCCACGAGATTCCACACCTTGGCGGATCTTGATCTATATATGAATAAAGCAGAGATTAAGTAATTGACTTACCCCTCGTCCACTACATTGGTTTTAACTTACCTTTTCAGCCTTGGGTAAAGAAGTATCTTGAGTCAATACAATAGATTTGGCATGTTCCAAAGCCTTAGCTTCTTCGGCAGCCTTCTTCTTCAATTCTTCGTCTTGCTTTTGCTTTTGTTCTTCTTGCTTCTTCAATTTGCGTTGTTGTTCCACCAAAGTCTTTTTAGCCTTTTTGAGAGCAGCGCCAGAAACATCCTTATAACCTTCGGCATCCTTTTTGACGACAACTTTGACGTTTTCACCATGAGTTTCAAGAGCTTTCAACACTGTTTTAAGAGGAGAGGCTTCGGTACCAGCGCCTTCATCGGTGCCAGTCAATTCGTCAACGTATACCGCTATTATAAGAAATAAATAAAAACAAGCCCCCAAGGCCCAGTCAGTGTCAAAAATTTTCGTACTTTTTTTTTATGATATAAATACAGTAGTAGTTTTCTGTATCGTGAAGTCAGGTCTTTCACTTACTTTCAGTAATAGCAAGCTTTTCAGCAGCTTCAGAGATTTGAGAAGCCATATTTTTTTTTTTTAAAAAACAAAGAGAAAAAAAAGAAAAAAAAGGAAACTCTTGTTTTTTTTCAACCTCTCATATTTCCCAAAAAAAAAAAAATTATGAATCATTGTGACCGGACTTTCCAATTTTGGGAGAAGGCTTTCTTTTCAGTCAGGGCGCATTTTCAGACCCTTCTCGCTACCCTTTGTTTTTCAGGTTAACATGAACAACAGCAATAATGATGCCGAAAATCGCTCAATAGTTATCATTACCGAAGACTCCATACCGACGTTGGATAATATTACACAACAAGTACAAGATGACGGTGCTGGTGCCATTAGCACTTTCTCAGGAACAACACGAGATACATTCGAAGGTATAATAATAACGATATTATAGTAATATTTTTACATATATATATATATATATTATATTTGTTAAAAATAGTCTTTTTGTAGGGAAACGGGTAATTCAATTAGAGTACGAAGCATATGATAAGATGGCAGTCAAGGTACTCGAAACGATTATACAAGAAGCTCGACAAAAATGGGAACTAGTGAATGTAGCAGTATATCATCGAACTGGGATTGTACCTGTTGGGCAAACAAGTGTGGTGGTGGCAACGTGCTCTGTCCACCGGGCGGATGCTATCTATGCGACTGGCTACATTATCGATGAACTGAAGGCTCGATGTCCCATTTGGAAAAAAGAAGTTTACGAGGACGGCAGTGTATGGAAAGGGTCATGTGCTGGATGCCAATCAAGTAGTAGATAGTATTTATTACTAGGTTAGAATGGTTGTATTTTTATTGGGGTAATTATGGTGTGTGTGTATATTTGTGCGAAGTGGGGTTGGACAGATGTCCTGAAACAATAGCAATAAAATTGGATTACTACATTCGGGGTTCTAAAATATTTACTTCTTCACATTGAGTTACATTCTTATTTTCGTTTATATTCTCTTGTACTTCTTCATCATATACATATTCCTCTATCTTGTACATTATATATTTGCCCATTCATTTACTTTATTACTTATATACTATTGTGGCTCATCCCTTCATTCTCTTCTTTCTCCATTGTATTTATTGACTCCCTCCTACTATCAAGTCTTCCATTCCTCTTACTTCTTTTATTGTCACTTATCGTCATCAATATTTCATCACTGTCATATATACGCGCCTATTGTTTTTTTTTCAGGTACGAAAAAAAACGGGATACGTTGTTGAACACATTTCTAACATGCTGATGGTTTTTAGGGCTATCAAGAATTCTTCCTTCCAGACTCCTTGCTATTCTTCACAGTGAATTATGTCTTTAATGGAACAACATCCCTCCTCTATTCCCACTGTATCATCAGAAAGCCAGTCGTCTGTGACTGAAGTCAAAGATGTAGCCAATTCATCCAATCCTCTTTCGTAAGTATCTCATACTAAATGCTTCTTCCTACCTTTGTAGCCAATACTAATACCGCTTATACTCTACTTAAACTATATAATAGTGACGATATACAACCTCACTATAACACACCAAATTCAACAAAAATGACGATGAACAGGACTTATTCACCTGTGCCTGGTGCTCATGGTAGTGGTACTCTGTATTCTCCGTCATTCTACAACCAACTCAGCACTGGTATGCATCATCAAACTGCCACTTTACCTTCACCCCCGTTTATACACAATGCCGCTGGCGCACCATCATCTTCTACTTCAAATCTACCGTATTCAAATCATTATCAACATTACCCAGGCGCCCCCAATCTTCCCTTGACCTCCCTACTTCCCGCACCTTCTCATCGAGCTATGCGAACAGTTTACCTCGGCAATCTTGCTCCTGATACTCAAATCTCGGATATTTTGGATCAAATTCGATCGGGAGTCTTGGAAACAGTTCGTCCCCTTCCAGAAAAGAATTGTGTCTTCCTTACTTTTGTTGATGCTGGTGCCACCGCTCATTTCTATCATCAAGGATTCAGACGTCTGCTTACAATTAAGGGAATGGAATTCAAGCTCGGGTGGGGGAAACCAAGTGATCTACCAACCAATATCGGTCTTGCGTTACAGCATGGTGCCAGCCGGAATGTGTTTCTGGGCTCATTGGATGAAAACGTCAGTGAAGATGTGATTCGGGAAGATCTGAAACGATTTGGAACAATTGAACATGTGCGGCTCCTCCGGGAAAAGAAAATTGCCTTTGTCCATTTCTTGTCCATTGCCAACGCTATCAAGTGTGTCAACAATCTACCCAACGAAGATGAATGGCAAAACCGTCGCATTTCTTATGGAAGAGATCGATGCTTCCCAAATGTTATCAACACAACCGCCGCAGCCATGGTATATACCAACGCATCTACACAGCCACCATTACCACAGCCATATCATCACCCAATCCACGTACAGCATGATGCGTACCATGTGCGCTATTCGCCCTCATTTGCATACGATCCATATACTGGAGCAACGATAGAAAGCTATGTGACAACTCCGTCTCCCCCTCAGGTACATCACCATCACCATCACCATCATCAGCCTACAGTACCTTCGACTAATACTGCTCACGTAATTCCTTCTCCTTTGACTCCAGCACTGGCACCATCTATGCACGGCAACATGACAGCAGCAACAGCAACAGCAGCGGCAGCAATTTATCATCACCATTCTTCTCAGTCAGGGAAAGGCTCAACAAATTTACTGACAGGTGTGTCCAATCGTACGATTTATCTCGGTAACATACATCCTGATACGACTTGTGAAGACATCTGCAATGTGGTGCGTGGTGGGATACTCAGCCAGATACGATACATGGTGGACAAGCATATTGCCTTTCTGGTGTTTGTCGATCCTATGCAGGCGCTCCAATTTTTTAATCAATCCAACTACTATGGCATGGTGATCAAGAGTCGGCAACTCAAGATCGGGTGGGGCAAGCCGTGTAGCCTATCGGGGAATGTCATCCAAGCTGTTCATAATGGTGGCTCACGCAACGTGTATTTGGGCAACATGGAGGGCGATGAATCGATGAGTGAAGAAAAACTCAAACAGGATTTTTCCGAATATGGCGATATCGAACTAGTCAACACTCTCAAGGAAAAGAACTGTGCGTTTATCAATTTCACCAGTATTGCGGCTGCCATCCGTGCCATTGAAGGAATACGTACCAAGGAAGAATACAAACGGTTTCGCATCAACTACGGGAAAGATAGGTGTGGCAACCCTCCAAGATCATCGCCTTCGCTTCCGAAGTCAACATCTGAATTAATGGAAACGACCACCACAACAACTTCATCATCATCAACTTCAACAACTAACAGCGTGACAACACCTCCATCGACTCGTAGCAATATTACCCATACCGTTCTTCCTTCCAACGAAGATGATTTGTTAGGTCTAGATGGATCAGATGCAACAGTTGTCAACACAAATGGATTGGAAATGACGTCCGCCGCATTTACTTCAAACGATTCGCATACTGTGGACCCTCTTACTGACTTGGTGACTGATCTATCTCGTCCTGATCTAGTTACAAATGCTGCTCTGAATTAAAACAACAGCAACAACAAAAAACGGGCATTTCATTGTAAGTAGAAAACAAAGCATAACAAAAAACAAAAAAAAAAAATCTAAAAAAACGACCACACACAATTTTTATTAATGACAATGTTTTACTTTTTTTTTTTAGGTATCACTGGTGACAACTCGATGGAGGTTCTCATTACAAGATATTAGTATATATTTATTTTTTAGCATAGTAATTCTCTCCTTCCCTTCTACTAGTTTGCTTTTTAAGTAGTGTTGATAACAATGGCATTGTCCACTCGTCCCCCTGTTTTTGCATAATCTATCTTCTACTTTACTATTTACTCTTTTATTTACACGCACACACACTCATTTTATACTATACTAGATTCATATTGATATTTTACTTCCAAAACAGCATCCTAATAAATAAATATATATTTATATCAAACAAATTGACTTTGACTAATGGGTTAGCGGTTGACTTGTATATATTATATCAGACGGGAGGTTGTTGAACCAAGTTTTTTTTTTATGAAATTAGACAATCCCCTTTCATTTTACACCTAAATGGGCGATCCCTTAAGCTCAGCTTGCTTCAGTTTGAGCTTCTTTTATTATCCCAGGTGCAAAAATAAAACAAAACAAAAATAACAAGTTGAATATGATATATATATAATACGTCCTATATCATGGAAGCTATGCTGAAGGCTCGGTGAAGGCTGATGAATATGAATGGTAGAGTGGAATACGACTACGCTTCATCTCATGTTACCTACAACGGTCAACCTGTCGCTAAGCCTCAAGGGGTGAGAATGGGGCAAGTAATCGTAGATAAGCCAGAAAACAGTGCAGAAGGTTCTATATAGGCGGCTACACGTACATACAATGTGGCCTACATTATTTATATGATTGGTCGGGCAGTAATATGACTACAGTAGATTGTAACAGTAGTATGACTACAGTACTGTAGATTGCAAAAGATATATGACTGTCAAGCAGTTCTTGGGTCACGAAGGAAAAGTGGTTATAGAGGGTACATTAAAGAGCGAGTATCCGGTAGAACTTTTACAAAACACATATACAATGGTTCAGAGGATGGTTAATAAAAAGAACATATTTTATTGAGGCGTATTGATAGATACTAAAACTAAAGATGAGGGATTCATTGTGACAACGGATCCATTGAAAGTAGAATGAGAGAGACTAATGGTAGAGTTGAACAATGACCAACACTTATCCAATAGGTAACTACAGAAAGGAGGTGCAGTAATATATTGTACAAGGCATGAGAAGGATTATCAGGGCATCTGTTATTGAATCATATCAGCGTCAACACTAATAGGAAAGTGGTGATGGTAAAAAGGGAGCTATTCTAGAAGACATGAAAGAGACTAATGGGACATGTGTCATTGAGATAAGTAAAAAGAGACATATTTATTCAGATATAGATACAACCTATGGACGAGCTAAAATTAATCTAAGCTAATGAAGACTTCAAGAAGCCTGCTAATGGTGTTCCCAGGATTCTGAATCCAAAATGAAAGGGTTTCCCCATGCATCTTGTAATCCTGAGCTGAAAACCCTTCTAAACTAATCCTGACACTATTCTAAGTTCAATATAGCCCTATAGAAGTTGAATGGTGAAGAAAAAATAAAGAGAAAAAAAAAATAATCAACAAGAAAGAGAGCCACAATGGCGGGAGAGAGAGAATAAAACATTTCACGTGGGCGGAATTTGAAACGCTATCAGCCTTGCTACAGTTTATTCACCTTCAATTGAGATGAAGTATAAATAAATTGAGACGATGTCAAAATGAAGTTGGGTTTGGGAAAATAAGAATTTGGGATAGTGGGAAAGTATTTTGGGTCGAGGAGCAATTATTTTGGAATGGGGAAGAAATGACATTGACATGCGCCAAATAAAAACTGGCAGGGCAAATGCATTGTCGATATTGTCAAGCACCGATTCCTAGTGTCAGAGTTGGAATTATAATACCGAATATACATTTATTTTAGAGCATGAATATCCAAAAAAAAGAAACAAAAGAGAAACAAAACTGCAGCTCAGGGCAAATGCTTTGTCGATATTGTCAAACACCGACTCCTGGTGTCAGAGCTGACCTAACACCTTTGACGTCTTTTTTTCTTTGTTTGCGGCATCTCAATTTTTTTTTTTTTGTGTGTCTATAATAAATTTACCTACGTCTTTAATTTTATCTCTCATCGTCTGAAAAATTCTAGCAGGTGTCTCAATTTTCAATGCCCATCGTCCAACAGAAATTGCACTTCGTCTCAATTGAAACTTGAAACACCGTTAAAAATCGACCTTTTTCGGTACCCGCTTTACTGTTTAAAGGCGACCAACCAATCTAAACACCCCGCCCTCGACAAATCAACAATTCATTTTACAAGTTTTAATAAAATAGTGATTCTATAATACAGCACAAAAATAATTTACTTGATATAATGATACACTAATAATTTCTTTCAAGAAAAAAAGCTAAGTGACATTAAGTCGAGTCCTGTCCGTTCATCAACGAGATATAGCCTTTTGCACCTTTTGAGCCACGAAAACAGCCGTTTATATCATCTGAGAAGGAGACATAGGACAGTTAGTTTTATCAAATACAGAGAATCTCGATGACACCAGTCGATCTTTCAATGCTGCCTTGCATGAATTTAGAAAATGACTGTGGTGAATGCATGAAAAAAGAGTGGTGAATGATGATGCATAAAAATATAAATAGCTATGAGTGCAGAGAAGCAGGGTTATTGAAGCATACTGGAAGATTTTTGGCGAGAAGGTCATTATTGAATAGCGATTGACACAGATTGGATGCTTTGACATAATCTCACCGCAGAAAATGGTATTCCATGAACTTGTTTCAATAGAATATCATACCTCCGAGAGTTATATATATATGGACAAGAAAAAATTGCAATTCCTTTGTTCAATGATATACATAAGCGAAAATTAGTTTTATGCCATGACAAGGTACTGTAAAGTGGGACAGTAGTTCTGTGGCAAGTTATGATATTATAAGATAGAACATAATGAATCGACAAGAAGGTCAGCCTATGAGATCATAAATACAGTATAGTGAAGGGGGAAATAAATACAACACTATACACTTCGTAAACATAATATAAGTAAAAAAAAAAAAAAAAAATAAAAAAAAAAAAGTTGGGTACAACTTCTTCAGGTAGCAAAAAATCGTTTTTTTTTTTTTTGAAATTGTGAGAGTATCGTAAGCCATACACGTCCTGGATTTTTAACATAATAGGAAAGGATGCCGCATAGGGTATCAGATACTATTATATAATTATATTGACTGGGCGCAAGTTTAAAGGGAGGTTTAAAATATTGATTGTTCATATAATAAAAGTAGTTGCAAGGAGAAATATATAAAAACAATGAACAGAGGCATATCATAGGGAATGTATACTAAAGCGACGTGTAATATAAATGTTATACAGAAGGCATATCAAAAGTGAAGTCAAATATATAAGGTACATTTAGTATGAATGTTTTTTATTGATAGAAACAAAAGATATATCACTATTACTAATACTAATATAATAAAGCTAAAAAAAGAAAACCACTGACTAAAAATTAGTACTATACTAAACGAGAGGGGGATGAGGAGCTCCAGCTATGCAGAAAAAAAAAAGATCAAGCCAGTTCAGGTTTTAATTCCAACATCTTCACAGAAGGATCACTGGTCACATTATGTCTTGCCACACGTTTCAATAACGAAGTAATGATATCCCTATTGCGTTCATTTTTCTTGATGCGTTTACGGAAGCGCATCAAAAAGTCCTTTGTTGACATGGTGCGACCACGAAGCGTTTCCACTACTTCTTCTTCCGTGATCAGACTACTATCATCTGTTGAGCCACCGCCACCACTGCTCGAAGGAGATGCTGCAGATGAAGAGGGTGATGTGTGCGTATGACGAGGCGAGGTAATGCGCTGCTGTTTTCCATGTCGATGCTCGTGATCGTCCGCTTTTCGTTTTTTCACCACACCACCATGATCCGAATGAGGAGAGGAAGGAGGAGGACTGCTGCTACCACTGCGGATGGGAGATGATGATAGGGCACGAGTGGGTGAAGCTTCCCGTCTGATGGAGGGCGAGCCTGGCCGGCCAATGGGTCTTGACATGCTTTCCTTTTTCTTCGGGCCCTTCTTCAATCCAGGTTTGGTCACAACGTTTTTCTTTTTGAGCGATGGGGTGGATTTAGATGATACTTCTTGCTGTTGCTTTTCCTTGTCCTTTGTTTCCTTGTCAGATCCTTCTTCGTCGTTGTCCGAGTCGGTTTCAAGTTCTTCTTCCTAGTAAGAAATAAAAAATAAATGATTAATATATATATATATATATGTATATATTTATTCACATTTGCGATTTCGGTGTTGAAATTACTTACACTTGTAGCATAGGGATCCTTATCTTCATCACTTTCGTATGCACGGTTCTTCTCCAAATCTCTGACCAGTTTGCGCATTTGCTATATATTCAATAACAAAAAAATAAATTAACCAAATTGTACAGTTTGTAGTTCATCACTGATAAAAACATTCGTCATACAAGGCCAGAGCAGCGATAACTTACCTTGCCTTCAGAGGTCAATTTAGCTTCATCAATGTCATCCATGTCTTCGTCTTCTTGATTTGGTGCATAACCTTTGTGTTCCTTCTTGATACGTTCCTTCCCATCCTTGATATCTTCATCTTCCATTTCGTGATCATTGCCGCCTTCTTCGTCATCCTGGAACACATCATCGAAATCTAAATCATCAATATCCGAATCCTAAAAAAAAAAAAAAAAAAAAAAAAAAAAAAAAAAAAAAAAAAAAAAAAAAAAAAAAAAAAAAAAACGTTCAATACAATCAATATTTTCCATGCTTTCAGTCAATCTGCTATCACTTACGTGTCGTTTTCCTCCAGTTTCAGTATCAGAGCCACCGCGCCTAACATCAAAAAGAGGCAAATTAGTAAAGAAAAAAAAAAAAAAGGGATCATTCATATCACCAATTATTCTAACCTTGATTCACTATGATCAGATATCTTAAACCGTGACTTTGGAGAGGATGATCCTTCACCGGAATCTTCATCACGTTTTAACATCATCCATCGATTGCTATCATGCTTTGCTTGTTTACGTTCTTTCTTCAGCTAATTTGATGATGTTAAAAAAAAAAAAAGAATGAGCATATAGTAAGCCAAACTAGAGATTCTATTATGGTGATAATATACCTGTTCTTCCACCTCATCAGCATTCAAAGTACGAATGTGTCGTTTACGTTGGAATTTGTACCATCGATCAAGCGGCACCACCTTGAATCCATTTTCCTAATCCATTGCAAATAGTAAAATAGAGAAAACCTGTCAGTATATGATACTGCTCCATCCATTCTATGTTCTGGTTTTATATGAGTCTTACGGTCAAAACAAAAAGAACGTAATCAGATCGTTGTCCACCTTCCAAAGTGCCCGTAAAACTATTGGTGCCGTTAAAGTCCTCCAGAATCCAAGGCCTATGTTCTTGTTCCTTTAGTTCACGAGTATCTTCCTTGGCCAAGTAGATTTGCTTTGTCCGTTTCTTGAATAACATTTGTTTGTTTCTGGTAGCACCACCCATAGGAGCAATGAGTGATGTATCCGCACCTGTTTTTGGTCCTTGTTGATATTTGTCATAACGTTGCTGTTGATATTGCTGTTGTTGATTGCCGCCAGTATTATTATTAGGGGTGTTTGGACCATTGGTATCTGTCTTTGATGGGGATGACGTTTCCCCTGATAATGTGGAAGAGTTCGTGGCGTTAGCGTCGCTGGTAATGTCACCGCCAAGATTGTTGCTGTTGCTGTTGTCCATGTTGAATCTATGTTGCTGTTGTTGTAATCGGTTGTAATAATCCTTTCGATGTAGCTTGACAGGCCGTGAGAATTCAGCCATATCGATGTTTTTGTGAGAATCTTTGAAGTCAATCAAGTTTGTTTTGCTTCCAGCCCGTGCACAAGACAGGAGTTGAAAATCATTGTAAGGAATGGCTTGAGGTTGTGGTTGTTGCTGTTGTCGTTGTTGTTGAAGATGAGACATACCTGGGCGTTGTGCTGGCATTCCACGCCCACGGCCTCTTGATTGTGGTCTTCCAGTGTTGAATATACCACCCATATGTGTGCTCTAGAATGGATATCGTAAAAAGAACAAAAAAAAAAAAAAAAAAAAAAAAAAAAAAAAAAAAAAAAAGAAAAAGAAAAAGAAAAAGAAAAGAACACAGCTACCAAAGACAAAAAAGTGACGACTCGCAGCGGCATTTAAAAACGCCATGTCTCATCTAATGGGCTCATACACAGAGACTGTTCTGCGATTCTGATGACTTTCAAAGTCAATAGGTTCAATTAAAAATATCAAAATAATAACATGAGCAACAAATATAAAAAAAGAAGCAATAATGGGATCATTGCTTGAAAAAGAGTAATTGGCGCAAGCGGGCAGTGAATCAGGAACAATAAAGGATGAAAAGGAGTGGACGATAAAAATAGGTAGCCAGCACCACCTACTTACTTTTCAGTCGCATTGCCATGGCAGAACATTGTACTTGATCAAAGATAATCTACCACTATATAATTAATTCATTAACAAACAGGGATAACAGTTAAGTAAAGCATTAACGATAGAAAAATAATGATCGCTTTATTTGGATAAAAAAAATGCATGATGAAGGGGCGTAAAGAAGCACCCCTCAAAAAATAATAAAAAGAGTAATAATATATAAGTATGATGATAAAAATAGAGCTATAATAAATAATAATAACTAACTAAATAATGGATGCAATAGGAGACATATGAGAGTTTTGATTACCGTAAGGGCGACAATCAGATGCTAACACAGTCGAGTTGTTGGGTATCAGAAAAGAGGATGTGTGTTGTAAAAAGTCTTCATCATCTTGAGGAATCACAAATGCATTGTCGCCCATAGGAGAGAGAGATTTTGCTGCGAGGGCCATATCAAGGGGTGTGATAGGTTGTTGTTGTTGCTGTTGCTGAGAATCAGGTGTTTTGGGCTGATCATCATCGTCGTCGTCTTCTTCATCATCGGTTTCTTCAATATGACACAATGGAGAGTGATGGTGTTCAACATACGGTTGTTCCATGGGCGAATCACTTAGATCCGATGATGTTGATGATGATATTTCTGTTGTAGATGTTGATGAAGTTGTCATTACGTCTTCCAATGGAGAAGTCATATCATCATCTTCAAAAGCCATCACCCTTCTATTATTTCTAGCTGTTCGTTTTTGCAAGAATTGTTCAGCCTTGCAAAGAGTGTTACACAGTAATAGCCGTTCTCGAACATTGTATTGAGGTCGATTCCGCTTATCATCACGATCCAGTTTCTTGATGGCTAAGCTATATGCTTTGTTGGCGACTTGACGAGGGGATAAATTGCTGTTGCTGGAGAAGATGCTACTAGGAGCTCGGCTGTTGGATTTATGTTGTTGACTTTTTGTCCAAAGTAGAGAGGCCATCGTGCAATAGATTATCGTCGCTTTTTAAATTATTGTTGGTGCTGTTGATGATAGACAGTACAATATGGTTCATGGAATAACGGAAGGTCAGATATTAAAAGAAAACTTCGAGGATTGATCTTCCCTTCTTTGACGAAAAGAAAGAAAAGTAAAATAAAGGAGAGGAAGAGAAAGTGTGAGTCAAAGCAAAAAAAGTTTTTTCTCCACACCTCTTTTTATTCATTTTTCCCAACTCCGCTCCCTCACGGCCAAAACCGGAATTCAGTCTGCGTTACTCATATGAAAATAGCTGCTTACCTTTACAGGAAGCCATCCAGATCAGTGGTGCACTTGAAGGAATAGCAAAAAGATCGCATCTCTCCCTTTTAAAAAATAACACTGACCTTCTCCTCTTTCTATTTTCTCGTCAAGACCTAATAATACATCATAAATTCTTTTGCATTTCTTTGTATAGTATAAACAATTTTTTGTAGCGCACAATCAATTTGTTTTTCAATGACTCACTGCTTCGTTCTGAGGGGTTTTGATTCAGTGGAGAATAAAAAAATAAATGAAGGGGCATGGGCGGCACCAGATTTAGCGCAAATGTTTCGATTGAAATGCCGAACTATGAAGTCATCTTCGAGATAAGGATCAAAGTGTGCGCTTGAGGGGTATTCAGCTATGAGATATTAAAGTGATTAAGCTCATTATCGATAAACTATGATGATATGGATAGATGACGATGTGGGCAAAAAAAAAAAAGAGACACACAAGGAACAAAAAAAAAAAAAAATACAGCCGAACGACAATACAAAATAAGGTACATCCGATATTTTTATTTCTAAAACAAAGAGGGAAAAGGGGAAAAGCATAAATCTAACTAATAACAAATGATAATACTACACTAACACTATCATTAGTGTTGAAACTAAAGTCTTGATATGACAGCCGTCTATTGTAATCCAGAATGGCGAAGTAATGCATTGACATCCACCTCGTTTCTACCACGGAAGTCTTTCCATACTTGCGCTGGTGCTGTGCCTCCACCCAAGGCCAAGATGGTATCACGATATCGTTGTCCTACTTCCGCCACTGAATCGCCCTTGGCTTCTGCTTCCTCAAAAGCACCGTAAGCATCGGCAGAATATGTTTCAGAATATTTGTATCTAGAAAAAAAAATGATATAGAACGTGAGATGAGGAATAGATACAATCGTAAGATGGTCAGCTGTATCTAGCGGCCCTTTTCTTCTTTTCTATCTACTCACGAATAATAGCCCGCTGCATATCCTCCTCCAAAGATGTGTGCAAAGCTACAAAGGAATCGATCTTCGGATAAACGAGGTATCAAAGTTGTTTCCTGCGCCACATTCGCATCGACATCGAACACCGTAGGTTCACCAGGATTTGTGGGAGGCGTGAACCTTGAATGGAGTGCCAAATCTACCTTGGAAAAGTGGATCTAAAAAAGCAAATGCAAAAGATAGATAAAAAAAAAAAGTCAGTATATCATGGGACCGTTTTGTCCGTTGTTTTTTAATATACCTGTCGTAACATGGCCATACCGCTAAGGAATTGCCGATTTTTCACTAATGCATCCACCATATCCTTTGGCATGGGATCACCTGTACGATAATGTCCTGATAGTCTCTCCAACCACTTGGGTTCACTACAAAAGTTTTCCATGAATTGCGATGCAACCTAGAACGTCACGGGATCAGTATATGTGTTATTTTCGCTCTCTGTCGCACATGTACACAGTCTAGGCTTACCTCAACAAAATCCCATTCCACACCATTGATTCCAGAAGCCTCAGCGTAATCCACACGAGTCATCATCTGTATATGGATATCAAAACAAAGCAATACAAAAATGTTGAAGTTAAATATTTTGCATTCATCTAAGAATACCCTACAAGTTGCATGCCACTCTTTTTCCCACTTACATGTTGAAGACAGTGACCAAATTCATGGAATAAGGTTTCGACATCACGGAATTTCATCAAGGATGGTGTATCAGCATCTTGTGGACTCGCTTGATTGCAAATGAGATAAGCTATAAAAAATGAAATAAAATAAATGCAATGTAAGTGTATCTGTTGATAGATTAAGCCAAAAATATAATATATTCTTACCAACGGGCAAAGTGACATGTCCATTCTTGTCCTTGTAACGTGAGGTAACAGCATCCATCCAGGCACCACTGCGTTTTTCTGAAGGACGTGAGTAGAAATCACCATAAAAGTACGCCTTGACCTTGCCCTTTTCAGATACTTCAAACACTTTGACGTCGTCGTGCCATCGAGTAATGTTGTTCTTATCCATTTCGTTTTGATCGAGTTCACGTACTTGTATGCCTAGTACCTGGTCAGCCACATCAAACAAGCCTTGCATCACCTTGGGGAAGGCAAAGTATTCCGAGATGGTTTCTTCGTCATATTTGTAAAGTGATTTTCTGTATTGTTCCGACACATATGCGGTATCCCACGGAGCCAAGGTGTTCTGACCTTCATCGAATGAATAGTGTAAATGTTCTACGGCAAATCGGGTCATGGCATCCAGTTCCTTTTTCGCATGATCTTTCGACGAGGTTTGCAGTTGGTCTAACAAGTTTTCGGCGGTTGTCAATTCGTTTGCCATTTTCACCGAGAGTGATAAGTCTGCATAAGTGTTGTAGCCGAGTAAATTTGCCTTTTCCTGTCGTAGGGTTAGAATTTCATTGATGAGAGGTTCGTTGTTCAGAGCGCCTTGAGAAGCCTTGGTCACATTCGCCTTGTAAATATCTTCACGGAGAGCGCGATTGCTGCAGTTCATCATCAACGGACCATATATGGGGAAATCCAATGTGATGCAGTATTCGTTATTGTCCAATCCTTGCGCAACACCATTCTTTTTCAGTGTTTCCAAAAAAGCATCAGAGCACCCAGCCAGTTCTTCCTTGTCCGTAATCACCTTTTTGAAAGCCTTGGTAGCATCCAGCACATTGTTCCCAAATCCAAGTGATAGTTGCGACAAACGTTCAGAGATTTCATTGAAGCGTTTCTTTTCAGCAGAGCCTTCAGGGAAGCCAATACCAGTGTGTTTCATGTCACGGAGAGTCTGATCCACAATACGTTGTTGTACCTTGTCTAATTTTTGCCATTCCCCTGAGCTTTTCAACCCTTCCAATGCCTTGTATTTGGGTGCAGATTGGTTCATAAGCAGACTGAGCTTGACAAATTCAGGCTAAAATAATAATCATCATCATCATCAAGCAATTAGTTTGGTGAGCTGAATCATACAAGCGCCATTCTAGTTGAATTTACCTGAATTTGTTCCAGAGTCGAGCGTAAATCGCTTGAGTTCTTGACACCATTCAAATGAGATAGAATGCCAAAAGCACGCGAAACTTCGTTTTCGAGTTCGGTCACTATAGATCAAAGCCATCACCGAAAGAAATAAAGAATAAATATCAGTCAAAGATATAAAACAAAAACAAAAACAACAACAACTTACGTTGGCCAATGGTCCCTTCCCAAGTAGGTTCAAAGGATTTTTCCAGCTCCAAAAAACGTTCCCGTGTTGCAGTAATCAAAGCCTGGAAAATAGGAACTGCCACTGCAGGCTTAGTTTGAGTCAATAGGCGTTCAAAGTCAGGGAATAGCTTCCAGTTGAGGTAGGGAGATTGCTGATAAGAGGCATCAGACAGAGTAGTCAGGGAGCGAGTGGTGGTGTTGGAAATGCTGAGAGGTTTCCGGTGTGATAAACGCATTACTTGTTTAGGTGCTGCCATGGTGTTCATGCTACGTAACGAAGCCAGCTTTGGTTTGACAAGAATCGATCTAGTTTGGTTGTTGGTGAGCTTGAGCTTTGAAGCCGATTCGGTAAGCAGCGACCGTTTGTTCGCTAAGGATCGAGGAAGTCTATACATGATACGATTAAAAAGAAAATATGGCAAATATATGACAAAAATAAAAAAAAAAGTAAATAAAAAAATCTAGCCTTGAAGTGTATATTTCAATTGCCGACTGGCGTCCTTTTATTGTAAAATTATTCATTCAAAAAAAAAAAGCATGAACTAGTCAAATAAACAATCATCAATCAAAATGTACTATTCTAATATAAGACAAATATAAGTATAATAATCTATTGTACAAATCAAGCATCAGTAATTTTCTTCACCAGAGCCCGTTTCATGAATTGTTCTCTGGCCAGTTTGCGTGTACACTATGTCAATAAAAAATTGCATGAGAGAGACCTTGGTAATGCTTCTCCATATTCAATTAAATTACCTTCATAAACGTTGGCAAGTCGATACATTCTGTAGTCAACGCTTTCCCCAAGTAATAGATAGTGTCCATGATAGCATGATCATCCGCCACCAAATCAAATAGTCTATTACAACAGAGCGATTAGTCAAATCCTGATTTCCTATACCAAAAAAAACAAAAAACAAACAAACTTACTGATTATAAACCACCGTTGTTCCAGAAAGCGCTTCATCCACCGAAACATCAGGCATTGCATTCACATCGTCGATGATCTTGTCGATGTCTTTGGTCCTTGATTGTAAAATATCAATATTTTTTTGGAATCGCGTACGGAGATCCTGAAGCACTTGCTGTTCATTTTGAAGTTGAATTTCACCATCGTTGAGTTGTCTGTTCACATTTAACAAGTCATCCATATCCGATGAGATGTCCATATGGAATGCCTGCATTCGCTCCGCCACTTTTCGATAGAGCCTGTTTTGTAAATCGTTTTCTTTGTTGTCCATCAAAGGTGTCCCATGGCGCCAAAGAGACGAAGCTTGCTGTGGTTGCTGCTGTTGTGGTTGCTGCTGCTGTTGCTGTTGCTGTTGTGGTTGTTGCGGATACGTCGAAGCAATTGTTGGGAGTGACGATGATTTGGTGAGATGAGAGTTGCTAGTACTATTAATCGGCGTGGGACCATAAGAATTAGAATTCAATGTCAATCCCTAAAATAATAAATTAAATAAAAAGTTCAGGATGCTGCATTCTTTATGATTTCAATGGGGGGAAGGGAAGGGAAGGGAGGTGCGGTACTTACAGACATATCTTGGTTTAAATTGTAGTAAGCAGTTCCTTCACCTGGCCACCGTAATTGCTGCTGGACGGGGCCGTCAACCATTGCTGATGATTGTATTGGTGACTGAGATTGAGGAATTGGCGGTGGAGGAGGAGGAGGGGGAGTGGGGTGATGCATCGTCGCGTGCGTGAGACCAGGTGACATCGTTGATATTCCATTTTCTTTGATAGGTGATCCAACGTTTGATGATGGACTTGACGTTACTGCCTTTGTATAAACAGGAGGTTCATTTCCAAAAATATGCTGGAGAATAGCTATCAGTTCAAGTAATGTATGGTTCTAAAGAGCAAGGCATATTAAGAGAAAAAACGGGTGAGTTTCCTTGATCCTACTCTCAAATTCCCACCTCCTTTGCCTTCAACCTTCGTTTAACCATACTACATATATACATATATAGCCGACACTTTCCTTTGCTTGACTTACGTTGACATCTTCTTTCCAATTGGAGCGGTACGGGTGATAACAAAGCCCGCTCTTATCGACATGCTTCCCTTCACGGACAAGCATGTTGGCAGTAGGTTTCACATATGGAATAGGGGGATATTGCGGGTATTCAGTTGGGATCCAAAAGGCGACTGGAATGTTGTAAGGAATCGAGCGATAAGTGATAGGGACCGTTCCATGCAGACATAACAAAAGTTGGGTATGGCCGTCATTATACGCTACAAAATGAAAAAGGGCGAAATTAGACTATATCATCCAGCCATCATCTATCCACCTAAACGGCTTACTGTAGGTATCCATCTTTGGCTTAAGAGACGTTATGTGCATCTGTAATACGGCATCTACATCTCGGAAGGTACGGTCAGGATCGTTGTACTGAAAGGTAAAGAATTAAAGAGAGCGGTATTGAGCAATCTTGGAACAAGTTTTTCGCACCTTGGGCATTCTTTTGTTAATAAACTTACGTATTGGAGAAGAACAGTTTGTAGCCAGCTTTTGATGTCCATGAATAAGAGAATAAGAGAATAAGGAAATGGGTGAGATAAATAAAAAAATAAGGGAATGAGAAAAAAGAAACTGACGATTTCCGGGTTGCGAGGAAACAGCAAAAAGCGGCATTCAAAAATATTCTCGCTGTATAAACACCAACTAATTTTTTTTTTTTTATTTTTTTTTATTTTTTCGTCTTTTTGCCTTCGATAATAGATCTCTAATATATCATGTCGAATATTTATGCTCTTGAACCGCATACAAAGTAAGTGTTACCAATTTGTAATATAAAAGCTACTGAAAACTATACAACCTTTTCTTCGTTACTAACACATACTTTTTTTTTTTTTTTTTCCAGTGCGAAAGTGATCTTACATACAACCAAGGGTGACATTGAATTCGAACTCTGGGGAAAGGAAGCACCCAAGGCAACTCGAAACTTCATCCAACTATGCATGGAAGGATATTATGACAACACCATCTTCCACCGGATTGTTCCTGATTTCATTGTACAAGGTGGTGATCCTACTGGCACTGGACACGGTAAGTAAAAGCAAGCCAGCTAACTGCCTGAAGTAACAACGCTTATTGATATCTTATTGCGTGCTTCTTTTTAGGTGGTGAATCAATCTATGAGGAAGAATTCCCTGACGAATTTCATTCTCGTCTTCGCTTCAATAGGCGTGGTTTGGTTGGCATGGCTAACACAGGTGAAAACGACAATGGTAGTCAGTTTTTTATCACGCTGGACCGGGCCGATGAATTGACAAAGAAGCATACTTTGTTTGGAAGGGTAAGAAATAACATATAATAAAAAAAACGGCTATGTGCTGATGCCACTTCTCTATATGACTGACAATTACTCTTATTAGGTTGCTGGTGACACTCTGTTTAATGTGATGAAAATGACTGAATTGGAAGTGGACAACAACAATCGACCTCTTTATCCGCCAAAAATCAAGACAACCGAAATTGTTATTAACCCTTTCGATGATATTGTGCCAAGAATTTCTGAACGTGAAAAACTGGTAGCTCTACAACGTGAGCAGCAAAAACTCAATGAATCGAAACCCAAGAAAGTCAAGAAGGAAAAAAAGTATGTAATGCAGTAGAGAGAAAATGGAGAAAAACAGGCCATGAATTGCTAACGACGTTCTGTTTTGTATAGGAAACTTAATCTATTATCTTTTGGTGAAGAAGCTGAAGAACTATCACCTGAAACGACTCGAAAAACAAAAATGAAAAGCAGCCATGACTTCATCGATGCTTCGACTGAAACACGATCCACTTTACTGCAAGAGGGTTTGCCAAATGAACCTACTGAATCACCTAATAACGCACGCTCATCTAGAATTTCATCCAAGCAAAAATCACCACCACCGCCGTCATTATCATCATCATCATCATCATCAACATCCGCAACGATAAAACCAGCAGATCACTCGGCATCGAAGAAAGCTCCAAGCACCAAGAAAAAACAAGAAACCAAGTCATCTGATTCAGTCAAACCATCAAAAACGTTGTAAGTCAAATAGTAATAAGTAATCGATAATTATAAATATTCAATATGACTAATACTATTCTCATTGCCATCCTTAGAACCGCCAAGGAAAAGATTGAACAACTCAAAAACGATATCAAGAATATCAGCCGACGTGACGAAGACAGCCACAGCGACGACGATCATGGAAAGGAAAAAGTGTCATTATTGCAACAGGAACGTGAAAAGTACCAAAAAGCTGGAAAGGTGATCATGGGCGGTTCCAAAGGACGAAAAGCAAAATCCAACAATGGTGACGATGTAAGCACAATTATAATATGTAAAAAAAAAAAGAAAGATTTATAGGGCGTATGAAAAATATGAATTCTCACTTTGTAAACATATGTATATATATTATTGTTTTAGACTTTTGCTAGACTGATGGCTTTCCAAAACAAACTCTCATCGGCGAAAGAGGTAGCTCCTCTTGCCAAGCAGGAGGAAGCGCCATGTAAAAACCATGGTATTCCCGGTTGTGAATCATGCAACGACATTGTGGTGGAAGATAGCCTGAAAGACGATGACCCTGACAACTGGATGGCGCATAAGTTGGTATTTGATAAGGATCTCAAGGGCAAGGATTTACTACAAAGAAAGGAAACGGTAGACGACTATGTGGTGCTCGATCCTCGGGACAAAGAGATGATGGCCAAGCAAAAAGCATTTGAAAAGGACAAGCAGAATCGAACGGACCGTACATCGCACCATGACCAACAAAGCTCAGATCGATATCGAAGTTACCGTGATGATGATGAGAATGGCGATAAGCGGTATAGGTCAAGGGATGACAGACATGACAGGAAACGACGATCTTCAAGGGATTCAATTAGTAGACACCGTCGCAAGGATGACGACGAACATGACAGGAAACGATCAAGACGACGGGATGATGACAATTACCGTGGCAGTAGTAGTAGTAGTCGTAGATAGTAGGATGGTTATTTTGTAGCTTAGTTTAGTTATCTCTTTAGGTTAGTTGCTTTATATCTACCATTAGGTTAGTTTATCGGCAGGGGGACTTATCTGTTACAATAAAAATCAATTCATGAATCTATACATCATGTCTTCTTTTTATCTCTTTTACCACAACCTCGTTACAACGCTAGAGGTGAAAACATCGACTTTAATATTTTTGGATTTTAGCATTTGAGTCCCTCGTTTTTTTTTTTTTTTTTTTTTATATGAAGTGAATTTGATAGGATGTTTGGACAATGTCGTATGTTAATAGAACGGGAATATGGAAACTTGGGAAACGGTCGTATGGTAGAATAATTAAACTTGGATAGGAAATCTGTGGTGTGCTGTTGTATTTTGAAATTATGATGTATATATTTATGTGTTTTTACTGTATCGGTATAGCGATTGGATGTATTTTTTTTTTAAAAAATCAGTCAATTAAAGTAGAATCTGCTGTTCAGGTGCCCTCGGTCTGTTGATATTAAAACGCGGAAAAGGAAAATGAGATTGGAGATGAAGAAGGTGCATTGAGGCTTCAATCTTGTATTTGCATCTCCGTCATCTTAGGGTGGTTCCTTCCCAGTTAATCTCCGATGCAAGACCAAGTGGCATTAGCACATTATATTCAACAACCTGAATATAGGCAATGGAGGATGGTATTATACCTAATACTTGAATCGATTTTTATTTTATATTATTACTGATGATGAACGTTGAATATATGAAACAATAGATAGGTACTGGATTGCGGGCAAAGCGTGGTGCGGGGAAAGAAGATGGCTGTGAGAAAAAGGTGGGGAAAGAAGTGACAAAATATAAAGGGAAAAGGATTCCCCATTAACCAATGAGATCGAGCTGATTAAACTTTTGATTTCAGCATTAGTCAATAGTTTTTCAGAGAGCCCTTTTATAAAAAGGCACCCCGATTTTCATTCTTTTACCCCGCGTTTTTTTTTTTACTTTCCTCCCTCTCTATTTTTTTCTTTTGTTTTATACAAAACGCATTCAAATGGTTATTTATAAATCAAGTTGTCATCCTGTAGATATTCCAAAGCTTGATATCTTCTCTTTTTTATTTACTCCAAATGATCAAAACTCTTCGATTTCTCATGATCGCCCTTTGTTGATAGACGCTGAAACTGGTAAAACTTTTAGTTATGCTCAAGTGCGCTCTCTCTCCCGAAAATTGGCTACTGGATGGAAAGAAAATGTCGGTCTAACAAAAGGACAAGTGGTAGCTGTATTTGCCCCTAACCAAGTTGATCACGCTATCTTGTACTTTTCTTTGTTGGCTGCTGGTTGTACAATATCACCTGGGTAAGAGCGGAGCATATAAAAATATTGATGATTTTTTGATGTATCTCACACGTTTCCCCCCTTTTTTTCCCTTCCCTTCTTTTAAGCAATCCCAATTATACTGAAGGTAAATTTCAGTCTTTGAACAAGGAAAGAACATTTGGAACTAACTTGTATATTCTATAGATGAATTCCACCATCAAGTACATACATCTGGTGCAACTGCAATTGTGACCATTCCCTCTTTACTACCTGTGTTGACAAAAGTGGCTGACAAGAATGGAATCCCTAAGGATCGTATGTTTGTGTTCGGTGAAAAACAAGTGGAACATGCTCTTAGCTTTGCCCAAGTGACATCAAAAAATGAGATCGCTTTTCCTGATCGTCGTATTGATCCTGAAAATGATCTGGCCTTTATTATGTTTTCAAGGTAAGTGACCCCCATTCAAACGCCTCTTTGCGGGTCTTTTTTCTTCTTCTTCCTCAACGCGTTCTTTTTTCCTTTTTTGTTTATATAGTGGTACTACTGGTGTTGCCAAAGGAGTTATGCTTAGCCACTCCAACTTCGTCTCACAAGTACTATCCGTCATGACATTTGAAAAAGAAGACGGTGCCATCAGGGATAACGATATTATGTTGTCTTTTCTTCCATATTACCACATATTCGGGCTGACTACATTGATTCTACGTGCTACCTATGCTATGATTCCTGTGGTTGTGATGTCCAAGTTTGATCTGAAAAGATACTGTGAACTGATTCAAAAATACAAGGTGACCATTGCGACTCTTGTACCTCCTATTGCTGTCTTGCTCGCCAAATCACCTATTGTACCAAACTATGACCTCACCTCTTTACGAATGATTACCTCCGGTGCAGCTCCTCTTGGAAAGGAACATATCGAACAACTCTATCAACGTATCAAGGCTCCTGTACGACAAGGGTAGGCTAAAAAATAAGCGGAGAGTATTTGTGGGGGAGAGAGATATGGGATGAAATACTGATGAGCGATATTACTCATAGTTATGGGCTCAGTGAAAGTTGCAGTGGATTCATTTATCAATCGATCCAAGCAGGTGATGTGGGCGCTACTGGTAGATTAGTCTCGCACGCTCTGGTAAAATTGGTGGATCCTGATGGAAATGGTAAGTAAAAATAAAATGAATTTAACCAGCGCTGGAATGTGCTCATCATCATCATCATTATTATTATCTTTTGTTTAGAATTGGGCGATGATCAACCTGGTGAACTTCTTCTCAAAGGACCTTATCAAATGAAAGGATACATCAACAACCAAAAGGCAAATGAAGAAACATTCACAGCTGATGGCTGGATGAGGACAGGTGATGTGGCAAAATATGATAGTAAAACTGGTGAATTTTATATCGTCGATCGTATCAAGGAATTGATCAAGTACAAAGGTCTACAAGTGGCCCCGGCAGGTAAAAAAAAAAAAAAAAAAAAAAAAAAAAAAGGAGATTAAGCATTAATTAAGCATGACTTTTTTCTTCATCTCATTATCCAAATAGAATTGGAGTCATTGTTGGTTGGTCATGATCAAGTTGCGGATTGCTGTGTTGTAGGTGTATATGATGCGGCCCAAGCCACAGAACTGCCCCGTGCCTATATTGTTCTACAAGCATCTGCCCACCCTAGCGATGCGCTTGCTCAGGAACTGATGGACTATATTACTAACAAGGTGGTAAATCACAAAAAGTTGCGTGGCGGAATTCGGTTTGTGGACGCCATCCCGAAAAGTGCTGCTGGAAAAATCTTACGCCGGGAAATCAAGGATTGGATCAAGAAAGAAGAACAAGAAAACATGACCCAAGTTAGAGCCAAATTATAGTTTAGATATTTAGTTTAGACGTACTTGTATATTAGAATTAGTTACTTATGTATTTTTTGTTGGATATCAATAAATGAAATCTAACCATCCTTTTACTATTGTCCCAATATTAATATGATAAACCTTTATCGGTGATAGTGGTGGTTTGTTTTAATTATCAGACTAAAAGCTTGTTTCTAAAACAATGAATGTCATCAATAAATATGTACGCTGATATGAAAATGAAAGTACGCTATGGCATTAATCACGACTGAACAGGTAGTGGTTTTCATTCCCTCCAAATTCCCAAAACCTTACCGACTAGACTCGAAAATTTCCTCCAGCTTCTACAGAAGACCGTCAGTAAACAATTAGCATTGTTACAATAGCATTTCACCTGTAGTATAAAATTGTTAGATTTGCTATGTGACGGAGCAAATATAATAAAGCAGTGGAAAAAAAAGAAGAAACCAAAACAGAATGAGGTGTCCAGTTTATTATCAATATATCTTCATCATGACCGTTGAGTGGTGTATGATTGAATATATTTTATAAGGGTGGTATCATCTTTGTGATGCAACACATATACTTGGTAAGTGTCTTTTAGTAATCATTATATTCTCGCAAAATAAATCTTTAATGTGGTTCATTGGACGATCAAACATATATGGTAATAGTAGATCAATCCAGCAACTCCCTGTCAAAAAATCTTTTTGCCGCTTGACAAATCAGCGTATAATTTTGACCGCGGCGGCCTTTTAATTACTTCAATAAAAGCGTACCTGTTCCATTTTACTTCTTCTTTTCTTAGCAACCTGTTTTTATATTCTTTTCTTTTTTTTTTTTTTTTTTTTGTTGTAACTTAATATATACAATGGTATTCTTATCCAAGCATTCACCTATTACCATACCAGACATTGGCGTAGCGGAATTGATCTTTGAAAACCGAAACAACATTCCAGACGACAAACCGATCCTGCTTGATGCTCATAGCACTCGTGTCATTACCTTTGGTCAATTCAAGCAAAATGTGCTTCAATTTGCCGCTGGCTTACAAGACCATTGCGACTTTCAACCTGGCGATGTTCTTGCTATTTGTGCCCCCAACAAGGTGAAAATCAAAAGACAATCTGACTTGGCAATTGCTGGCTTACTGACTTACTGGCTGACAGACACTATATTTTCGTTTTTTGATAGGTTGACTACCCTGTTGCTTTATTAGGCGCTATAGCTGCAGGTACAGTTTTCAATTTTTACTATCTGTGTCAAAATGCTGTCAAATAGTAGCCAACCTTTTTTTTTTTTTTTTTTTCTTAAGGGGGTACTGTATCACCTGCCAATCCTGCCTACACCGTCAAAGAATTAACTCATCAACTATCTCTCGCTAAAGCGAAGGTAATCCTATGTGGTCAAGAGAATGTGCAAGTCGTTTTGGAAGCCGCTGAAAAATGTGGATTGAAGAAAACCAATATCTTTGTGTTTGGTGAAGAGGCCGTCCAAGGTGTCCAACCTTACTCTCAGGTGCTGCTATTTGGTCGACGATTGCCTGCTCCTGTCAAAATATCCAATCCCTCCGATCAACTCTCATACATGTGTTTTTCAAGCGGTACTACTGGTCTCTCCAAAGGTGTTATGTCAACGTAAGATAAAGAAAAATGAGAAATACGTTTTGCTCACTTTATACAATATTACTTACTGACTCTTCATACCAACTATGTGTCCGGGTGAACGTAGGCATGCCAACATCAACTCTGGTATTTTACAAACCGACACTGTATTAGCACCTCATATGAGGGCTAGCAAGGACCGCATTTTAGGTGTGATTCCATTCTTTCATATTTTTGGCCTGGTGGTGAATGTTCATATGTCCTTGTTTTGGGGTCTTCCTATGACGGTCATGTCCAAGTTTGATCTGCCTTTGTTTTGTAATGTCGTGCAAACCAACAAGATTAGTTTCTCATGCCTGGTGCCACCAATTTTAGTCCTGTTAGCAAAACATCCCATCGTCGATCAATATGACTTGTCTTCTTTGCGAACGGTCGTCTCCGGAGCGGCACCTCTCTCTTCTGATTTAGCCAATGACGTCCGAACAAGACTGCCCCATTGCCGGGTTATTCAAGGATACGGTCTGACGGAAACCTCACCTGTGGTAACTATTGGTGATCTTAACCATCCAGTTGAAGGTAACAAAAAAAAAAAAAAAGAAAAAGAAAAAGCATTTGCAAGTATACAGGGCATCATTAATTATGACTGACTATATGACTTCTTCTCTTGCAGGTTCAAGTGGCATTTTGGTCCCTAATATGTCAGTCAAGATAGTCAACGAAGAAGGGCAGGGTATAGTTTAAACAATAAGAAGAAAAGGAAAATATAGCGGAGAATTAACGTTACTTTTCATTAACGTTTATCCAATATAATAGAGGTAGGTACCAATGAACGAGGTGAACTATGGTGCAAAGGTCCCAATATCATGAAAGGGTATATCAATAATCCTGAAGCTACTGCCGACTGTCTTGATGCTGAAGGTTATTTCCACACTGGTGATATTGCTATTGTGGATGAACAAGGGAACTTCTCAATTGTTGACCGTATCAAGGAATTGATTAAATATAAAGGTTTTCAGGTAAAATGCAGACAAAAAACAATGCACTAGCATCCATAATGCATTTTTCTAATATGAATACAATTTTAGGTCCCTCCCGCCGAACTGGAAGGAATTTTGGTATGTAAATAAAATAAATGAAAGATATGCGCTATTTGATCTAATATATTTATGTATTTTACTTTGTAGCTTACTTCACCGATGGTAGCTGATTGTGCAGTGATTGGTGTTTACGACGCAGCCCAAGCGACAGAACTTCCACGAGCTTACGTTGTTCTTCAACCCGCAACCCAACAAAGCCCTGTGGTAGCTAAGGAATTGATTGATTATGTATCCACCAAGGTTGTCCAATACAAGAGGCTCCGTGGTGGTATTCGTTTTGTTGATGCGGTGCCCAAATCACCAAGTGGAAAGCTTTTACGACGTGTGATCAAGGACTGGGTCAAGGACGAAGAAAAAATTACCAGGACGGAAGCCAAATTGTAGAATGCTACATAGTTATAGATTTAGTTATGTTTTCTTTGCTCCCTCTACTCTATAGTATGTATTGTTTTTAGTTAATAAAACAGGACGAAAATTATGTCTTTTATTTACTTTGGATGTTGTTTGGGTAGTGTATGTTGGGTAATTTATGGCTTTTATGGATGGGTTGATTATTTGATGATCTGAAATTAAAAATAAACATCGACATACACTGTACACAACCGGTATCTCTCTGCGTATAATTTATTAACAGATGAAGATAAAATAAATTAAGACGGTGATATGATAAAATTGGGATGGGGAAAAAGATAAATGCAGACGGCCATAAAATAATATTGAGACAAGGTTGAAATAATTGAAAAAAAAAGTACGTTCACATTCATGTTTTAAAATGTCGACGTTCATCTTTTTTAAAACTTCCCTTAATAAGAATGTATTTATGGCAGTTACATATGCAGCGCAGAAAGAGGCCGACAAAATATGACAGACACATGCTGCCGGAGGAACGGAGGCGGAAATGGCAAATAAATATTTTAGGGTAAGACTGTTTTAGAGCTTAACCTTTCAATCGTGTCAATTCCATATGAAAAGAAAGGAAGGCAGAAAAAGAGAGCAGTCAACAACACAACAACATCCCCCAAAAAAAGATAAAAGCTTGTTTGAGAACTTTAAGATGACTTGAGCGAAACAAAAAAAAAAACATGATAAAACTTTGATAGAAAATGTAGTGGTTTTATAAAAGAAAAAGATAGATAATTTGATGAACGAGAGAAAATGGTGATAAAAGAGAGGAAGAAAATCATTGCTTTATATTCGTTTACATTTGATAAATTTTGTTAGTGATACAAGTTTGATAATGCATGCGCTTGAAAAGAAGTTGACAGTGAGAACTGATTCACTTTGATTTATCAACCAGTAGAATAGAATAAAAAAGAGATTGAAGTATTATGTAAACCAATGACAGAAACGATCATCAAAATAAATCCGTATACGTCTTAATTTTATTTTACATCGTCCCAAAAATTATAACAGGCATCTCAAAAATATGTAAATGTCCATCTTATTTGTGGGATTATTTGTTCTTCAGAAACATTTCATACTCCGTTGCCCATATTTCTTTTATTTCCATTTCATTTTTTTTTCTTCTTCTCTTTTTAGAACATCATTTTCATTAAAACCTCCAAGGGAGTGATAGTGAAATTGGCTTAGCATTAGAACTTGTGTCAGGGGCATTTTGAAAAATGCAATACAAACATGCATGAGGGAACCCTTTCATTTTGGATAAGTGATTTGGTACCGCCATAAGCTTACCTTTTATTTCAAGATAGATGAAATAGAATTGGGAATCGTTTAGCTCATGTATTAGTTGTCAATGTTTATGAAACAATCTGAATAAAATGTGTTGTGTTTTTATATCATTATTCTGTCTTACATTAGTTTTGTCTCGTTGATTGGTATGCGCGATATGTGCATCAAAGAAAAAGATATACTGTATGCATGTGTGGGATTAAATAGCGAAGCTATCCTTGGGATGTTTTGCAATGGTCCAGCTTGTTGTATGAGAGAAATACTTCCCTTTTTGCGTTACACTAGATCACACAAATTTCACTACATATGACGATAGATGAACTATATATTGTGCATGTAGATTGAATACTCTTTTCCCTTTATCTCTCCATTTCATTTTTTTTATTTTTTATTTATTATACATTAAGTAACACCTTTTCCAAAACTGACGCAAGCAATGCCACTTGATATCGATGAACGCACCCATTTACTCAATAGTGATGATAGCGAAGGGCAGATATTGACAACGGCAGTGACTAGTGACAAGGAACATCGGAAGGAACGGGATTCAAAGGGATCGCTACTTATACGATTAGTGTTGATGCTACTCGCTGTGGTTATACTTTCGGTTCTTGCTAGGATTCCGTTATCAGTATTCTCTCTACATCCATTTTTTATGACAATCTTTGTTATACTTTTGACCGAAGGTAAGGCAAAGAACACCACGGAACGAGTTTAGAGGACGGATGACTTTTGAAATCAAGTACGTATCTCCAATCATTTTATTTAGGAATCGCCACATTGCAGCCGACTCACACCAAAAATGAAAAGCATCAAGGTCTGAAGCGACATGCTATAATACAAATAGTTGCATTTCTCTTGGGACTTCTTGGATTCTCAGCAATATTCTATAATAAAGTAATCTCAAATAAAAGCCATTTTACATCGTAAGTGTGATATCATATAAAAAAATAGGCATCGATTATTTTATTTGCATTGTGTGAGTGCTGACTTTTTTTTTTTATTTCATCTATGAAAAATCTAGGGGACATGGAAAACTCGGTGTATCAGTAATTCTTTACCTGATTGCACAATTTCTTTTCGGTCTGGTATGTGCATATATCCCTGGATTAGCACCAGCAGTCAAGAAATTGTGGAAATATCATCGCTTGACAGGTTACATCTTCCTATCTTTAGTTTGGATCAATGTAATTCTCGGATTGCAAGCCGACTACATTGTGGATAATTCCTGGCTCATTCCATCGTCCTTTCTATTGTCAAATTGGTCATTTTTAGTTGTAGTGTTTATTATTTTGGGTGTTGCCTTGCGCATTCGTCCTTATAAATTGAAAGGGCAGGTACAATTTTCACATTAAATTTTTTTTTATTTCATGAACTCCGCTTTTTTTTTTTTTTTTTTTTTTTGTACACGTGTGGGGAGACGTTATAGAATAGGTTTAAGAAATAAGATTAGGATGTTGATAACTGTTGTATTTGTGATGGCATCTAGTCTACTTTTGATATGACCTCTAGTTTACTTTTTATTTTATACTTTCAGTGAAATGGATGTAATAATAAATAAATAAGATTGGCATTTTTATCCCATGGGACAAAAAATCGTGTGCCCTATCACATCCGCCCCATCCCACTGTCCCAACTGCCATCTTTTTGAAGAAAATAAGTGATACAATTGATATGGTTTTTATTTCATAAAATTTCAGGTCATTTTATGAGAAGATGAAGACATTTGAAGCTGTGGATAATTGAGACTGTGTGAAATGACAAATGTGAGAATAATTGGAAGATTCAGGGGTAAAAATAAATAAAGTGATAAGGCGGACACACAAATGATGAAAATATAAATACTTTGATAAACGTATTGCTTATCAGGAGCCAGGAATACGACAAGAATGGTCTGTCGAATAGCCTAGCGCAATAAAATAATTTGCCGAATAGTGTACCGTAATAGAATAGTATGTGTGATGAATACGAGACTTGATAAAGTAACTTTATTATAAAAAATGATAATGAGGAAGAAGCCGGAAAAACCCAGTGGGTAAAAAAAACCTTGCTCTTTTTTTAAAAAAAAAGTAAAACTGAGAATAAAAAAGTCATAGTCCAGTAATTAGATTCTACTAATAAAAAAAAATTTAAATACTAGCTATCAGTGTTGTGAAATTGAAATCCCGTTCAGGTACAAAAATAAGAATAGATTTTTTGTGTCAAATGTGGGAGCACCCACATTTACTATTTTTTTTATTTTCACTTTTTACTTCTAATACCTAATAAACACCACAGTATGTAAAATAGCCTGTCACAGTAGTATAGCATTGTCATCCATTGTTCATTGCAAAATAAAAAAGCGTTTATTGAATCATGATACTGTAGTCAATACTATACTAAAAAGAAAGAAGATGTAAATAGAGGCCGCTAATAGTAGTTGAGAGAGGTACTAGTCTAGATGAACGGTGTAGAAGAAGGAACGATGTCAAATAAAAAAAAGGGATCTCTAAAAGGGATCTCTAAAAGGGATCTCTAAAAGGGATCTCCAAACTTCTAATGAAGTTTAAACACACATCATTGAAGCAAATACACATTTTTTCAAACCAAGACATGTTGTTTCTCAATCAAAGTCAAGTTTTATTGAAGCCGAAGCAGACGTTTTATTGAAGAAAAGAGACATACTAAGCTAATCAAGACATTTCCCCCAGATCCTATTGAGGTAGACTATTCGACAAACTATTCTATTGCGGTACACTGTCTGTGTTTAATGGAGGGGTTTACTATTTTTTTATTGGTCTGGAAAGCCTATAGTAGGTATTACTACTTTTGGAAGACTCTCCCAGCGCTTTTTTAGCGGACTTATATGTTTTTTTTAGCGGTATGGAGGGGTTTTTCTGTGTGTGTATCGGGATATTGGAGGAAAAAAAAGAAAAGGTATGAGTAGAAGGAGCAAGTCACTATAAAGCGGATCCAAGCAAACGTGGATGTCCAAGTATGTGTGTGGTTGAATGGTGGGCAATAATGTAGAGGCGGTTATTATGGCTGTAGGCTTTAGCTGTGAGCTTATAGGCATAAACTTTAGAGCATTGTGCAATTAATTGTATGAGAGATGGATGGTTGGTTTGGTGGCAAAAAATGATTGTATAATATTTCTAAAGATGCATGGAAAATTTGAAGTTGAACGGTTTCGTAGTTCGTTTTATATAAAGCGAAGAAGAGTATATTGCAGGTTAATTGGATTTTGCAGGCTGTAAAGCCAGATGGGTGTGAATTCAACCGCCGCCGCCGGCAGTCTGGATTGTTGATCCAAAAAAAAAAAAAAAATGGGAGCGCAAATCCAAAAAAAAAAAAAAAAGACAAGTCAACGGGAATGAGCCAACATCTATTCACTGTTTTTGGCTCATTGTGGACCTGGTGGCCTCGGCTTTCTGTTAGAAATAGTTTAGAAGGGTTTTAGAAAAGGGATTGCAAGAGACATGGGGAAACCCTTTCATTTTGATTGTAGAATCTTGGGGAAATGACTTGATTAGCTTAGTACATGTATATGTCTCTTTTCTTCAATAAAACATATCTCTGCTTCATTAAACCTTGTCTTTGTTTGAAATAAATGTTTGTTTAAGCTTCATTAGAAGTTTGGAGATCCCCTTTTATAGAGATCCCTTTTAGAAATCCCTTTTTTATCGTACATCGTTCCTTCTTCTACACCATTCATCAAGTTTAGCATCTCTCTCAGCTACTATTAGCGGCCCCCTATTTTTACATCTTCTTTCCTATTAGTATAGTATTGACTACGTATCATTATTCAATAAAAGCTTTTTTATTTTGCAATGAACAATGGATGGCAAAGCTATTCTACTGTGACAGGCTATTGTACATACTATTCTACTGTGATAGACTATTCTATTGCGGTACACTGTCTGTGTTTGATGGGGGTTTTTTTATTATTATTTATCTATTGGTTTGGAAAGCCTATAGCAGGTATTACTACTTTTGGAAGGCTCCCCGGCGCTTTTTTAGCGGATTTCTATGTTTTTTTAGCGGTATGGAGGGGTATTTCTGTGTGTGTATGGGAATATTGGATGGGGAAAAAAAAATGGTATGAGTAGAAGGAGTATGTGACTAGAAAGCGGATCCAAGCAAACGTGGATGTCCAAGTATGTGTGTGGTTGAGCATATAAAAAGTACAATATTTCCACTTCAAGGAGTATATAAAAATACAATATTTCCACTTCAAGGAGTACATAAAAAGTACAATATTTCCACTTCAAGGAGTATATAAAAATACAATATTTCCACTTCAAGGAGTACATAAAAAGTACAATATTTCCACTTCAAGGAGTATATAAAAATACAATATTTCCCCTTCAAGGAGTACATAAAAAGTACAATATTTCCACTTCAAGTAGCATATAAAAAGTACAATATTTCCGCTTCAAGTAGCATATAAAAAGTACAATATTTCCACTTCAAGTAGCATATAAAAAGTACAATATTTCCGCTTCAAGTAGCATATAAAAAGTACAATATTTCCACTTCAAGGAGTATATAAAAATACAATATTTCCACTTCAAGGAGTACATAAAAAGTACAATATTTCCACTTCAAGTAGCATATAAAAAGTACAATATTTCCACTTCAAGGAGTATATAAAAAGTACAATATTTCCACTTCAAGTAGCATATAAAAAGTACAATATTTCCACTTCAAGGAGTATATAAAAAGTACAATATTTCCACTTCAAGTAGCATATAAAAAGTACAATATTTCCACTTCAAGTAGCATATAAAAAGTACAATATTTCCACTTCAAGGAGTATATAAAAATACAATATTTCCACTTCAAGGAGTATATAAAAATACAATATTTCCACTTCAAGGAGTACATAAAAAGTACAATATTTCCACTTCAAGTAGCATATAAAAAGTACAATATTTCCACTTCAAGGAGTATATAAAAAGTACAATATTTCCACTTCAAGTAGCATATAAAAAGTACAATATTTCCACTTCAAGGAGTATATAAAAAGTACAATATTTCCACTTCAAGTAGCATATAAAAAGTACAATATTTCCACTTCAAGTAGCATATAAAAAGTACAATATTTCCACTTCAAGGAGCATATAAAAAGTACAATATTTCCACTTCAAGTAGCATATAAAAATACAATATTTCCACTTCAAGGAGTATATAAAAAGTACAATATTTCCACTTCAAGGAGTATATAAAAAGTACAATATTTCCACTTCAAGTAGCATATAAAAAGTACAATATTTCCACTTCAAGGAGTATATAAAAAGTACAATATTTCCACTTCAAGGAGCATATAAAAAGTACAATATTTCCACTTCAAGGAGTATATAAAAAGTACAATATTTCCACTTCAAGTAGCATATAAAAAGTACAATATTTCTACTGGGCAATAATGTAGAGGCGGTTATTATGGCTGTAGGTTTTAGCTGTGAGCTTATAGGCGTAAACTTTAGAGCATTCTATAATTAATTGTATGAGAGATGGATGGTTTGTTTGGTGACAAAAAATGATTGTATAATATTTCTAAAGATGCATGGAAAATTTGAAGTTTAACGGTTTCGTAGTTCGTTTTATATAAAGCGAAGAAGAAAATATTGCACGTTAACTCGATTTTGCAGGCTGTAAAGCCAGTGTGTGAATTCAACCGCCGCCGGCAGCAGCCTGGATTGTTGATCCAAAAAAAAAAATGGGAGCGGAAATCCAAAAAAAAAAAAAAAAAAAAAAGACAAGTCAACGGGAATGAGCCAACATCTGTTCACTGTTTTTGGCTCATTGTGGACCTGGTGGTTTTGGCTTTCTGTTTAGAAATAGTTTAGAAGGGTTTTAGAAAAGGGATTTCAAGAAGCATGGGGAAACCCTTTCATTTTGATTCTAGAATCTTGGGGAAATGTCTTGATTAGCTTAGTACATGTATATGTCTCTTTTCTTCAATAAAACATATATCTGCTTCCTTAAACCTTGTCTTTGTTTGAAATAAATGTTTGTTTAAGCTTCATTAGAAGTTTGGAGATCGCCATTTATAGAGATCCCTTTTAGAAATCCCTTTTTTATCGTACATCGTACATCGTTCCTTCTTCTACACCATTCATCTAGATTCGCACCTCTCTCAGCTACTATTAGCGGCCCCCCTATTTTTACACCTTCTTTCCTTTTAGTATAGTATTGACTACAGTATCATGATTAATAAAAGCTTTTTTATTTTGCAATGAACAATGGATGGCAAAGCCATTCTACTGTGGTAGACTAATCTGCATACTAATGAACATACTATTATACTGTTCTACATACTATTCTTGTTTGGTAGTGTATCCCTATAGTATGGTGATCTATTTTCTGAACCAATTTCGTACGGTAAATGCCTCTACATGCTATAATGTTGTAAGCAATACTAAAGCATAGAGGCTTGTTATTATGGCTGTAGACTTTCCCTCCTTTGGATTTGTTTGTTGACGGGCCATTCGATTTTTTGTGACGGGATTGAAAATCGAAGCCCGCTCCGCCTGAATTGTTTTTCAAGCGGCATCCCCAATTTTCTCTCTCTCTTTCTCTTTCTCTTTCTTTCTGTCGTATTCCTGGTTCCTGATTAACAATATTTACAGTATGTCAAAGTATCTATATCATCATCATTTGTCATCATCCAACATATCAGGCACGCGGTTGTTGTATTTGTGATACCCAAACCTATTTCCCATCTTTGACATCTTTATTTATTTATAGCCCGCTCCGCATTTCTTTCACTTTGACATTTTGGCAGGTACTACCCTATAACTTATTTTATTCATACTTCATCACCCGCTAAATTACTTTCCCATCATTACTTCAGATTATCCCAATTTGTAACTGTCGTATTTGTCATCTGTCACTAATCATTTCCCACACTATCACACTTGTCATTCCTATACAGGTATAAAACACAGCCTCGAGTATCCACTACTTAGGCATATATACTTATATCTACAGATAACCAACTTTCCATAGCCTCAAATTACCATTCTTCGACCATATCCACAGCCACAACTAGCACAGCCTTCTTTTTCCCATTTTATTATAAAAACCCTTCCTCATTTTATTTAATAAAAACCATATCTGTTATTGAAATGGATGGAAGATAATAAAAAGACAAGAGTAAAATAAGTGATACAATTGATATGGTTTTTATTTAATTGATAAAATGTCAAGTCTTTTTATAATAAAATGAAGATATTTGTGGCTGTGGATGGGAGCATGATAACGGTGTATTTGAGACTACGGATAGTTGAGGCTGTGTGCTATCTGATGTGTTGAATGACAAGTGTGAGAATAAGTGGGGAATTCAGGGGTAAAAAATAGAGTGAAGAGATAAGTCGGATATACAAATGATGATGGCATAGATGCTTTTGATGTAAATATTGCTAAGCAGGAACCAGGAATACGACATAACCCTCTTCCAGGTTCTTGAGACCGCTTGTTTGAGTTAGGTATTCATGGTGTATAGAGATGTAGGTTGAAGAAATGAAGGAAGAAAGGAAAAGTAGTATGCATTTTTTTTTTTTTTTTTTTTCTTTGCGCCTTCTGGCGGGATTTTAATTTCGTCTTTTGTTTGACTTGTATTTTTGGTTTGCATACATTTTTCTTTTCTGTGGCGGCATTTGTTTATTTAGCGCTTCTTCACTTTTTTTTATGTTTTCTCTATTTTCCCAGTATTTGTCTATAGCATCCTGTGCGTTGATATCCTGTGCTTTTACCCATTGGTTGTGTTCATCTGAATAACCTTCCCAACGTACCATATATTGACGATGTCTGGGTGTGCCCTTGTGATCTACTATGTCTTTGACTTCGTATACTTCAGCATCGACGTTGCTTTCATCTTGCGAGATTGCTTTCAACTCGGATGGTACATAGTTGCGTGTTGTTAGGTCGCCAGCCATGTCTTTTAGAAGGTAATTACCTTGTGTTGTTTTTTGCATGACTTCATATGGACCGTCATATACGGGTGCTAATTTATTTGCTCTTGTAGGTAACTTTGCCACGACGTAACTGCCGATCGGAAAGTCTACGATTCTATGCGTTCTGTCAAAGACGTCCTTTTGATTCTGTACAGCGTTATCAGTCTTTTCTCGAATGGCTGGAAATACTATATTGGCCATGTAGTCGAGGCGTTCTATTAACTCATCGTATGTCATTGGTCTTTTGATGGTGTTATCGGCGTTGTCTTTTGTAAGTACATATGGCGTGGTCATGTGTCTGGCAAACATGAGTGTGAAGGGTGGTGTTTGAAGGCGTGGTGAAACCTTGTGGTTTATAGCTAACTGTACATTTGGTACGTACCAATCCCAATCTTTTCTAGTGCCTTGTTTTTCTTTGTTTAACAACTGTTTGGCTGTTTGTACGTATCTTTCAGCAAGTCCATTGCCTCTTGGATGATATGGTGTGGAAAATCGACGATCAATTCCCATGGCTTTATGCAACTTTTCGAAGAAATGATTTTTGAATTCGGTACCATTATCCGATTGTACGATGCTAGGGTAGCCAAAGTCACCGAATACCTGGATGAGTGTATGTATGATGGTGTCAGATTTTTTATCAGGTAATGCTCTGAGTATGACGAAGCGTGTGCAAACATCTACCATGACTAACAGATATGTATTTCCTTTTAGTGAAACTGTAAAGGGTCCTGTTAAGTCGATTGACCAATGTTCACCTGGTAAGTAGGCGTATATTGGACGAAGTGGATTGTATCCTTTCTTTGCGATGTTGTATTGCTGGCAAGCGGTACATTGTTGGACGATTTCTAATGCTTCTTTCTTTAGGTTTGTCCAACTCAATCCTTCATTGTGTGCTGCCTTTACGATAGCTTCTGCTCCGAAGTGTCCAAATTTGTGTATTCTTTGTAGGATCGACTTCTGTTCTTCAAGTGGAGGTGTGAAATAGTCATCCATCATTGACTGTATAGCGCGAATGTGGTGATTCGATCTGACTACGCTATGTGGAACTCTTTGGTTGCTGGAACCGTTGGACGTTACCCTTGGTGTATTATTTTTATTTTTGTATTGCGGTGCAAGCTTACCCCCCGGGATCTCTTTGAACGGTGTTGCCAGACGTGAAAGGAGATCAGGAAAGATATTCAAGTCGCCAGGCTTATGGATGATGGTGAACGAATAGTCCAGAATGGTATCCAGCCAGTTGATCATCATTGGCGAAGCTTGTTTTTGGGTATGAATGTAAGTAAGTGCACGATGGTCCGTGTAGAGTGTGAATGGAGTGCCCCATAGATATTTATGGAATTTTTTGAGGGCGAAAACGATTGCTAATAATTCCCTTTTATTTGTGCTGTAGTTACGTTCCGATGGCGACAGTGATCGTGCCATGTATCCGAGGAAACGTTCCTTGCCGTCAATGATTTGGTATAAGGCAGCACCTATTCCGTAATTGGATGCATCTGTGGCAACGTAGAATGGTTGGTCTGGATCAGGGAAGTGCAAAAGTGTATTACTTTGTAATTGTTGTTTGATCATGTGGAAATGTTTATCATGAACTGATGTCCATTCTTTTTTGTGATAGCATCAGCATAGCGCAAAGCATCCAATGGTGCGGTCAAGGCAGCGACATTAGGAAGATGGCTACGGAAATAGTTGACAATACCAAGAAATTGCTGAACACCTTTACCAGATGTCGGACGTTGCCATTCCAATACATTGCAGACCTTTCTGGGATCAAGATCATAGCCTTTATCAGACACGCAAAAACCAAGTAGATATACTGCAGTTTGTGCCCAATGGCATTTCTTTGGATTCAAGATTAGGTTGGCTTCTGTTAACCGTTCTATGGCTGTGCAGACATGTGCGATGTGCGACTTCATATCTGGGGAATAGACGACGACATCATCAACAAATGTATGGATAAACGGTAAATGCTTGAAAATAGTATTCATGACTCGTTGAAATTTTGCTGATAATGGTTTTAGACCGAAGGGTGCTCCTTGGAACATGTATTGACGTCCTCTGTGTGTGAAGGTTGTCTTATGTTGGTCATCTGGATGAATTTTAAAACGATGGAATGCACTTTTCAAGTCCAATGTGGTGAACACGGTGGCGCCATGCATACCTTCGAAGATATCTTTGATTAAAGGTAAAGGAAAAATGTCATCTTTTAGATGTTTATTAATGTGGCGTGGGTCGAGACAGGGTCGACAGCCAGATACTAATCCTTTTTCGTCTTTCTTAGGTGCCAAAGTCAATGGACTATTCCATGTGGTATTGACTGGGGCTTCAACGACTGTGCCATCCTTCAACCATTGTGCAACAGCTTCATCCACCAACGGCTGCATCTTTATAGCGATAGGATATTGTCGATGATTTGTACGCTCTGTAGTCAAAGTAGGTGTATCCAATCTGATGATGGATTCTTCTAGTGGACAAAAAGAGGTAATTGGAACCTGTTGATTTTTTTCTGTGTATGGTTTAATCAGCTGTAGGAAGTTTTCTCTTTCCTGTAGGGTACCAGCCGGTGAATCATTAGGAACAGGTGGATTATCAACATGGTGATTTTCTTTTGGTGTATGCAAATCATGATTTGGCCAAGTGTGTGGCAAGTTACTGATCATCACTCCGAATTTGTCAAGCAAGTCATTACCGATATAGCAATCAAGGCCATCAGCAAGATCTAGTACTTCGAAGGAATGTGATCTAGATACATTGTTGAATTCAATTTGGACAGGATGTGTTTTGCCGTAACTTAGTATAGTGTTATTTTTTCCAACTAGATGTAGAGTAGTTTTAGGGATAGAATCATGATTTGTTTTATTAAATAAAATATTATTATTTTTCAAAAAATCTATGCTAATCACTGATATATCTGCGCCGGTGTCTAGTAGAGCCATGGCTTGTTTACTCTGTAGCAAAAGAGGAAAAACAAAATTTGTATTAGATGATTGTGTGATTGCATTGATGTATTTTTTAGGTGTGTTACCTGTCATAGAGTCATCGTGGGCTTGCACTCGTATGGCTTCCATAGATTCATTGAGATCCATGAGAGCAGAGTCCGCAGGATGGTTGGCCAGAGGCAAACGGAGAGAACGAACAAAAGGTTTCCTTGCCAGTTTGGCTTGCTTCGCGGGGCATTCCTTGTCATGTTGCGGGGACCAAGTGACGTTCTTGCAATGATAGCAAGGGTTGCGTATGGTGCTGGCAGAGGAAGGGAAGGAAGAGGAAGCAGAAGAGGAGGAAGCAGAAGAAGAGGAAGCAGTAGAGAAACCGGTACGACGGTTGTTGTTGCTGTTGTTGCTGTTGTTGGTTTTCAATTGGCGGCATTCGGCAGACGAATGGTTAGAGCCAGAGCCGTGATGGCTGCAGTATAGGTTTTTGTTGTGCCGTCCCGAAGAGTTCTTTTTCTTGTGGGGGACCACATCATCATCACCATCATCACCGAAGGAGCGCTTTTGGCGGCTGACCTTGTTAGCAATCTTCAAAACTTCAGATGCCGTAGCAGGAAGGTCACCAGGGGAGGAGTTTCCATGGAAGGAGCCAAGCACATTGCCTTGAAGGACACGGGGAAGAGCACGGAGACACAGCATGGCACTGGTTTTGTCATCGGACCATTGAGCTTCATGGGCAAGATTCTTGAATCGCAATCCAAAGTCGGCTACAGATTCCTTGGGATTCATGGTGACAGAGAAGAAGTCCAAAGTGCTGGTAATAAGACGATCCTTGACGCTGAATGCATCTTCCAGAATGGTTTTCGCTTCAGACCAGGTACCATTAAATGACTTGAGTTGGCCAGAGAACCAGATGTCCACGTCTTCACCAGCCATGGCGTAGGACAAGTAAGATTTCCAATGGATGTTGAGGTCCAACTTGTAAAGATCCATCACCTTTTCAAACTTGCGTATAAAAGAGGCCACAGAGTCAAAGACGATGAGGTTGTGGTTCACCTTGGCATGAGAGGGCAATTGGAAGATAGGGATTGAATTGAGAATGCGGGGATTCACGGCTTCTTGATCCAAATTGACAAAATGTTTCTCCAAGGTCTTGATCTTGTCGGCATATAAATCCAGCTTGGTTTTGGTTTGGTTGTATGCAGGGTCATCAAAATCCATGAAGGTGAAAAAGATGGACAATTCCTTGGCTTCGGAGCGGAGTTCTGCCAACTTTTCCTGAAGACTGGGCTTGGGGGCATGTTTGGAATCGGCAGAAGAAGTCATGACCATGTCTTCATCGTGAAGGTCGGTGAGAGCAGGAGCAGAGGAAGGAGCAGCAGGGGAGGACGAGACAGCAGCAACACCTTGAAGAATAGCTTCACCTTCGAGAGCAGAGACAAATTCATTGAGATTAGACATGATACAGAGAGAAAAAATAAATAAATCGGAGTTTGGATAAAAAAAACGAGTATTCACTTAAAAAAATGAAATGGATGGAAGGTAATAAAAAGACAAGAGTAAAATAAGTGATACAATTGATATGGTTTTTATTTAATTGATAAAATGTCAAGTCTTTTTATAATAAAATGAAGATATTTGTGGCTGTGGATGGGAGCATGATAACGGTGTATTTGAGACTACGGATAGTTGAGGCTGTGTGCTATCTGATGTGTTGAATGACAAGTGTGAGAATAAGTGGGGAATTCAGGGGTAAAAAATAGAGTGAAGAGATAAGTCGGATATACAAATGATGATGGCATAGATGCTTTTGATGTAAATATTGCTAAGCAGGAACCAGGAATACGACAGTTATATCACTTATTTCTTATAACGTCTTCTTATTATTTCTATCAAATATTACAGTAACCATTTCACTATGACTCACTTAGCTATAGAAAAAGATATAAATATGACATGTTTGAATATTAAATAAAAAGAGTAACCAATTGTATCACTTATTCGTACCTTTGCGTTTATTTCAGCGGTTACCCATTGCGTCCCAACAATTGTACCTTGTCGCTCTCCAGCATATCCTTATACTGGCTATGTTTCACTTGGTCTACAATCAAGATCAAAAGATTAATCATCTATCTATGTGGTGTTTATTAGGTGTTGGAAGTAAAAAGTGAAAATAAAAAAAAATAATGAATGTGGGTGCTCCCACATTTGACACATAAAATCTATTTTTATTTTTGTCCCTGAACGGGAATTCAATTTCATAACACTGACAGCTAGTATTTAGATTTTTTTTTATTGGTACTGAAATTAGATTTTATAGAATCTAATTACTGGACTATGATTTTTTTTATTCTCAGTTTTTACTTTTTTTTTTTTAAAAGCAAAGGTTTTTTTACCCATTGGGTTTTTCCTGTTCTTCCTCATTATTATTAAAATAATAAAGTCACTTTATTTAGTCTCGTATTTCATCACAATCTATTCCATAATACACTATTTTATTCCCTCATCTTGAACTCTACCAATAATCCATTATCATCTGTAAAATGGTGTATATAAAGAAAAAAATAAAAAAAAATAAAAAGTAGAAAATAAAAAGTGGGACAGGTAGAATTAAGTGAGATTCTTGTATATCGTTTTTATTAATAAAAATGTCACTCTTTATATACTATATCTTATGTTTCATTAGAAATAGATATTACATGGGTTTATTGTTATTATTATTTTTTATCATTGTCGCATCATGAAAAATGATGGCATAAAAATAAAAGCTGTTCCTGAAGAAATTGAAATTCCGATTAGGAACACTGCATGATAAAAATAAATAATCACGCAACATTGTGATAGAAGAAAAGAAAATAATGATTCACTTCATGAAATCATTAGGTCCCATAAAATAGAATAAAAGAAAATAAAATACCCTTGCAATAACATCAATCATATCATCATACACCTAATATCAGAACATCATACGATCATAATAAAAATAATGATCATGATAAAAAATAATAATAACAATAAACCCATGTAATATCTATTTCTAATGAAACATAAGATATAGTATATAAAGAGTGACATTTTTATTAATAAAAACCATATACAAGAATCTCACTTAATTCTACCTGTCCCACTTTTTATTTTCTACTTTTTATTTTTTTTATTTTTTTCTTTATATACGTTATTTCACAATCATGATCATTATTTTTATTATGATCGTATGATGTTCTGATATTAGGTGTATGATGATATGATTGATATTATTGCAAGGGTATTTTATTTTCTTTTATTCTATTTTATGGGACCTAATGATTTCATGAAGTGAATCATTATTTTCTTTTCTTCTATCACAATGTTGCGTGATTATTTATTTTTATCATGCAGTGTTCCTAATCGGAATTTCAATTTCTTCAGGAACAGCTTTTATTTTTATGCCATCATTTTTCATGATGCGACATCATCTACAATCATCTATCATCATAAATTTATTATTCCAACAATCGCTTCCCCTAACTTTTACTATAAAAACCCACTGTCATTTTATTACATAAAAACCGTACCAATTGTATCACTTATTTTACTATTGTCTTATTTTATAACAAACATTTTAATTGCGTCACTTGTTTACTTTCGTCCCTTATTATTACAACAATTTCCGGCTCCCAATTTAGTAGCCATGAAATAGTCATGAAATATGTTTTGAAAATTGTCTAAATATAATTTTATATTGATAAAGTGATAGAGGATACTCACAAGACCATTTCTACTAATGCTGTTTTTCTCTCGCCTATTTGCTTCCTTCCTCATCACAACAATCCTCACCATTCAACTTTGGATCTGTAGAATAGTATACATTAGAATACCTCATTCTTCATTCATGAATAAAACCTTTTTTATTAAAACATCGCTAAACTTAAGTCACTAAACTAAAGGGAGGGGAATGAAAGGATCTCGGAGCAGTCGAGGGATCTTGAGGGATGTCATGAAAAAAAGAGAGAGATAGTCCCTTTTCAAAAAAATACCTGCCCCACAACTCCCGCCCACAAAAAAGTACCCCGCACAACCCACCCTAAAAAAAGACCTCCCTCAAAAACCCCAAAAAAGACCTCCCCCCACAACCCCCAAAAAAGTACCTCCCCCACTACCCCCAAAAAAGACCTCCCCCACTACCCCCAAAAAAGACCTCCCCCATACACCCCCGAAAAAGACCTCCCCCCATACACCCCGAAAAAGATCTCCCCCCATACACCCCCAAAAAAGATCTCCCCCATACACCCCCAAAAAAGACCTCCCCCCATACACCCCCAAAAAAAAACCTCCCCCCCATACACCCCAAAAAGACCTCCCCCATACACCCCAAAAAAGACCTCCCCCCAACCCCCAAAAAAGACCCTCCCCCCATACACCCCCGAAAAAGACTCCCCCTATACACCCCCAAAAAGACCTCCCCCATACACCCCCGAAAAAGATCTCCCCCTATACACCCCCAAAAAAGACCCTCCCCCCATACACCCCGAAAAAGATCTCCCCCCATACACCCCCAAAAAAAATCTCCCCCCCTACACCCCCAAAAAAGACCTCCCCCATACACCCCCAAAAAAGACCCTCCCCCCATACACCCCGAAAAAGATCTCCCCCCATACACCCCCAAAAAAAAAGTACCTCACCCACTACCCCCATAACCCCCTCAAAAAATAGCGCCCAAAAAGTCTGGTTTATTTGAGCCAAAACCAAAATCAGTAGGTCTAACTAACCAAAAGGCCTGAAGAAGGAATGATGTATAAAAAAGGGATCTCTATGATGGATCTGTAAGAGGAATTTCTAAGAGGGATCTGTAAGAGGAATTTCTAAGAGGGATCTGTAAAAGGGATCTCTAAGTGGGATTTCTAAGGGGGGATTTCTAAGAGGGATTTGCAAACTTTTAACGACGTTTAGACACACATCATTGAAGTACAGACAAGTGGCAAAGACAAATTTTATTGAAGCAGAGACATGTTTTATTGAAGGAAAAAGACAAACGAAGCTAATCACGACACCTCCGAAATCCTAGATCCAAAATGAAAGGGTTTCCCCATGCTTCTTGCAATCCCTTTTCTAAAACACTTCTAAACTATTTCTAATAGAAAGCCAAAGCCATCAGCTCCGCAACGGGCCAAAAAACCATGACGAAAAAATAATTTTTCATTAAAAAAAAAGAAAAGAAAGAGAAAGAGAGAGAGAAAATGGGGGATGACGCTCCAAAAATAATTCAGGCTAAGCGGGCTTTGATTTTCAACCCCGTCACGAAAAATCTGGAGGGCTGTCAACAAACAAAAACAAAGTCGGAAGCCCTAATAACAAGCCCCTACTGTATGTTTCAGTATTGCTTACAACATTATAGCATGTAGAAGCATTTACCGTACGAAATTGGTTTGAAAAATAGATCACCGCACTATAGGGATACACTAACAAGCAAGAATAGTATGTAGAATAGTCTACCGCAATAGAGTAGTTGAAATGGATGGAAGATAATAAAAAGACAAGAGTAAAATAAGTGATACTGTTATATTATAGAATAAAATAGGACTTGTTATCAAGTATTGTGAAACTTTTGGATAATTCTTTATTTCTATTCAAATGTATTGTCTTATTTATACTGATGTGATGGTATGTGGTTATGTAAAAATAGGGGTGATGAATATGATAGGAATTTGTGTAGTGTGTGATTCGGGGTCTGAATTACGTATTATGGAATGATCGCATATGCATGAACTAAGGTATAGGAATAAGTGTATAGATAAATATGAATATGTATATATGAAAAGGTATATGGTAGATGGAATGATAGGTGAATGTGTTGGTATACAACAGATACAATTGATATGGTTTTATTTAATTGATAAAATGTCAAGACTTTTTATAATAAAATGAAGATATTTGTGGCTGTGGATGGGAGCATGATAACGGTGTATTTGACACTACGGATAATTGAGGCTGTGTGCTATCTGATGTGTTGAATGACAAGTGTGAGAATAAGTGGGGAATTCAGGGGTAAAAAATAGAGTGAAGAGATAAGTCGGATATACAAATGATGATGGCATAGATGCTTTTGATGTAAATATTGCTAAGCAGGAACCAGGAATACGACAGTAGTATGTACAATAGCCTGTCACAGTAGAATAGCTTTGCCATTCCATTGTTCATTGCAAAATAAAAAAGCTTTTATTGAATAATGATAGGTAGTCAATACTATACTAAAAGGAAAGAAGATGTAAAAATAGGGGGGCCGCTAATAGTAGTTGAGAGAGGTGCTAATCTAGATGAATGGTGTAGAAGAAGGAACGATGTACGATGAAAAAGGGATTTCTAAAAGGGATCTCTATAAAAGGGGATCTCCAAACTTCTAATGAAGCCTAAACACACATTTTTTCCAAACAAAGACAAGGTTTATTGAAGCAGATATATGCTTTATTGAAGAAAAGAGACATATACATGTACTGAGCTAATCAAGACATTTCCCCAAGATTCTAGAAAAACAGGGAAGGGATTAGGGCCTCCGCCATTTCGCACTTTGGTGGGCAGTCCCTTGGGGCCCGACGGTCGTGCTCAGCGCGTCTTCAATGGTCCAAATCCTTATCTAAAATATCTAACTAAGATAAAGATCTATGACTTTGAAACTTGCTACCTTTTCTCCAATCACACCACGTAAAACCTCTCTGACTTTGTATTTTCAATCCATTTCCTCCACTCACATCACTGTATCCATGTCGCTGTTACAATGTTGAGGAGGTTTTTTTTTTTTGGCAACTATACGTAGCATATTACACAACGAGCTGCGGTTTTTTTTTTTCTACGCATAAATCCCACACCCCTCACACTCTGTTTTTCCACGCACATACGCCATGCTCATTCAGCGAGACAATGAAAGTCATGAAAGAGAATAATAGTAAATAGACAAGACATGTTTAATTCTGATATAGATACAATATAAACTATGACAACTAACGCAAAGTCGAGCGAATGACACTATTCTAAAATGATTGCTAATTTGATGAGGGTCAAAGATCACGAATCCAAAATGGAAGGGTTTCCCCATGATGTTTGTGTTGCACTTTTCAAAAGGCTCCTGATTCAAGTTCTAATCACTAATCCAAGATCACTAAATCCGCAGTTGAAGTTGATGTTCTGAAAGAAAAAAAAAAAAGAAAAGAAAGAAAGAGGAAGAAAAAAAAAAGGGCCAACAGAAATTTTAAATCCATGAGAGGCGGAGTGCAAATGGTTCAGTCACCCTATTTTTCGACATTCCATTTTTTTTAAAGAGTATCTATTGACGACGCGCTGAGCAAGACGGTTGGGCCCCAAGGGGCTGCCCACCATAGTGCGAAATGGCGGAGGCCTTAGTCCCTTCCCTGTTTTTTTTTTTTTCAGCACACATAAAAAACCCATTGCCGATGCGCTGTGCACGACGGTTGGGCCCCAAGGGGCTGCCCACCATAGTGCGAAATGGCGGAGGCCCTAATCCCTTCCCTATTTTTTTTTCAGCACACATAAAAAACCCATAGACGACGCGCTGAGCACGACGGTCGGGCCCCAAGGGGCCGCCCATCAAAGTGCGAAATGGCGGAGGCTTTAATCCTATCCCATCGAAACCCACACTTTAATAAAAAAACTGTGACACCCAGTAAATCGAAAGATTTCCAAAAGCTCCAGCGGAGCGCCAGAGCGTTTATTGTACAAATAATAAATAAAAATACAAATACATAAACTAATCTTCGTTTGCAAGTCTTACAATCTACATCTACATCTACTAACTACGCTTGATATCGGACGGGGAGCGAGCAAAAAACGGGACCTGTTTTCCAGGGGTAAAGTTTTTTACTTTGTTTTCGGTATAATATTTTACAGTTTTCGCGGTGTTTTACAAATAAATACACATATCATTTTTCTTTTTAGACATCAGATACGTTTCAAATCCTAGGCCAGCCATCAAAGTCTTCTTTTTTTTAAGGCTGATACCTTTTTTTTTCTATAAAAAAATTAACTGGTGTACATGTTTTGTTCTAAAAGGTCTGAAATATCATGTTTATACATTGTTTTTTTGAGGTGGTCATTTTTTAAAAAGCCATCAGCTTTCTAGGATCATGCCTAAAATTTGACATTATAAGTGAGCCGCACCATATGATGATGAAAGAAAAAAAGTGGGGGCCAAAAAAAATAGAAAGCAAAATGCGGAGCCTGAATCATCCAGCCTTTTTTTTTATGTCAAAAAATCAGGGAAATGTAAAAAAAATAAAAATAAAAAGGCAATCTCCATAATTACCATAGTGCTCTGTAGTCCAACATAATTTGCATAATTCGTTTTACCTTCCAGTGGAAATGCAGTTGCAACTTCTACATAATCATACTCTAATCTCTCCAACGCCGTTCAAGTAAGCTATTATTTCAGCACACCAAAAAAAAAACCATTGACGACACGCTGAGCACGACGGTTGGACCCCACGGGGCTGCCCATTAAAGTGCGAAATCGCGGAAGCTCTAATCCCTTCCCATCAAAACCAATACTTTAATAAAAAAAAAAACTCTGACAGCCAATAAATCGAAAGATTTCCAAAAGCTCCAGCGGAGCGCCAGAGCGTTTATTTATATTGATAAAAATAGAGCCTATAGGTTTTGAAATAGATATATGACCTCTTCAATTTGCCTCATTTTAGCGAATCCTGGATCCAAATATGTATTATGCGTACCCACACCGAGCTCAATTTCCGTAGGTTTAATCTGCCTTTAAAGAGTGATTCTTATGATATTTTTTGCTCCCTCGCTGTTCTTTGATCCCTTCCCAATAAAGTTATGCCGTAATCTCATCCACGTCAAGGCTATTCCCTAATCTAACCAGGACCAAAGTTTCCTTGTTTTTTTTTTTTTTTTTTTTTTCTAGAAATTATATGGCCAACTTATGCGAAAAAAAAGCCCAAGGTAGACGATTTTTTTTTATGTATAGAAAGGTAGACAAAAAATGGCCCATAACGTATTTCCAGCGAGTTTTTTTTTTTTTTGGATGTGTGTGTGGGTGAAGCGGTGTTGGAATCTTCGAAGTTCTTATTTTACGAAAGGCGACCCTTCACTTTCTTTTTGATTTTCTTTTCTCTAGGTATTTATGATCTTTACAAAACTATCTCAGTCAATACTAAACTATTCAACAACTCAATGGTACCGATCAAAGTACTGTTTACCGTATATTTGGAAATTTCGACATCAATGCTACTCGACAGCAAACATAGCAAAAACACTACCTGCCGGGAATCCGACTCTGTGTAATTACCAGGATCTCCTGAATCTCCCTCATTCGTCACTCCGGGAATACCAACAACGCTGTATCTCTGTATGCATAGAAAAACTGAAAGCCGGCGTCAAAAGGCAGGTTGTTTCGCTCCCCGTAGGTAGGACAATATTCGTCAATTGTCTTTTATATTTGTTTTTACTAATGTGTGGTTCGTGTGTTTTATCAATCCTTTCCCATAGGCAGTGGTAAAACGGTAAGAAGCATACGAACTACTATCTCGGTCACTTTACCCCCTTTTCTCTACTTTATTGTATTTATTTGATGGGTTTTCATTATTGTTTTTTTGTTTTTTGTTTAGGTAGTAATGGCTAATTTGATTCCTTCCGTGCCAAATCCAACCCAAGAAGCCACCAAGACTCTGGTGCTTGCTCATCGAACTGAATTACTTGAACAAGCTCAAAAACAAATTCAGCGGTTTAATCCATCATTGGTAAGCATCAAAATCGGGATAAAAGGAAACCATCATTCTCTTACATCTCTTCGGTAGCGCGTCTCTATAGAACAAGGTCGTCGAAAGGTGGATGTGGAAAATACGGATGTCATTGTAGCTTCTGTGCAAACACTGGGTCGCGCAGGATCCGACAGATTAGATAACTATGATCCAAGTTTATTCAAGACGATTATGATTGATGAAGCACATCATGCAGCTGCAAGTACTTACACCCGGATTTTGAGTCATTTTGGTGCCACTGAACCCGACTCTCATGTCTTGATTTGGGGATGCTCTGCGACTGTCCGACGCCACGATGGTCTTAGTCTGTCCAATGCCTTCAGTGATATCGCGTTTCATATGGATTTCCTCGACATGATTGAATCAAAATGGTAAGCACTGTCTATAGTATGCTTTTGGTAAATTCTAACATTGGCATTTTTTTCTTTATCTTTTCTTAGGCTCTCGCCTTTGAAACTTACGACAGTGGAAACTTCAGTGGATCTTTCTAATGTGGGTATCCAACGGCAAGATTTTAAACAAAGTGAACTCTCTCAGGCTGTGAATGTATCGGACCGCAATGAAATTATCGTACGTAGTTGGCGCAAGTATGCTCAAAACGATGATCTCGACGACGATATATCCGCATCAGACCAGCCTGTTCCTCAGCAAAGAAAAGCGACATTGGTATTTGCTGTTGATATCGCCCACACGTTGGCTCTCTGCAATCATTTCCGACAAAACGGTTACTCAGCTGAATATGTGACAAGTAAAACACCTACGCTGAATCGATACGACATTTTGGACCGATTTCGTAAAGGCAAATTTCCTATCTTGGTGAATTGTGGCATCTTGACTGAAGGCACTGATATTCCCTCTATTGATTGTGTTTTGATGGCAAGACCGACACGATCCGCCGTTCTTTTCCAGCAAATGTTTGGTCGAGGGATGCGTTTATCACCAGGCAAGAAGGACTGTCTTGTTATTGATTTTGTGGACAACTTCAAACGATCTGGTTTGGTGACATTTCCGACTTTGATGGGATTAAATCCGGAGACAATCATTCAAGGTGAATACTGATAACTACTTTAACAAATGAAAATGACACTAACAATTTTCTTTCTTTCTTTGCTAGATGAAGATGTGTTGCAGTTGGAACAAAAGGCGCTTGAAGCGGATAAGCAGCAAGAAGACGATCAATGCATAGCTGATATTCCTGTCAATGACGATCAAAATTCGACATCATGTCATTTGCGGTTAAAAATCACAGAATACGACACCATGCAAGAATTCATGACCACATGCTCCGGACTTGATAGACACATCCGTCAAATATCAACCAATGCGTGGGTGACTGTCGGCAATCAATACGCATTGACTATACTGGGCAAAGGACTGATTACTATATCACAGAAAAATGACGGGAATTGGATTGGTACCTTTCAACGGCAAAATTCGCAGCAGCATGGTGAACATAGAACAGCAAACAGTGCTAGTGGAAATAGTGTCAGTAGCAGCAACAGCGGCAGCAACAGCGGCAGCGACAAGAAGCAAAAAGAAAACGGAAAATTTTTTGTAGGCCGGAAGACAGCGATCCCCTTGGAAGCCGATACACTAGTTACAGCGATCCAAGCAGCAGACACATGGATTCGATATTCATTATTACATGGGAAGCACCATTCGAACTCATCTAGCCGATTTGCCACCTATCGATCACACCCAATGACAGAAAAACAGCGAGCCATTTTGAAGAAATACAAGGTGGATGTCCAACAAGTTATTAATAAAGGACAAGCTATGGATTTGATTACTCGACTCAAATTAGGTCAGGGCAGAATTTGGCGACAACAGGCAGAAGCGAAACAAAAACAAATAGATTCCATAAAACAACAAAAGCAACAAGGTGCTTTTTTACGAAGAACTTTGCCATCACCTACTACAACAAAATCATAGTCAACATTATCCATCAGCAACAACGCACATACCCAAAAATCGATCAGAAGGTTATATGAAATTTCTTCCCGTGGTAATTTAGATCACCTTAGTCATAGACACATATTCCCTCAACATAGTTTATCTTACATCTCTTTAGCGATATTTGTATATTAATTCAACATCAATAAAACACATCTTTATCAATTATAATAAAAAAAAAAATCGGATTTGGCGGGACATTTTGGAAATTATGTATTAAATCGGGGGAAGTTAGTGATGAAATCAAACGGAGAGGATGTAAATGAAAGGGGCATTAGGAAAAGACAACGAGAAAATTAATTGAACTTTCTTTTTTTTCTTTTTTTTAAAAAAAAGGAGGGTAATCAATAATCATCAATGGGACATTCAATGGAATTCAATAAAACAATATACATATTTGTGGGTTAAAGTAATAGGATCAGTTTATTCATAATGTGAAAAGGGTAATATGATACAAGAAGAGGCAATATATATGGTAAAATAAACAAGGTAAAAAACAAAGGTGGAAAAAAGGACAGAATATCTATACTATGAACAATATTATATATATACATATATATGAGAGAGGGAAAAATAGGAGAAGATGATAAAGAGAAATAATCAAATGGATATAATGTGGTATATAAACTGTATGATAAATATAAAACGGCACATTTTACGACATAGTATGTGCCAAGAAGAAGATCCAAGCAGAATAGAATTGTACCTGTACCGCAGGTGCCGGTGGCGGGGTTGAATATGATGAATATTGAAGAGCAATGGGGATGAATATGACCGACGGTGTTGATCGAGTAGCAATCGACTGGTGAATAGAATAATCCATGCCATGCGATAAAGTCGAGTGCAGTAATGTCTTCGCTGATATGTCTTTTTCCCGTTCTCCGAAGCTAGATCTGTTGATATCAATGATGATGATGAGGGCGATAAAGGCAATGTCGATGCTGATAAGGAAGGTTGCTCATCCGTTGGGGATGAAGTCGTAAAACGGTGCAAGGGTAAAAGCCAAGATTGCATAAGCTGGGTTGATTTGGCACTGGCAGTGGCAATCATGTCAGAAGAAGAAGCATAATGGGACCGATTAATCGGTATAGGTGGAGTGGTGCTAGCAGAGTTGCCTATCCCGTCCCTTGGTAATGGTGAAGCTGGAGGAGAATAGTCGTCATGGTGATGATGATGGTGATAGTGATGATGGTGATGATGATAATGATGATGATAATCCTGATTAACGTTTTTTCCGATAGGTGATGACGATGGTGTTGGCGAGTCCTTGACCTCGTTTTCTAGACACGTTACTGATACCAGAGTAGCATCGTCGTCATTGAAGTTGGTGCTGCACACTTGATCCATGAGCAGTTCAAAGATTCTATCAAGCCTTTGTTCACTAGAGTTATACCGGGATTGCTGTTCATAAGTCATCGAAGGTATAGTTCCAATGGTATCCGCTGGTGTCATGTCCGTTGATGAAGGGAGAATGATAGTACGATCCAGACTTGCCTGAGCTTCTTTCAGTAGTTTTTGCACAGTGCAGGACATGGTGTCTAGCATATCAGTGTAATTGTCGTCATTTGTAGTCCGTCGTTCATCGCGTAACGTTTTCTCACTACAAATAATAAGCGCATGAGCAATATATATAAAAAAAAGGTATGCTAAGTGTTTTCATTTTTTTACTCACTCTTGGTTGAGCATCCATGGAGTTAGGCTAGTGGCAAAGAGGTGAGTACTGCTTTCTAACCTATAAAAACACAGATCGATATGGAAGTTAGTGCCGCCCACATGGCAAATGGGAAAAGGAGAAGTAAAAAGTGAAGGGTTTACCAACTGGTCACTCCCATTTTAAGGATTGTAACCCCCGCACCCCAACACCCCCCCCCTTTTTTTTTTTTTTTTTTTTTCTTTTTGGGTGTATATGTGTGTTGCGACCAGAACGCCAACCCTGCCCAATTCTGCCAATGTTTTTTTTTTTTTAATATTTACCTAACCAACCTATTTTGCAAATCCTGCATCATCAGGTATGTGTTTTCAATCACTTCTTGCATCTTTGAAACCGTGCCATCCACCTTTTTTTAATAAAATTATTTACACCCGAATTCATGAAAAAAAGGTTGGTTAGCATCATACAAAATAATCCTTTGATTGTTTTTTTGCTTGGTGATTACCATTTGGCGGTGATCAGTTTTCATATCAAATGAGGTATATGGAGGAGGAGGGGAGATCACCGACCGACCGTCTATGCTGTTTCTTGATTGTTCATCCCGTGTACCGTTTGTCATACAAGTTTTGTAAAAAAGAATAAAAAACAAAAAAGAAAAAGAAAAGGAAAAAAAGGCAAAAGAAAAAGTCGAGTCATTTTTTAATTTGCGTCCGCTTTCCCGTCGTGTAACCTTTTTTAATTCACCATCAAAACCCAAAAAAAATAGGGGCATCATACTTTATTTTAATTCTTATCATGTGACATGTAATATACAAATGACTATCAAATTACAGCTAGAAACTATAAGCTATGAGCTATAAACATCTAAACTATCAACTATCGACTGTCAACTACAGAAAAACTAAATAATATCAAGTCATCCGTGTCTATTGTATCCACCAGTGTATCTTGGTCTTCGGGATGCAGGTTCTGTATCAATCACTCCGCTGAAGCTTGGTTTTGGCAGATTCCGCGGGAAGTCATTTTCGATTCTGGTGCCACGTTCAGCTCTTGAAGAAGAAGAAGATGAAGTTCCTTTCAATGCTTTCCAATTATTGTTGCCTGATCCACGTTCTTTACTATCTGATGTTTGCTGCTGCCCGTTCCATGACCCATGCTTTTTGCTATTTGAAGTTTCCTGACGGTCGTATTTTCTGGCTGGTAAACGATCATCAAAACGTTGTTTATTCATTTCCTTTGTCCTATCACGTCTTATTGGTCTTTTGGCAGGCCGATCACTATCGGAATCACTACGGTCGTCCCAGCGATGATGAGTTGAATGGCGATGCCGGGATTCGCTACTACTGTGGTGACGGGGTCGTTTCGATGATGAATTCGAAGATCGATGATGATATTGTCCATGGTTGTGATCGCGATCATGACGACGAGGATCGTGAGATATTGACAGACTGCTGAAGCTGAAAACTGATTGCTGTGACTGAGAAGATTCCGGTAGAGTAGGACATTCCTATATACATATGTATACATTCGAATATTAGTATTTTCTTTTACTTTTACATTTCTCGCAATTATCAACATAACACCGTCAGTTGTACTTACATCACCATAATGACCTTTTCCGCCGCAATTATAGCAGTATCGTGTCACTTTAAGCTTAGGAGATACTTGATCTCTGTACACGTGGACTAACGTTGGGCAGCATTGAGAAGCGTGATAATCTTCACCACAATGTCGGCATGAGTCATAACATCTGTTGTTCCTGCAGTCCTATAAAACAAACATGTAAATCCTTGTTAATTCTGGTCACAACTTCTTTGTTTTACGGCACATTAACATACCATGGCAAGGTGTCCACGTTCTTTGCATCTATGACAATAAAAAGCACCAGGGCAGCGGATATTTGGATGCTTTTCGCCACCACATTCGTTGCACTGTAAATAGAGAAGTAATATTAGTCACATCATGGTATTATCAGTATACCAAAATTCTAGCCTACCAGCGAACAATCACGTTGAATATGACCAGGTGCCAAGCAAGAAAAGCAAAAAGGAAGTTGTTTGGATTTCCTGAATGATTGCTGCTTTTGCTTTCGATTTCGAATCTACAAATCACATCAAGGGATAATATTAATAAAAGCCAGAAATCAAACAGAATAGCAGCATCACTTGTAGTACATACATACCTGTTGATCAATAAGTTCCTGTAGCTCATGGTTCAATGCTTTTTCTTCATCATCAGTGGAGTCGTCTTGTTGCAGTTGCTTGTCGGTGATGTTGAGGTCGATGTGGCGAATGATAGGTGGGGCAATAAGGTTCGATTCAATATTATTGTTTCCAAGAGAATCATCATTTTCAATACTGTGATCATCACCATTATAAGAGCTAATACTGCTGTCATCATCGCTAGAACTATCCGGTCGAGCTGTGTCAGACGCTGGTTTGGTCATATCAATAGGGGGTATTATCGATCGGGTAGCCAGCTGACCATTTTTTGGGATAGCTTCTTGTTGCGTTTTTTCATCCTGCTCTTGCTGTTGTTGAGCTTTAGTTGGCCAAGGTTGTGCTGCATCAGTTTCATATTGTACTGCACTCATAATTTTGTCCTCCAAGTCACTGTCAAGATCGTCGTTACTAGTTCCAAACAAATTAAACAAACAAGTAGTTAGTATATCATAAGAAAGAGCGCATTCAGTTGTAGCTAACAGTAGATCAGTTATATATATACCTGGAGTTTGCATCTTCTTCTTCATATTGTTGTAATAAAGCAAGATCTTCTTCATCATCGTCATACATGATAAATTTGATTGAGTTTCGAAACAAGAAGACAACGACGACCTTTTTTTTTTTTTTTTTTTTTTTTTTGCCGTGACAGACAAAAAAATTATTGACGGAGGCTGAATATGACCAATTGACAAAAAAAAATTCATGTGTAACTCACCTGCATTTTTTTAACATAATGGAGTCCTGATTTTGTCCTCCCTCCCTACTGTCTATGACTCGGACGTTTCCCTCCACAAAAACTATCCACACTGTATATACCCAAATGAAATCAAAAATCACAAATACCTCGTCAGAATAATACAAGCCACCAATATACAGAAGTACAAAACCATAATAAGCAAAAATCCCTGTCGCATTTTATTTTCACAATTGCCTTAAAAAACAAACTAACTACACTACGAATGTAATAACACTAAGAAATCAAATAATAATACTAAAAATATATCAAACTTCTACAATATATAGGCTACAGTCGACTCCATAACCAGCCAGAATACCAGTTGGATTGCTTTGGCGTCGCCAATCTTGGTTGAATCTCGATTTGTTCAGCAGAAGTAACCGGGCCAACATCTTGGAAAGGAGCAGCTTCTTGATCTTCTTGGTCCTTGAGTTCTATCACAGTGACAGTGATATCATCACGATAACGGCGAGATGGTTGGCGAGTAAGACGTTTTGACATTTCCAAAGTAGCGTCCGTCACAGGTACACGTTCGCCGACATTTTTGTAAACAGCATCGAAGAGAAGAGATTCGCGGATCATGTGAGTTGCAGGATTTGCTTCCTTGTCACCAGATTTCCAGGTGCTGATTAATTGTGCAGCCACTTGATCACCAGATTCACTACGTACATCGTCCCAGCTAAGTTCATCCCAAAGTCCATCAGTACCAATGATCACATACTTGTCACCCTTTTGAAGTTTATGGTGAGAAGTCAACGGTTTGGATGATAAATAAGGGGGTGTTCGATAATTGACAACAATGCGATGATGGTATCGAGCAAATGTACTGTAAGCTTCATAAGGAATAAATGGCAGAACCTTGATTTGGTATTCACGAGGCACCTTGTACATAATATCACCAAAAGCTATATAAAAATAAAAAAAATAAAAAAAAATTAAAGTTGTGTTTTTACTTAATAGGACATTATGCAATGTGAAAGACCAAAGTCACTTACATCCACCGACAGCGATCAATCCAAAAATACGGTTCCGATGGATAATGTTGCCAGCTTCATTGGGAGGATGCTGTGAGATCATGTGAGCCTTCCATTCGGGATTGGCAGGGGATTCTTCTTCGACCAATCTTCGACCTGACCAGGTTCCATCTTCTTCTTGACGAACAACTACGGACAAAATTATAATAATATCAAGCGTTAAATATACATCACATAAAACGAGACAGACGGCTACAAATACAAAGAGAGAGAGACGGTAGCTACTTACTAACGACACGAGAATCACCAGTATTAGCAGCATAAAGATCATCACCATCGAGGTACACAGCACAAGCGCAAGAGCCATGGATTGCTTCCTTGATAATTAAATCAGCAGCGGCAGGATCGGCGTGTTTTCGCACAGCATCTTGGACATCCTTTTCATTCAAGCGTTGAACATTTCGAGGGAAAAGGTCATAAAAGCGTTGTTGAATGTCTTGGTCCAAATCCTCAAATGCAGTACTAATAGCTTCTTCCACGGATTGTTTGTCGGTCTTGTTTTCCAATTGTCGAGCCACATAGCTTGGTAGTTGCTTTCGAATAAGTTTTGAACAAAGTGGTCCAATGTGTCCTATGAATAAGAATGAGTAAGAAGAGTGCATATCAACTACTTGTTATAGCTTATACTTTACCATCATAAACACCTGCAAATAAGCCCTTGCTTCCAATCAGGTAGGTGCTGTAGTGATCTTCGACGGGATTATTTGATGCGACCTGGCTTGTGTATACTGCGCGGACACGATCCAGGTTCACCTTGTTTGCCAACTGTCCAGCGCGTAAGCGGGAGTTAATATCTTCAGGGGAGAGCCATTTGAATGGACGCGAGTCATAGAATTGTTGAGGTGGGTGTTGTTGGTCAATGTTGCCGTCCGTCTTCAAATCTTGCTGTGTTCCAGCTTGCTGTTTATTTTTAAACATATAGTATCCAGCACCTGATAAGCCAATACCAGCAGCAGCGGTTGATAAAGTACGAATAGGGATAGGCATGGCTATTGCAGATGAAAAGGAGAAAGAAGAGAATGAGAGAAACGGGGTCTCCTCGACTTTCATTTTTTTAATCGCCGACAGTCCGTGACTTTTCGTCAACTGTGCCTCTGTTTTGACATTTTTTTTTTCTCTTTCTTCTTCCCCTCTTTGTTTTTCTCCCTCCTTCCCTTTTTACTTATATTATGTCTGAAGAAGTTTGGTCTGCTAAAAAGGTGCGTTCATCTTTCATTGAATTTTTTGGAAAGCATGGCCATACTTTTTATCCCTCTTCCCCAGCTGTTCCTCATGATGATCCCACTTTACTCTTTGCTAACGCCGGTATGAATCAGGTAGGTCTCTGATAATATCATTGTTACTAAAACTTGACCGACCATTAATATTGTTTTTTGATAGTACAAACCTATCTTTTTGGGTACTGTGGATCCCTCTTCTCCTCTTTACAGCTTGAAAAGGGCGACCAACTCTCAAAAGTGTATTCGTGCTGGTATGTTAATGACCAAGTGTGTGAGTTGCTAATTGTTGAAAGGTACTTAAAATGTTTTTATCTGTTTGTATGCAAATTTAGGTGGCAAACACAACGATTTGGACGATGTTGGTAAAGATACTTACCATCACACATTTTTTGAAATGTTGGGAAATTGGTCTTTTGGCGACTACTTCAAGGTAGGTGTGAGGTCATAAGTCATGAGTGAAATGATTATAGAAAAACAGTACAATATCAAACTTATATAAACTCTCTGTAGGTGGATGCTACTCGATTTGCTTGGGAATATTTAACCAAAGTGCTCAAGCTTCCGGAAGATCGTCTTTATGTCTCCTACTTTGGTGGTGATGAAAAATTGGGCCTTGAACCTGATCTTGAAGCCAAGCAAATCTGGATGGATCTTGGTGTTGAAGAAAAGCGTCTTTTGCCTGGTGATTCCAAGGACAACTTCTGGGGTAAGCATATATACATAACCAAGTCAGGGGCTCGGCTGTTTAAGAGGGAGAATTCATTGTGACTCATCTCTCGCTGTGATTCTTTTTTAGAAATGGGTGAAACTGGACCCTGTGGCCCTTGTTCTGAAATCCATTACGACCGTATTGGTGGACGTGATGCTGCCCATCTTGTCAATATGGATGATCCTAATGTGTTGGAAATCTGGAACGTGGTATTTATTCAATTTAACCGTGAACAAGGTGGAAAACTTCGTCCTTTGCCCAACAAGCATATTGATACTGGTCTCGGCTTGGAACGCCTTGTCTCTATTCTTCAAAACAAATACTCCAACTACGACACTGACGTATTTACTCCTCTCTTCGACAAGATCAAGGAATTGACCGGTGCGCGCGACTATGCTGGCAAACTTGGTGATGAAGATGCTGATGGTGTTGATACTGCTTACCGTGTTGTTGCTGATCACATCCGTACCTTGACCTTTGCTATCACTGATGGTGGTGTCCCTAGTAATGAAGGACGTGGCTATGTCTTACGTCGTATCTTGCGTCGTGGTGCTCGTTATGTCCGTAAATACTTCAATACTCCGATCGGAAACTTCTTCTCGTCTCTCGTGGATACGTTGGTGGAACAAATGGTAAGAAGAGAATGAAAGAATTTGTCAAGTTAAGAATGAAGATCACTGATTATTTTTTTTTAATAGGGCGAAGCATTCCCTGAACTATTGACCAAGGTGGATGAAGTGAAGGCTATTCTGGATGAAGAAGAGGTTGCCTTTGCCAAGACTTTGGATCGTGGTGAAAAGCTGTTTGAAAACTACCTTGCTGCTGCTAAAGAACGAGGAAGTAAAACCCTCTCTGGTGCCGATGTCTGGCGTTTGTATGATACTTATGGCTTCCCTGTGGATTTGACTCGTGTGATGGCCGAAGAAAACGGTGTTACCGTGGATGAAAAGGAATTCGAAGTATCTCAAGAAGCAGCCAAGGAATTATCTCGTCGTGGTAAAGCTGGTGGCAATGGTGACGAAGCTGTTGCTTTGGATGTGCATGATTTGGCCGAAGTTGGAAAAAACGACAAGGTGCCAAAGACCGATGACTCCTTCAAATATGGTAAAAAAAAAAAAAGGTTATGGGTATCAGAAAATTCCTATGGATCATTGAATTTTATTATTTTTGTTCTATAGCCGGCGGTAACGTTCAAGGTCTCATCAAGAGTGTTTACTATCAACACAAATTCCTGGAAGACACCAAGGATATTCCTGAAGGCGCCAACTTTGGTATTTTGACCGACAAAACAAACTTTTATGCTGAATCTGGTGGACAAGAATATGATACTGGTAGCATTATTACTTTGGACGGTAGCACCGAATTTGTTGTGAAGGATTGTCAGGTTTATGGTGGTTATGTTTTGCATGTTGGACACTTGAAGTATGGCCAATTGAAGTACGATGATCAAGTTGTATTATCTTTTGATGATGTAAGTTTGAAAGTAAAACAACACGTGTATGATTAAGGATATTGAATTGACAAATATCGTGGATGGTTGGGTTTATTTTTTATACGTAGTTGCGCCGCTTCCCCTTGAAAAACAATCACACTTCTACGCACATTTTGAACTTTGCTCTCCGTCAAGTTTTAGGTGAAACTGTTGATCAAAGAGGCTCTCTTGTGGCTCCTGAAAAGCTTCGATTTGATTTCTCTCACAAGGTATTACAAGGACACACTCGACACGCACACAAAAAAATTAAAGTTTACTAATATATTTTAATTCTGCTATTGTTTGTATCGATGATATAGTCACCTGTCAATTCCAAACAGCTTGCCGAAGTGGAATCTATTTGTAACGACTTTGTGATCAAGAACTCCCCTGTGCATTCCAAAGAAGTACCTTTACCTGTGGCCAAGGCTATCCATGGTCTTCGTGCCGTCTTTGGTGAAACTTATCCTGATCCTGTCCGTGTTGTTTCCATTGGCTATGATGTAGATGAAGTGACAGCCGATGTATCCAACCCCAAGTGGGCTACCACCAGTGTGGAATTCTGTGGTGGTACTCATGTGGCCAAGACTGGTGATATCAAGCTGTTTGCCATTCTTGAAGAAAGCGGTATTGCCAAGGGTATTCGACGTATCATTGCTGTGACTGGTGAAGAAGCTCTCAAAGCTGATCGTACCGCCAAGGAATTTGTTAAGCGACTGGAACGATTAGAAACCATGACAGACAAATCTCAAGTGGAGGTAGAACTCAAGAACGTGGCTCGTGATCTCGATGCTTTAACTGTCTCTGTGGTGATCAAGGCTGAATTCCGTGAACGCTACTCCAAGAAAAAGAAGGCCCATGATGAATTGGAAAAAGTGCGCCAAAAGGAACAAGCCAAGGAAGTAACAGATGCCGTCAAAAAATACTTCGAAGACAACGCTGATGCCAAATATGTTGTGCTTTCTTTGGATGTGGGTAACAACAACAAGGCTTTACTCGCTGCCACTGCATACGCCAAGACAAATCTCAAGGACAAGGCTATTTATCTTCTTTCTGGGGATGCCTCATCTGGCCGTGTGGCTCACAATTGTATTGTTGGTAAGAATTTAATTACCGATTATGGTCTCAAGGCATCTGAATGGGCTGGTGTGGTTGCTGACAAAGTGGGTGGCAAAAAGGGCGGCAAGGATGATTCTGCTCAAGGGTCTGGTGACAATGTTTCTGGTTTGGATGAAGCTGTGAAAATGGCTGATGAATTTGCCAAATTGAAGGTCGGTGCCTAGTTTAGTTTATTTGTTTTTGTTTAGTATTATAGTTTTTATATATGTGTATTTACTCCCCCTCTCCAACCTCATTTAGTTTATGAATCCTTCCATCGCCCTGAATTTAGTATTAGTTGATATACAAACAATAAATCGGGAATAAAGAATCTTTATTTGGACCTTTTTTCTTTTTACAATATGCGGGGCATCGAGAAGGTGATAGTCAGGACGACGATGGCGGCATGTGCAGAGTCTTATTTGATCGTCGGGGTTATGTGTAGGAAATCAGGGGCAACAAAAATCAATAGATGATGATGGAATAATGCCCTTGATAATTGCAATATTTTTTATTTATGTACAATACAAAATACTGTAGATATTCAAAGAGTCTTATGGTATATATATGTAAAAACATGGTTAATAAAAACGATTGCCAAATAGTAAATAGATATATATATATATGAAAAGGAGCGGGTTGAACATAATGTGTGATGACGATGTTGCTGTCGACTATTTGTTATAATAGTGTAGCGTAATGGGGGTTGGGAGAAAGACGATGAGCTAATAATGATGAAAGTATCATTCATTCAAGTAAGGAGGGAGAGGAAGGGGGAGAAGGGCATGATTTGTTAAAAAGTTGTTTGTATCGCCGGGTGACGAAGAGGCCGGTGCTATGGAAGACATTGGCATTGTTAGTGATCTTCTTGATAGTGTGGATAGCAAGTCATAATCTTGCATCGACATTTTTCTAGGATCCATACTTGTACTATTATGCTGAATGTAAGTCCTCTAAAGGACCGGTCACCGCCAAAAAAAAAAAAAAAAAAAAAAAAAAAAAAAAAAAAAAAAAAAAAAATTGTTTTGTTATTTTTCTATTTAGGTGAACGTTGTTCTTCAATATTCTTCGATGTTCTGTATTAATTACCATATCCGCACAAGAGCACAAACCATTACGAGACAATAATTCCGTTTTGAGAGAATTGATTTCATCTTGATACAATAAAAACATCGACCGTAAATGTTGATTCTGTGTGGATAATTTTTCATAGTTGGTTTCAAGATCTTTCACCCATTTCTTTTTCTTTTGTCGACACTTGGAAGCTGTAGTGGCATTTTAAAGTTTGTGGAAAAGGAATCAGCAGCGGACAATAAAAAAACATCACCCACCCCCCAGCAGATCTCGATCGATCCTTTTTTTTTTTTTTTTTTGAAAATACCTGCGATTCGATTTCGTTCCAAAAATTCTTTTCTTTGAATCTCCGCTTCCGCTTGCTCAAAAATGATACTTCGTTTCCGTCCACCGTGATTTGGCTTTTTAATGTTCGTTTGAGGTTGAGCGCATGGTGGTGAGAGTGATGGTGATGAAGTATCCATCTCATCTTCAATTTTTGGTGACGAAAAATGCAGGGTGGATGAAGAATCCATTGATAATTGGAGGTTTGACGACGCTGAAGAGGACGGTGATGCTAAGGTGGACGATCCTGAAGAAAACATTGGTGATTCTGATGCCGCTGACAATGACACTGGCTGTTGATGGTCAATATGTTGCGAATAATCGTATTTCGCTTCAATGGGTCCATAACTAGCCGTCGTTGTATTGGTTATCATTTCATCTGAAAGAAAGCCTGACCCCAGTAGGAAGGTACCTACAGGAGTGAACATACAGTCAGTAATAATACCCGTATAATAGAAAAATATTTTTCCCGGTGTGTTTGGTGGTGTTTAAAATTTTTATATCATCTGAACGCACCTTCAAAATCCATACAGCCAAAGAAAAAAGATAAAAAAAAATATTGGTGGTGTAGTTGGAGAAAGAAAGAAAAAATATCGGGGAAGGGTTTTTGTCAATCGTTGAAGAAAAGAAAAGTAGAAAGAGAAAAAAAATAGAAGCTGGAAAACCTTTAAACTTGCCTTTTATATTAAAGAATTGTAACACACTATTGTCTCTCGTCTTGCTGTAAATAAAAAACACAGCCATTCCTAAAACGGACAACAACCGTTGGTATCATTTTCGAATGAGGCAGAACATGACCAGTCAGTCACCGCGCTTGCCCCTGACGGCGTTTGAATTTGCATGAAGAATACCAAACTGTCAAAAAAAAAAAAAAACGGTAGAATCATTTAATAGGCTACAAATCATAGTTTATTCGTTCCTTTCGGCAACACAGCGTTATTCTTATTATCTAAATAAATAGCTAATGATGATGATCAAAATTCTGTTGTACATTATTCTGTCGATACTCGCCCAACACTTTTTTTTTCTGTCTCCTCAAAATTTTACGTAAGCCGACAAGATTGCCTGAAGGAAATTCTTAATTTGGATAAATGATGCATAGTAGAAGTTGTAAATTGAGATATCCATACTGCTCTAGTAATATAATTTGAGGCGTTTGGTTGTCGGGCAGGCAGACATCTTTCCCTTAAGAGTTCGATTTTTTTTTCGGGTCTATTTCGCGAAACATATGTATACTATGAAGCACGGTTCTACTCTTAGAAACATTTCATTCTTAGGTCGAACCTTTTCGAACTGCTAAATAAAAAAAAAATATTTAAAAATGTTTTTTTTTTTTAATATTTGTGGGGTTTGGTCCCTTAGAACTGAACCATCGTGCTCATACGCTTCAATGAGAGGGGTGAAATATTTATACTTCGATGCCCATTTTTTTAAAATGTTCTCCCGTCGCCTTTTTTTTTTTTTTTTTTTTTTTTTTTTTTTTTTTTGCAGTCTCATTGAGGTATTGGTCAGTTTGGGATTAGCGTTAGACTTTGAACAGGGGCATTTTGAAATATGCAATACAAACATCATGGGGAAATCCTTTCATTTCGGATTTGAGATTTGGGACCACCATTAGATTAGACTTCATCTTGGAGATTAGTGTCAGAGAGTCCTTACTAGCTTAGCTTAATGTTAGTCATAGCGACTTATATCAAAATCTGAATAAAAATATCTTGAATTTTACCATCAGCTTTTTATACGTTTAAGGTGTTTTGTTGAATGGACTTCTGAATTCAGAAGAAAAAAAGCCTGGCGTATATATCTGTATGTGTGCGTGTATGTGTGTGGAGGGTACGTTATCAGCGCTGTCTACGCTGATGAATATGAATACGGCCGCGTTTCATCTCAAGTTATTTGAAACGCACAGCCTGTTGCTAAGTCGGCAAGTAATCTTAAATAAGCTAAAAAACAGGGTAAAATGATCTATATCATCGGCTACACGTACATACAGTGTGACCTACATTTATTTATTACAGTAATATGGCTATAGTAGATTATAAATGATATAAGACTATCAAGCAGTTCCTGGGACAAGGGGGTAAAGTGGTCATAGACGGTGAGTTAAAGAGCGAGTATCTGGTAGAACTGTTACAAAAGAACTACAATAACGACAATATTTTCTATATAATGGGTCAGAGGATGGTTAATAAAAAGAAGATGTTTTATTGAGGCATATTTTATTTTTATTTGTGATAGACACTAAAACTAAAGGTGAAGAGTTCATTGTAACAAGGAATCTAATGGAGGTAGAATGAGAGAGGCTATTGGTAGTGTTGAATAATGGTCAATACTAATATAAAGGACAATTGTAAAAAGGTAGCTACAGTAATATTTGCACAAGACACGAGAAAGACCACAGGAGAATGTATTTCTGAAACACAACAACAATCAGCACTAATCTGAAAGTGGTGATGGTAAAACCGGATCTATTGTAGACTGATGGGACATTTTTCATTGAAGTACATAAAAGAGACGTTTTTATTCAATATACATTCGGAATATTGGCAAAATAAAACTAGACTAACCTACTGAAGGCTTAAGAAAGCCAACTAGTGGTCGCTCAAAATCCTGAATCCAAAATGAAAAGGTTTCCCCATGCATGTTGTAATCCCTGTGCCGAAACCTCTTCTAAACTAGTCCTGATACTAATCTAAGATCACCATAACCTCAATGAAGTTATATGATGAAGGGAAAAAAAAATGTGAAAGAAAGAGAGTGGAAAAAAAAAAAAAATCAAAATGGGAAGATAAAAAAATTCACGGGCGGCATTTGAAAACCTTTTTGTGGCCTCCATATTTTTTTTGATATCCTTCTTCATTTCGATGAAAAAAAAACACACACAAAATATAATTCCAGAATTCCTGTCTTGATAGATATATAATGAGACACATATTAGGATAAGGATTATTTCTCACAATAACGATGCAATTTTGTCTCAAAGTAGTTATCATTATTCTGTGGTCCTTACTGTACAATGCAGTACCTTAAGAGTATGCCTCACATTTCAGATACGGGGTGTACATTGCCAAACAGGCCTCTAGAGATTACTATAACGACGAGTGAGCATTATCGCTGCCGTGTTTTGACCCCTCAGTGTATATACAACAGCAAAAAAAAAAGTTACTGAAAACAGAAATTCAATTGCTGTCAATTATTTACGTGGGAATGTTTAAATCCCGCTTCTTTTTTTGGGGGGGAGAAGTTATAGGTTTATATGCAGGAAGTTAATCATATCAACTCTTCGCCAGTACTATCTTTACTTACTTTGAAACACATAGCTTATCTCTTCTCAGTTCCACCAGTAAGTATAGCTCAAATTGCAAAGAATTGAAATGAAGTCAAAAAAGTGGACAGTACGACGACCATTCAGGCTAGATGACGTTTTAAAGCCAAAATGGTCCCCAATCTTTATTCAGTAGTCTTGAAAAGAAAAATATTTTCTATTTTTCGCTCAGCCCTCTGCAAAACTTCATACAAATTTATGATATGCATTGTATGCCTTATTTATAGCAGGTGTTTACGTAATATATGAAGCGATCAAAAAAAAGAGCTGCGTGACTTTAACAGTTGGGAAGCAGTAAATAATCAACCGCTTTATTGGTTTTTTATTTTCCCGGTAATAGTGATTCTGGCACTGGCCTTTATTTCCGGGACATTATTTTCAATGAAAGTCAAATATCATTCAGCATTTTCAGCACTTTCATCATGAAGTTATTTATATTTCATAAATATTATGGAAACACTAAAATATAATAACACTATCTATAAAACAGAAAAACAACACCTCTGCAAATTAGCTAATTTTACTGCAAGCTATCAATCCCTAGTCAATGCCTTCGGATATAAATTTTACTTTTTCTCAAGATAAGCTTTCTTAATATTTCCGTTCGAAAAAAAACCTGATATATTTTGCTCTGATATCTATAAAAAAGGTGAGTTGGAAATCATGAAAAACAAAATTTCCCTTTCTTGATCTTTTTTTTCCTACCCTGTTCTTCTAGTGACGAAGTAAAAAAGAAAAAAATATATAAAAAGAAACAAGAAAAGGAAAAGAATAGAAAAAGATGTCCCATCTTCATTTACCAGGCATGCGATATAATCAATCCTCAAATGATGATGCTGTACTTTTGGATCAACAGCCACAAGACCCGGCGGCACACTCCATGATGGAAAAGGATGTTATGCGTTTATTACCCCCGACATGGAAAGCGTCGAAAGAGAGTGCGGGTAACCATGGAGGAGGAGGAGGAGGGATGAACTCGGGATTTTATCCGGGGACGGACTTTGGTCAATCTTTTGACGGATTTCGCGTGCGACCACATATGCAAGCTTTTCAACAAGAACATGCGCATTACCCTGCTCTTCAACCACAGCAGCAGCAACCACAGCAGCAGCAAGCACAGCACAATGTCTCGCATCAGCCCTTTTCCTCAGCAAATTACTCATCTCCAATGTTTTATAATAATAACGATAATGGTAACAACAATGTGTACTTCCAACAACCGCCACCTCCCCCATCTGCTCCAGCACAACAGCATAATCAAAGAGAGGCAATTTTAACAGAAGTATTGAAACCCCGTCCTATGCGCAAACGTAGACGGCCACCTCATTCGTATGCTTCCTTGATAGCACAAGCTATATTGACATCTCAAGAGCAAAAGATGACTCTACGTGAAATATACGAGTGGGTTCAAACAAGATATCCCCACCTATACGAATCAAATGAGACGGGTTGGCAGGTAAAAACATAAAAAAAAAAAAAATGTGACCAATCAGAATTTAGAAGATTTTGGTCCTGAACCTATTTTTTTTTCTTCCTTATTTCTTCGACTATCAACAATTGGCGTCTTTCCATTTCTTTCGATATTTATTTAATTAACATGTCATATAAAGAACACTATACGTCACAATCTATCACTCAATCGCTGCTTTCGGAAATTACCTAGATCACAGGACAATGGCAAAAAAGGCACCAAAGGTGGATACTGGACTGTTGATGTGGATCAATTAAACAACACCAATTTTGGCCGACAGATATTGGACAGCGGATTTTTGGGAAGTATTGAATACTGGCATCAAGAGCAAGAACAACAACAGCAACAAATGCGTCAAGTATTGACACCTTCGACAAGCACCAGCACTAGTACATCGTCCATTAGCCAATTGTCCAGCAGCCGATCGTCAGCGTCAGATGGCAGAGCGAGCACCGCTGCAAACAATATTCAGCAACAACCGCAGCAAATGGATCAAGGGCATCAGAGTGTTGAAGAAATCGACTTCAATAGCTTAGTGCCTTTTTACTCGCCTCAACAACAAGCACGACATTATACCACCGATATGATGGATGCACAACGATCCGCTGGATTTTTCCCATCCGATTTGAAACGAACATACGACAATCTTATCTGCAACGGGAATGGTGTCAATGGTAATTCTGATTCAAGCATGACGTCCACAACAAGCTCAAAGACAAGCTCTGTCCGTGGCGCAACTTCACCTGGATCACCAGAAACAGACCATATGAGTACACCTACCTACCAAGCTTTGCACCACTTTCACCACCAACACCGACAACAGCAACAACAGCAAAATACAAAGATAGACAAGGATTCCTTATTGAACCCTTCATTGATGCGTGTAAACAATATCCTCAATTAGTGTGATCTCTCTACCTCTCCTTTTTCCATATTTTACCCATAGTTTTCTTTCCTTTTTCTATCCCTCCCTTCCCCCACCCACCCCACCTCCCATTTTTACCCCTAGTAGCTTTATTTTACATTATACATTGTGATTTTTCTTTTTTTTTTTTTGAATTTTTATGTTTGTTATATTTCTTCCATCATACATTGTGTCTTCACTTCCCCAATAAAAACACAGCTTCGCTAGGCACTAACCCTGCCCCTGCTCTATTCCATTAATTTATTATGTCATGGTCTTTTGCTTTATTTTATACAATGCAATGCAATATAATTCATTCTTTTTGTTTTATCATACAAAATGTGTACAGTTTTGATATCAGATGGGGGGTTTTTTTTTTTTTTTTTTTTTGGAACATGAAGATAAATGGATTTATTTGGTCTAAAATGTACATGTAGGTGTAAATATCATATAAAATAACATTGATATTATATAACTAACATCTGGAACAAAAAAGTATATGTATTGAAGAGGGGGGGGGGACAATAAAAAGAGGGGGGACAAGACTACAACTAGTTGGGTACAGGGAATATACTGGGAATATAGATAAAGATATACAGTATAGATATATGATACAACGGGGATGTGGGATGATACTAAGCTATAATTCTTTTTCAATGACTTGATTTTTATTTCATAATTCAGATATGACAGCTTTATGCCTTCGCCAGTATAGGGGATACCTTTGGAGTTTGCCAGCCAACATGCCAAAAAAAAAAAAAAGTTAGATACAATCTAATGGCCCACATTCTAATTGATATATTTCTCTACAAACCATTACCAAGCATTCCAAAGTCATACTGTTCAAAAGATGATTGATTTTAAAATATATGTAAATAAATGACGAATATAAAGTACTAGTACTAATAAATAAAAATGAGTATAAAACACTATATGTATGTATATGAGATATCTAAGGGTGTGTATTTTTTTTTTTTTTTGGGGGGGGAGAAGGAGGAGGAGCGCTATCTAGTGGCCAAAACATAAATATTGTCATTGGACCGGAGGATCAACGAGGGTACCGGGTTGGCGTATACAAAAGGCAATTCATTTCCCATGTCTTCGTCAGGTGCACGGAACAAACCCATGGCAAGGATGCCATGATCCAACAAGAGGGCATCAAACAAATTGGCAAACGTTATTCCCACAAAAGCATCAGGCATAGGGATAGATGTCAGATGAGGAGCATGCATTGAGGCGGTCGACAGGGTCGATATATCTTCAGTGATGGCATCCGCATGATAGGCAGGTCCAGGCATCCCACATAGCGCCTTGATGATTGATACAATATCCGGTTTGTAGAACGTTTGGCTTAATAACACATTACTGATCAAACTATCCACCACCACTTCACCCGCTGCATAAGCCGGAGTATAAAACACATCGATTTCTTCTGCCACATCTTTTCCCTGAAGCAATTGCATGAATCGAATGTTGGATTTTTCATCTTAAAAGAAAATAATTAGTGTCAAAGTTTTTTGTTAACCATTCCCATGATTATTCAACTTACTGAGGTTTACAATACGGAACATATCAAGTTTCTGTTCAGGCATGAGTAGATCCATAAGGTGGCTTGTCATACTGCGAAGCAAAACAATGAGTAACCCGGTACTTATTTCTTTTCCTTTCTTCCCCAAAGCTATCACTTACATTGCAGCGCTATCAGAGTTTTTTTCATAGTTTCCATTTGATTCTTTTTCACTGGATATGAAATTAAAAAATTCATTGAATTTTTTCAATCATTGCAATCCCAAACTGTGTCTTACCTCATCACTACCACCTGCTGGGCGTGCTTGACACCGGCTCGTAAAAGATCGTCCGGATATCTAGAATTTCCCTGCAAAACCAAATACAGGATTAGAATATAATCTTCCCAATGTTTACCCCTCCCTAATCTTTCACAGGCTCTACTACTTACGACCATAAAATAAAGCTTTGGAAATCGGTTGAGCAGTTCAAACATTTTGGGTTTTGGTGGAGCGTTGCACAAAATAACAATGTCCCGAAGATCGCTTTTCTTCAGGTACGGTGACCTACAAAAAAATAGAAAAAAATAGATAAAAAGAGAGAAAGGGGCAATGTAAATAACATAACCATTACCCTCGTGAATTCTTCTTCACTTGCTCCCCTCTTTTTTTTTCTTTTTTTTTTTTTTTTTACCTTAAATTGTAAATAAATTTGAAGATGTTGGTAACCTTTTCTTGTAGACAAACCAAAATGTGCCCATGTAAGCCATCTGCAGATTCAATTACAACGTCGGGAAGATCTACCGGATGATCCAAAAGATAACATAATGGTAAAGATGGCTCTGCGGTTTTGGGTTGATCTTGGTCATACGCCTGTCCCAGTCGAGCAATCAAGGTACGACTGCCTGTCAATAAAGCGTGTCGAGTGGATGGTAATTTGACAATCCGATAGCCATGGTTATGGGGTCGTGAAGAGGAGGACGACATTGAATGAGATGAGTAAACAGATGAAGTGCCGGTGGAGTTGGAACGTCTTGTCAGGATGGGTGGCCTAATAACTGCCGTCGCTGATTGTGAAGTTTTATTCGCAGAAATAGTGTTGCTGATTGGCTGAGGAGCTACTGGTGCTGATGGCGATGATACTGATGCCTGTTGTTGCACTTTTATCATGGGTGACGGTAATTGGAAGACTGGTGTCGTGAGTGATTCTTTCATCGATTGTTCCATTTGGTCGCTTAAAAGGAGCTGTGTTGTATTGCTTCGGAAGAGTGGTGCTGGTGAATGAGGTCGAGTAATACGGGAGTTCCGCATTGCATGAATTGCTTGCCACGCATAGACCGAGTTCTATAGTAGTCCAATCACCAAAAGCCCACGGTGAATACTCAAATGTCAATTGTTCAAATTTGCAGTCTTTTTTAACTTACCATTTTCCTGATGTCACGCACTTCCTTTGGACTTTCAGCCATATATACACATAGATCACCTTCTTTGATGACATAATAATGACGAGGGTTTAGTAAGATTTCGTACCGAGAGGAATTTTCCATTTTCGTTTTGACGGCAAATAGGATAACTTGACACTCTTTGTATACCACCTATAAAGTAAAAGGAAAATGAGTCAAACACAGAAGGGGAGTAGCGTGGATAATGAAGATTTTTACTTACCCATGAAGCATCAGCAAACGTTACACCGATCAAACATTTTGCAGCGGCAGCAGTATATATTTCATTGCAAGACCCATCATCATATTGAGCCTGCCAGGATTCATCATAGCGGTTCATGGGTTGTCGCTGATGTAAGAGATTTGTCAACAAAGTAGACACACCACGGCAACGACAATTCATTGCCAAAAGATATTGCTTGAATTCGCCAACGCATATAATTTCTTCAGCCACCTTTTGGTAAATAGCCGTACTTGGGGATAAATTGTAGGTATAGATCGGTACTTTGTGGACCACAGTAAAACAGTAGAGCGACCATAACCGGACAGTATTGCGTTCATCTTCCTTGGAATGATCTTGCGCATTGTCATCTATAAAATCAAAAGCGGTAACGCATTCAGTTAGTTCCAAAAATGCTCACACAAACATCATTTTAATTTGTCTCCACACACCTGATATCGTGAATATTGCTTTTGCATATCGAGCCCTCTGTACATCAAAGGAAAGAAAAAGACAGTAAGAAGGTGATACATACCCCCTTTTTTAATTTCCCTTCAGCACTACTTACCACACGTATCAATGTATCCTCATTCTTGTTTTTAAAAAAAAAAGAGAAGGATATCAGTTCGTGAATACTCATTTTATTCTATAATTCCTTTGTTTTTTCTTACCAAAACAGACCCATGCAAAAATTGGATTCGATGTCCCCACATTGAATTTCGTTCCATCAACTTCAGTTCTTCGGTAGGAGGATTGACATCAAGGAAGATGACGTTCAGATGAGATTCGGCATGTTCCTAATAATAAATTGAATAGAATGAGATCAATTGCGCTTATCAAGACTTGCCCTCTTCTCTTTTTCTTTTGTCAATTACGCGATCCAAAAATCCACTCAAAATGTCGTTGACTTGTTCTGGTCGAAAGGATCCAACAATTAATATAAAAGGTAGTGATCCTTTACTAACATGACCGCCACCATCTAGATGATATATAAATAGAAAGAAAACAGAGTACGGTCAATAACTGTCATCAATCCAAGAAGGTTCTATTTTAAATTCTACTGTACCATACCATTGCGCTTTTGCAGAGTTCTTGCAACATCAGTCAATAAACTTGGTAGGACAGCCAAAGCAATTACAATCAGAGTCATCATCACCACTCGACTTCCTTCTGTTCTTGGAGTGATGTCTATATAAAAAGAAAAAGAAGGTCATGAGGCTTTTTCTTGATTTGCCTGGTTTAATTTCATTTTGATTCTTACCACCATATCCCACTGTAGACAATGTGACCATCACCACGTATCTGTTAAAGAAAAAAATTAAACCAATCAGTATTCCAATGAAAAAAAAAAGAGAGAGAGAGAGATTCTAAAGCCTAATAAATCATCTTACAATGAGTCAAGTATAGAGTAACTGACACCAGCGAAGGTCGCTTCACAATATTGAAATGCCGACATCCCGTTGTATAACAGTACCATCAGGGTACAAATCAGGTGAATCAACTTGGATTTCAGTGGATCAATCACCTTATCTATAGATAAAAAGGTTAGTAAATAATATCCCCGCATTTTATCCATTGCTGAGTAACACAGCTTACCAGTCATTTGCAGATTAGTTCTAATCTTCATTACACTTTTGATTCGAAGTAAAAGCACCCAACTCCTCAAAAAATATGGCACTAATGAAAATAAAAAAGCACGCATGTCGATCAGTTAAAAAGTATACTGACGCGATTTTCATGCATACATGGATATCTTTTTTTTTTTTTTTTTTTTTTTACTTCTTACCATAAAGGTATTGACCATAATGGATAAAGTTTGAGAGAATCAAAGGGACGGAGGTCAACAGTTCAATGCAACATCGAAAGCTAAAGAGGACGGAGAGAGGATGACCAATCATGGCGACACCTGCAATAAATAAAAACAAGAGAATAAGGTTCATGGCCATTTTACCAATGTAATGTAAGTGCTTACGCATAATGAAGGAACCCAAGTCCCAAATAGACAATACTTGACAAAATCGCCACAAGTCGTAGGAACGCCATTTGTAAAGCCACGGAGGATCTAAATCTACGTCTGATTCTTGCTTCATTTCCACCAAATACATTAGACAAAAGATAAAGTCCACCATCATATCGAAGTTGACCTACAATGATAGAGAGAAGGGGAATATACATGTGATATCAGTAATCATCATCATCATCATCATCATCATCAGTGCGACTAGAATAAAACTATGACCGATGGTTCTAATCCAAAAACAGCCCTGCACCATCGCCATGATTATTATTATTATTTTAGACTTACAAATAAAATGATATTTCGATTGCATAACATGGATTGTCGTATTGCTGATAGACGTTCGTCATGTTTGAAGGAGGATATGATTTGATTAAAGGGCGACACTTCGGTGTTTTCGTCTCTATGGTAAAATAATCAGCAACCGCCAGTAAGATCTCCTATGTAAACCCTTAAAAAATGACTATATTTATTATTATTACCTTGCCACCTTGCGGCCAGTTCGATATTTTGATCGGACAGTGCTAAGGTTGACCGTATTCTTCTTCGTAAACCATTGATCAATACTACTACGGTGACTGGTGGAGTCGATTACTTCTTGAGCTCTTAATGAAAATTGGTTAGCCTGTTTGCCTTACTATTTTTAGTTAAAACACTTACTTTGGGTCCAAGGCAGGTAAAACAAGTTCCATATTTTCTTCTAAATCGTTTGTTATTGAGTCGGTAGTGCTCACACGGAGGACGTTCGATAGGCGACTGGCCAGTTTAGGACGGTGGTGCTGTTGAAGTCTTCTTTGTTTGCGTTTTGCAAGTCTACTGCTACTGTTGCTATAAGACTCATCGACATCGCTGCTGCCTCTAGACGAGCATTCTTCTTGGGATCGACTACCGTTTGTTGCCTTCCGTTGAGAATAAGATAAGGGTGACGAAGTTATACATCCATAGTTGATTGGTGTCGTACTGTTGTTGTATAGTAGATTTTCTTCATCGTCTTCTGGAAAAGAAGGCATCGCCTTTTGGTATAGTGATATCTGGTTCGATAAGAAAAATATATAAACTAAAAAGAAAAGAATAAGGAAAATAGTCTAAATCCCTCCAAAAAAAATGCATTTGAATTTCAAATGCCGCCCAGATCAAGGTGCACATCACACTGACTGACAAGATAAGAGAATATCAATAACAAAGTTTAGATGTTTTAGTTGTTTGGTAATATTTTTATGATTGGACATCTTTTATCAGCATTCAATATCCAGGTTTTCGCAGCCACCAGTGTAACCGTCAAACCGTCAAATCTCGGGGAACAGGGAAGACTGAAAAAGGCCTCTTGATTTTTCTTTCCCCGATCTGATATTTTTTCCCACCATTTCTTTCTTCTTCCAACCATGATATTATGTCGCCTTTACTTATCACGAACTTCTCTCCAGACCAAATTGAATCTGAAGGTAATAAAAGCAACTTTATTCAACTTTCGAGCGTCCACTTACAACTTGTTTATATATGACCCCCTTAGTCACCTAATCTTAGATCCTCTCTGCCACGCTTTTACTCCACCAGGCCCGTTTCTGAAAACCTTATTGATACCTTTGATCGGCAACATACCTATTTACGAATATCTCTTACAGAACGGTGCAATTTGCGATGTAAGTACAGTGCTTTTGTAATAGTCATGTATGTGATGATTCATTAACTTGTTCTTGTTGTTGTTATGACAACATAACTAACTTAGGTACTTATTGTATGCCAGAAGAAGGTGTGCCTCTGACACAATCACAGCAACTGCTAACGACGGATGAAATCTTAACCTTGGCTGAATTGTTTGTACGTCAAGGGGTAACGAAAATAAGGCTTACAGGTGGTGAACCAACCGTGCGACCGGATATTACGAAGATCATTCAAGGTATTGGGCAACTCAAGTCACAAGGGTTACAAAGTCTGGGAATCACTACGAATGGTGTTGCTTTGAAACGAAAACTACCAGATTTTTATGATGCTGGATTGGATTCACTCAATGTTAGTTTAGATACTTTGGATCCGGCCATGTTTCAGATCATGACAAGAAGAAAAGGTAACAGGAATTTGATGATAATGATGATGATGACAATTTCCAACTGACTGATTTCTTTTTCAGGATTTGACAAAGTGATGGGTGCGTTGGATGAAGCCATCAAGCTAGGTGTGCCGAATGTGAAGATCAACTGTGTAATTATGCGTGGCGTCAATGATGATCAGGTACTGGATTTTGTGACGCTTACCAAAACTATGCCTGTGCGTGTGCGATTTATTGAATATATGCCCTTTGATGGAAATCGATGGAAAAAAGAAAAATTGGTACCTTATCGGGAATTAGTGGAACGCATCGAAACAAGTTTTGGAACAAAGATGATGAAATGCAAAGATGATGCTCATGATACGACGAAATATTATCAACTTCCTGGACATATTGGAACTGTGGGATTTATTACTTCAATGACTGATCACTTTTGTCATACTTGCAATCGAATTCGGATCACGGCGGATGGGAATATCAAGGTGTGTCTTTTTGGAAATGCCGAAGTGTCTTTACGTGATATCCTCAGGAAGAAACAAAGCATGGATGGTGCATATTCAGAGCAAGAATTACTTCATGTCATTGGTGCTGCCGTTAAGAAGAAGAAAAGGCAACATGCTGGCATGTTTGAATTGGCTTCAAGGAAAAATCGGGCGATGATTTTGATTGGCGGATAGAATAGCCATAGATTATTTTTTTATTTCCTTCCTCTCCTCTTTACCTAACTTTTCTTATTTTATATTTTTTTTATATTACAATACTTTTTTTTTTTTTTTTTTTTTTTTTTTTTTGGGACAATATAATGCTTATTAAAATATTTGGCAATGGTCTGTGGTTATTCATTTATACTGATATGCATGTGGATGTTGTTAAGGCATTGACTAACCCTCTTTTTTTTATTACTACAAGTTGTAGTTAGAAATACAAGCAAAGTCATCTTCCATCAACAAAGCATTCGCCGGTGGTATTCGTCTGCAACAACAAAAGGTCACGGCGTTATGGACACCTCAGTAGAGCAACAAAGATTGACACATACCGATCCAACAACAGGCGAGGCGCGTATGGTTTCAGTCACAAACAAAGCAACAACTAAACGGGAAGCAGTAGCGGAAGGAAGAATTATACTCACCAAATCCGCATTTGATCTTTTGGAGACGAATGAATTGCATACTGCGAAAGGCAACGTACTAGTAGTGGCTCAAATTGCTGGCATTCAAGCTGCGAAGAATACAAGCCAACTGATACCGTTATGTCATCCATTACTTTTGGGGCTCATTGATGTACGTCTCTGGTTGGACAAGGACCGATCCTGTGTGGAATGCTCATCGTTGGTGCAAACAAGTGGCAAAACTGGCGTAGAAATGGAAGCTCTGACCGCAACTAGTGTAGCTCTACTAACTGTTTTTGATATGTGCAAGGCGGCAAGCAAACATATGCGCATTGAAGGTATTCGTGTAGTGGAAAAAAAAGGCGGCAAATCTGGACACTGGCAATGGAATCAAGACAATCAAGAATCATCATAGTATAGTATTCCCTCTCCTTCCCCAGCACTAGAATCATGTTTTTAGTTATAGATTCCCCCACCCCCGCATGTTTTCTTTATTACATTATCAATTCGATACCTTCCCCTTCTTCCCTGTATCTTTTTTATATAAATAAAACACATATTATTTACAATACACGTCAAATAAAGTCAAATCTTTTTTATTCAAAATGAAATACTAATCTATTCTTCGTCAGCATTAGCAGCGGCCTTCTTTTCATCACCAGTGGCACGAGCTACAAAAAAAAAGGTTAGTTTACTAGATCCAATATCACTCTTCGGTAGCCATATTCCTTCCTATCCTTTATTATCATTAGCACTTACTGTAGATAACTTGAGCGTGATGGATGGTAAGGGGCTTGATGAGACCTTGAGCAGTGAGTTCCTTGAGAGCGACACGAGCAAGGGAGCCGTTCAACTTGAGACGATCAACCAAGACAGATTGACTGATAAGCTTGTAGGTGGGCACTTCCTTGAAGAGACGTTCGTAGGTGGGCTTATCCAAAACAACCATGTTGTTGGCCTTGTCCTTGACCTTCTTAGCGGACCACTTCTTCTTGGCCTTCTTTCCACCAGAGGAGGAGCTAGGCTTAGCAGCAACGTCTTTCTTAGCCTATCAAAAAAAGAAAAAAAAAAAGGTCAATACACCTATGCATAAAAAATGTAGGTTGTGTTGTTGACACCCCGTGTTTGAATAAACGTCTACCACGTCGGAAAAAGATATCGACGAGCATATTATGATGTATATGAGTTCAATGAGTATGGCGGGGTTCACTGAAAACAAAACTACGGTTTGATGGTGTTATTGTTGGTTGGAATTGTTGTATTTGATTGCTGTAACAGTCAATTGTGTCGATGATCAATCGATGACTGGTTGTTATGGATGGATGGATGGATAGTTGGACGGTTGGATGAATGGATGGATGGATGGATGGATGGATGGAAATATTGAGGATGAGTGCTCCTTTTGAAAATCGATTTGCTGATCCATCTGTTAAATGTGTTGACCATTCGAATATAATCCATCCATTTTCATACATCAAGTATATCTTCATGTCGATTATTAAACACGGGGTATTTATTCATATTGTAATATTCTAAGTACACTGTTTCCATCTTACCATGTTGGAGTTAGAGGAAGAAAAAATCTATTACGCAGGGAGCGCCATTTGCCTAGATCATTATTCTGTTCGGAGATTTTCGAGCGCGGGCGGTGTTCACAATGCTTAGATTTTTTTTTCAGGGGTAACTGAAAAATTGTAGCCAACAGACTCATTCAAGTTTACATTTAAAAAAGTATGAGTAATTAAAGGCGTTATCTTTAAACTACACTGGTAAAAAATGTATCCTATATAAAATTCAAAAATATGGCAATTCATAGAGGACACAACGGTGTGCTGTACATACAGCGTAGATTACCTTCATGGCACGATTAGGTTCCTTACATGATTTGTGGAGAAACAGGGTGATGCTACCAATGTTGACTACTGCAAAAGTAGAAAATACTACCATATCAAAATGTTGAGTGGGTGCAGGCTGTAGGCTCTATCTTGGTGATGCTGTAAATAATAAAAGGGCTTTTTTCTTGTATCATCATATCAATAATAATCGCAAACGAAAAAATCCAGAAACGCCAAAAAAAAAAAAAAAACATTCAAATCCCGCACACGTGAATATTTATTTACCTCTCAATTTTTGTTTTTTTCCTTCTTTTTTTTTTCATCTTCACCAATCAACTTCTTTGAGGTTATGGCGGTCTTAGATTAGCGTTAAAACTAGTTTAGATGGGTTTTAGCTCAGGGATTACAACATGCATGGGAAAATTCTTTCATTTTGGATCTAGGATCCAAGGGCACCATGAGTTGACTTTTTGGAGCCTTCATTAGCTTAGTTTACCATGTCCCTAGTGCATACCAAATAAAATATATCTTCTCCTACTTGCATCAATAAAAAAATAATCGATTAATTACCCAATTGTCTTGTACAATAGATCTCGTTTTTACTGCCATCACTCCTTTTAATTAGTGTTAACCATAGAATGATTCAATAAAAGATATTCCTTACCTTTTCTCATACCTTGCGCTATATATTCTTCTTATAGATCCTTTTTTAAAATTGTACTCTTAAACGGTTGTGATCAACCTTCAGATAACTCATTCGTCTCCATCATGTTACCTCCATTAGATCCCTGGTTCCAACAAACCCAGCGTCTTTAGTTTAGTATTTACCAAAATATCAGTCAATAAAGTACGTCCACTTCATGACCCATGAAGCAAAACCTTTAATGTGGCTATTTTGTGTGTCCTAACTAATATCTGTTTTCTAGCTTACTCTTCATTATGACTACTTTTCCCCTGATGTCCTAGCGACTGGTTGACAGCCTTGATCAGTAGAATTTGAAGACAGTTCTGTCTTCTTTCAAACCAATACCAGCAATTCAGCAATGACTTACTCCAGCAGTAGCAATTAACAGAACAGTGGCTTCTTCCTTCTTTCTCGATTTTTTTCTTTTCACCGCAACTAGCTCCACCTGACACCGCAGCATGGTTTGTTTTCTTTTTTCAGCCATATGGATTAATTTTGCCTAGGTTAGTTTTTACTGTTCATTGTAGAATAGTTTACAATTAGTTATGAAATATACTAGTTTTCTTATCCTTCTTCACTCTAGTATAGTTTGCCGTTTCTCAATTGAATTAGTTAATCTTGTAGTTTACCTTACATTTAATTTTTCTACAAAAAAAATCAAACAAACTTCGTATGCCTTATAACAGTTATAGCGTATCTTATAAACATGCTATTAAATAATATACAGAGAATACTCTCCAAAGGCGGTTTAGCGTACCTGCCTACCCTATTCATTTCTCAGTACCACCAACCTACTCTTCTCTTCATTCCCTCCAGATACAGAGAACCTCTCCTTGCTCTTCTACTTTACTCTACCATAAAGACAATATAGTCGACATCATACCATAAAAAATCCCCTTCTGCCGTTACATAACCTCTACTTCACTAATAAGAAAAGGATACCGGATTTGTTCGGCATACCTACTAAATTAATGAGTCACTTTGATGCAAGGTCGAATGTGTCCCTAAGCATAACTCAAAAACAAGAGTTTAAGCCCAGTATTTTGTAGCAACATAAGCCAAGCATATGCGTACGCTGTCTACTTCATATAAGTTCTCTTGCACATTGGTATATATATATATATATATAGTATTTTATAAAGACAGCTACGCTGGTAGCATAGTCTAGCTAAGTTAATATAAACGGTAGAGCAAGCATAGAGTCGCGTTTCATATAGGGTATTTTATAATCGCTGGAGCACTGGGAGCAAATAGTTTGAATGGATAAGCTACAAAGCGGACGTTTGACAGAAAACACACAGAAAATGGTTACAATAAAGGGTTTGCTCATTCAATAATGGGTCAATAAATAGTAAATGAGTAATAAAATGGGATACTTTATTCGAATGAATATGCTAGATACTAAATGAAGGGTGTGGGGCTCATTGTAGAAAGGGATCTATTGGAGGTAAATTGAGGATGACTAATGGGGGATCTGAAGAATGGTCTACACAGACCAAAACAACCATAATATATTGTAAAGTACTGTACAAGTTATGAGAAATCCAAAAAGGATATCTTTTATTATACTATAACGACGGTCAACACTAACCAAAGGGTGTAAATGGAAGTAAGAAAGAGATCCGTTGCACAAGACATGAGAAAGAGACCAATGGAACATTTTTTATAAAAACAGGAAAAAGAGACATATTTTATTCAAGATATAGTTACAAGTTATGTATAAACTAATACTAAGCTAAGCTAATGTGGACCCCAAAAAGTTAACTAATGGGACACCCAAATCCTGAATCCGAAATGAAAGGGCTTCCCCATGCATGTGGTAATCCCTGAACTAAAATCCCTTCTAAACTAGTCCTAACACAGATTGAAGAACATCATAACCTCAAAGTAGTTGATTGATGAAGGAAAAAAGAAAAAAAGAAAAAGAAGAAAAGAGCGAAAAATAAAAACAGACGAAAATAAACATTCACGTGGGCGGGATTTTAAATACGTTAAAAAAAAGAAAAAAAAAGGCCTCAAACAAATGGATTTATGTCAGGGTGCCACCTAAGCTGTACTGTTATATATAAACTAAATAATGTCATGATCACAAATAGACGAAAAGGTTCAAAATAGAAGCATATATCCGCACCTAAAATCACAAACGAATGTTACATATTGGTTTTATTATCGACTATAACTAGAGAGAATATGGGGTATGATATGTGTCCTAACTAATTGTGCAGAATAAAAAAAAAAAAAAAAAAAAAAAAAGTCGGTATCACTCACTGTGGAGTGAGGCAAAACTTCATTTATGGGTAAAATTGGCGGCCATTGAAATGCGTGTGGAGTGAAGACAGGAACCACGATCCCGCTTTGTGAAAAGGAATGTTGACCACGATATGAATGAAGGCAATCGAAATAACTCAAAAAACGGTAAACGTAAGTAGTTGATGATGCTGTGTAGAAAATGAAATGGTGTAATAGATGCTGTTGATGATTTCTGGAGACTTGTGTTTGCAGTAAGTAGAGATGGCGTTGGAGAGATAGTTGTACAAGGTTGTTGTGACGTTTCCTTTAAAGTTACAGCTGGAAATGATTGTGATTTTGTCGTATGGGATGTTAAGGTTGCAGACAATTGCTCCGGTTTTGATAATGGAGGTGGAGGTGGATAGTGATGTCTCGACGGGGTTTTAATATTATCAAAAGGACAAGATAACGCCACCTTACTGTTGGAAAGCTTTGAAGATTGACTGTTCAACATCATTTCCGCTTTCATCATTGTATTTTGAATCAGTAGCCGCTCACGCATATGATAATGTTGCCTTTTTCGACGATCGTCAAGACTAATTTTTTTACTAGCTGTGCTATAGGCTTTTTTTGCTATTTGCCGTGGTGAACGTGCCTGTTGAATTTTGATGTCATGTCTGTGAAATGTATGGTTCATGTTAAATAGAATAGACTGTTGACGAAGATGAGACAATGTTAGATAAAATAAAGTAAAATAAAATAATAACTATCGGTTTTATAGGCTTTGCATCATAGCGGATAATACCGGAAGGCAACATATGAAATAATATGGCTAGGAATGGAAACTCTTAGACAAAGCGGCGTGCTTCCATATTATTCCATTATAACCCGGCAGTAGTATGGTCATCCATTTTTCCCAAGCCTAAAAGTCCCATCACTTGGATAATTGTGGGGTTTCTTCTGAGAAAATGATAATAATACTAGGAATCCCGCAGTTGATCAGGGTCCATCATCATGCCTATTCAAACTAGATGAGGGGAACTTCTTCTATAGTTTGCATCTCTTACCCATATATGGGGTTAGTTATATCAATACAATGACTCCTACCAAATTCTTAGTATGATGATGGGAGTACACGAAAGTTTGCAACCATTCTTATTTCGTTTAAGTGGAGTTTTTGGCGTCCGTGCCTTTTCAAAATTTTCTTCTTCCCACCCCACCTTTTTTTTCATGTTTTTATTTTTTTATTTTTATATATATGCTCTGTCATTATTAGTTTTACTACGTTCTGACACTCTTGCTCTAACCATCGTGCTTAGCGCTTTTTCAAAATGTCATTTTTACGATGCCTGCATGAGAGATTCACACTCAGCATACATGAATTTCTAATGTTTCTTTTTCTTCATTGTTAGCCTCATAGGGGACAGTGATCATGGATTAGTAGTTAGAATGTGACTGAGGTGTTTTAAAATATAAACATGCATGGGGAAACCCTTTCATTTTTGGATTCATGATTTGGACATGGATTCACTTTTATAATAAATGCGTGCCAGGGAACGATCTTTAGTTTAACTTGGTGTTAGTTATCATAGTCTATACCATATCTGCATTTGCTATACCAAAAAAAAAAAAAAAAAAGCAAAAAAAAAACTGCATTTGAATATAAAAAATATGGTGTGGCTCACTTATAATGTCAAATACTAGGCATGATCCTAGAAAGCTGATGGTTTTTTAAAAAATGGCCACCTCAAAAAAACAATGTATAAACATGATAATTCAGACCTTTAAGAACAAAACGTGTACATCAGTTTTTTTTTTTTATAAAAAAAGGAAAACTTATCAGCCTTCAAAAAAAGAAGACTTTGGCTGGCTGGCCTAGGATTTGAAACGTATCTGTTGTACTAAAAAGGAAAATGATATGTGCATTTATTTTGTAAAACACCGCGAAAACTGTAAAATATTATACAGAAAACAAGGTCCTGTTTTCTGCTTGTTCCCACTCCCATATCAAGCGTAGTCAGTAGATGTAGATGTAGATGTAGATTGTCATCCCTTCTATTTTTTTGTTGTTGTACGGACACACACCCGTTTGTATGTTTCTGCTTATAATAAGCCTATGTATATACATTTGGTAAGACAATCAAAAAATGATAGAAAAAGGCAAGACAAAGTTTATTCAGTAGTAATTATAACAATGACAACCAATACTAAACTAAGATGAAGGCTAATCTAATGGTGGTCCCAAATTCTGGATCCAAAATCAAAGGGTTTCCCCATGCATCTCGTAATACCTGAGCCGAAAACCCTTCTAAACTAGACCTGACACTAATCCCAGTTGAACATCATCCCATTGAGATCAATGAAATGGCGGTGACTTGAGAAAAAAAAAAAAAAAAAAAAAAGAAAGGAAGGAGAAAAAAAAAAGGCTTAAATAAGGCATTTTTCAAACTGCGATTGAAGTCATAGAATTGAAAATTTGACATTATAAGTGAGCCGCACCACACGTCTTGTCTTTATCTCATCAGTCATTCTATAATGCTTTTGGTCTGTCTTGTTGAAATTTAATATATAAAGGCAAAATATCAAGCAAATTCATCATATCAAAAATTGGTCATTATACGTATGATTGGTTTTTTTTTTGGAGATAAAGCACCAATATCGATTTTATTGTAAAAAAAGGGGACATAAAAATAAATTGTGTAAAAGAGGTTCGATAAAATAAATATAACTAGTTGTAAAAGAAAAGAGAATGGGAAAAAAAAGGGCGGATCTATCGTACAGTATGTTGGTTGTTTTGTAGGGTTTCAGGCCAGAAGTATTAGACGTCTTCAGGAATTCAGAACTATTGCTGCTGTTGTATCAATATCAATACCATTTTACCAGAAGGCACACCATCCAATGTAGCACTGACAAAGATTTTGAAGGGACGTGGCTTGTTGGATCAGCTTTTCCACTTGAGTAGGAACATCCAAAGTTACTCGAGAATTGAAGTCGCGGCCAGTCAGTTTGTTTGATACTCTATTTACTACTGCCACCGCCTTTGAATTGAGGAGTTCAGGACCTGCCACGTTTTCTAAAAGTCAAATTTTAGTATACAATAACCCACCATTGCCTCACTTGATCCTTTTTTTTTTTCTTATTTTTTACCATTTGCCACGGCTTCCACTTCAATTCGATTCAACCTTCGACTAACTGAAAAGTTTCGATGACCATCTTCCGTTAGATCTTCGTTATTTAATCGATCCATTGTTCGTAAACGTTCATCTAAGTAACATAAATGTTGGAAAAGGCATGTTAATAAATCGATAATGAATACCAGGTCAATTTTCATTTACCTCTATTCTGTGCTGGACTTGGGTTGGGATTGTTCAACAAACGCCAATTGATTAAAGGATCATACACAAAAGCTTCCAAAACTGCCATCAAGCTGTCCTTGTTTTCTCGTAATACACGCATCACATGTTCGCAGGTAATTCTAAAGTTGCCTTCGATGCCGGACACTTCCATGGCTTTGACCAGCATTCGTGTGAGACGGAAGGGAATCTTCTCAGGGAATTTTTCACGGTGCATAGCCACTTCAAAACAATCACCGAAATCAATATGTACCACCTTGCCAGTAAGACGATGTAGCATCAAATTGGAGGGATGTCGATCGCCAAGACCCAAAATGTAGCCAACCATAGACATTACCGCCAGAGATCGTGTATAATTAGTTCGTCGGTCTAACCAAGCTTCTGAATTGCGACTCTTGAGCCAAAGCACCCAATAAAGGTCTTGTCCACTTGTTTTTTCAAATGCAAATTGGAAGACTTCCACCTTTTGAATGATTGTCAGATTGTCGTAGTCAGGCGCCATCTATTTTTTAGTTTTTTAGAAAAAGGGTTAGTTACATGATAATCGGCATAAATGTCCAGTGAACGAAGTATATATTTATTCTAAAGTTTACCTGTAACATTAGACGATGTTCAATGTTGAGTAGAATCTTCTTGCTATCACGGTAATCACGAATCAGTGTATGTAATGTGTCGGTATCAGCAAACCAGCCAATCAAGCCAGAATTAGGAGAGAGTGGTACAGCTGGGCAACGTTCAATGCTGAGATGGCGTTTAAAGGTTTCGGCGTCATTTTTCAATAATGTATTGACTAGTCCAAATAGTTGCATCACACGTTCATCCTGTCGTAAATCTTCGTGTCCCTTCAATAAATACATGTAGTCTTTTCCGTCGCTTCCAATGATCGTCAATTTTCTTGGTCGTTGTTTGGAGGCAATCACTGTTAAGCTAGGATTGAATTTGGCAATTCGGACAATTGGTTCGCCGCTTCGATAATAACCAGGCACACATAGTTCCAAATTGCGAGCTTCCAATAGACGAGGTGAAATATATTGAAGTTCTAAGCTTGTTAGTTGAGGCAGTTGTCGTTGAATGCGTTTAAACACTTGATAGTATAATTCCCAGGCCTGATTCAGGTTGTTGAGATCACGCGATTCTTGATAACGGTGACACCATTCTTGAGCTTCTTGCAAGTCCCGTCCAAATGCTTGTACAAACGATTCTTCCCGCATAGTTTCTGGGCCACGATCCAGCATTTGATGCAGAGGTTCCAGAGTAGCAAACATTGCATCCACATTCCGATCGCCAAAATAAAGTCTCGATGCTTCTTCAAGTCCTTCGTGCCACATTTCATGCCAAAGAATAGCGACCCGAATCAGTTCCTGGCTTACCATCAAGGCCTATATGAATCATAACAAAATAGGTATGAGTATTGAGCTTCTTCACTCCTTTTCTTTTTCTGTTTTACCTGGTCAACCAAAGCAGCACTATGCATGCGCATACGGTCAATAATAGCAAATGTAGCCCTTTTTCTTGGTACACTTTGTGATTTGGATGCTACAGTGAGAGAGTAAACTAAGGCCTGAGGATGTTCCTTTCCAATATCAGTGAGCAGTTGATGGATCAACAAACGTACGGTAGCATTGGGTGCATGAATACGAGCAATCAATTGAGGAATTACTTGGAGCCATACGTCGATGCTGATAGTACCAAAGCCTTCACTGATTGCTGTGCTGACTTCCGATTGATATCCATACTTGAACCAAAGTGTAAGCAAACGCAAGGTATCTTGTAAAGAGTTTTCTTTCGATAGAGCAATAGAACGGAAGAATCCTTGGACCGCAGGTACAACATGGTGTGTAAATACTTGAGGAGGAAGCTGATCCTGATGTAGTTTTTCATGATAATCAATAATATCGAAGTTCGCTAGAGCCCAAGCATGCCATGCCTTGTACCAGTTTTGATCGAATCGGGTCGCTAATAAAAACGAGCGGAGGATATCAGGTATAGTGTCTTCAGTCAGTTCGTAGGAAAGTGCCCGCTGCCATTCCCCTTGTCGTAGATAACATCTAGCCAACAATCGCGTGTATTCCGCAACGTCATCCGATATACGACTTGGATCAATGGGCATACTGACAGCCATTTCATCAGGGTTGAGGCCAAGATCTTGTGTTTTTTGTGCAGTAAAGTCCCTAAGTGTGTTAAGGGCCTGTGTTTGTCCCTCGACGCTTTGTGTTGAAGAGTGCCACATGTGTTTGAGCTGAGCATAAACAATTTTGGGATGAGGAGTGCCGTTTCCCTGATCACCATTGTCCATTTCCATCAAACTTCGCAAGGTTTTTTCCGAGAGGGAGAATCGACCACTGTTTCGGCAAAGATTTGCAAACTTGATCCACATTTCCATGTCGTCATGAGGAGAGATAACCATTGCACGGACACGCAGAATGCGCTGCCAGACTTCCACATTCCGTTCACAGCCTTCCAATCGCTTCATCCAAGTCCTCCTGATCACCATTTGCCGTTCCATATCGTTACTTGACTGTTTGTAGCTGATCATTTCTTCCAATTCCGCTAACATTTGCACCCGCACCACAATAGCGTATGCACGGTTGTAACTTTCACCAAGTAATGCTGTCAATTCGGTATCCAGTAAATCCCGTGTTTTGTTGATGAATTTTTCCGCTTCCGCGTACCGGTTTCGATGAATGGCAAGAATGGCTCGGAAAAAGGTGCGATCAGGGCTTTCGGTCTTGAGTAAGGCAATGTATTCTTCCATTTGTTCCCATTGACCAAGACCCCAAGCAGCAGCAGCAGCGAACGGCGCCATGTTCTTTCGGTTTTCAGGAGGAGCGTGAATCCATTTTTCCTGAGCTAAAGTAGATAGCTGATCCCATTCGCCAAGAGCATGTAGACATCGCATACGACCAAGAGTAATTTCCATTGAATTGGGGTTTTCTTTTTGTTGAGCTTCGTAAGCATCCAAAGCATCTTGATACCGATGTAACTTTTCATACCACGACACCTTTCTTTCCAACTTGAGAGAATCTTGAGCAAAAGTCAAAATACCCATGGCAGCATCCGGTTGTTGAAGTAAGTTGTTGATCGACATAAGCATTTCCACAGCTTCAAATGATTGTTCCAAGTGGAATTCAGTTTCCTTGTAATGCAGCGCCTTGGCATAAGCATGGCATTTTTGAGCGTAGACAGCCAATGTGCGGATATCAATTGGAAGCATCTTGTTGTCGTGTTCCATAAATTCAGCCAAGTGAAGAAGAATTTGAATAATTTCAGGGGGATGTTGGGTGCCTTGAGAGCCATCTCCAATGACCGTACCAGTTCATCTTGATATTGATCGTACAATTCATTCCAGCACGAGACAAACGCAGCATTAAATAATTCGCGAGCAAGCGGTGGATAATAGTTGGCCAAGAAAACACAAGCCCGTAAAGCATGAGAGGGAGATTGTTTAAGTAGTTCCAAACTGAGACGCCGAATCCATTCCATCCAATCTTCCTTTGTCGACCGTTGTGAGGCTTCCCATGCTTTTTTCAAATGTTGCTGATTAACAGGTTGCTTTTTCGACGAGCTTAAATCCGCTGATGGTGTTTCATCCCCCTTGACATCACGATCATCCAAAGCTTTGCCGAGCTCTTGTGGTAAATTTTCGCCCTTGAGAAGTTTACCAACCAGTAGTTCATAATTCGTGTGAGTAATGCGATACTTTGTCAGAACCTATACCAAAATAGAAAGAAAAAAATCAGCATTTTAAATATCAACTATACTATGATCTATCAAGTCCTATTTTGTTTTGCTTTATTTACCTTGTTAACCACTGGAATGAATTTTGCATAATCAGTACCCAATTGAAATACCAAAGCACACAAAAGATCCATGGCAGAGTTTCTTGCTTCAATCGGTAAAACTGGTAACACACGCGCCAATGGATGTATGATTCTAGAGGCATAATCAAACATATTGACCTTTTTGCACAATGAGGTAATAGTGGCCATAGCTTGACGACGGACAGCCACGGGAGCATCCGGTTTTTCAAAAAACTTGACAATGGCAGGTATAACAAGATGCATGTATTCTTCAATATTGGCACCAAAGATAACAAAAGCATGAAGGACACGAATTGTGGGTTGCCGCCTATCAGAGAGATCACTGTCGAATATTTGCAGCATATGTGGTAGCAAGCGTGGCAGATATATCTTCAATTCACCATCAAGGGCTTTCGCAATAGATTCAATCAGTGAGATGATTGTGATTTGAATGGATGATTCCGGAGTCCAATATTCGTCGATCAGATCAAAGATATCCTTCAGGTAATTCCGAATGTGTTGTTTGACAATGCCAACCAGCTCGCTAAGTTTGTGGAAGTAGGATCCCAACATATTTGGTGTGCAGGACCGCATCAACGACAAAAACCCAGGAATGACCAGAGGTAAAAATTGCACCACCTTGAGACCCAATGTTTTAAAGATCGACATGATAGCTTCAATGACAGGATAATGGTGTTGGCTGAGGGATGGATCGCGTAAAATCTTCATCAGCGAATGCATGACTACTTGAGGATAATAGTCCTCAGAAGATGGACCGACACCCATCATCAGGAGAGTGACATCATTGCTTGTGAGTTTAGGATCCACCAAGGCTTCACTAAAACCGTCAATAGCATTCATCTATGGCATCCAAAAAATTAAACGAAAATATAAATATATGATTTTTCTAATATTTCATGTTAAATGATATTACCTTGTGTCTATAAGGATCAAGTGCACCTAAAATACCCATCAATTTCACCGTTTCACGTCGGATCGTAGCATTCTGTTCCGTCTTGAGGATGTTGATCAGGATACTGAGTAAAGCAGGGTATTTGGCATATGGTTCGATAACAAATCCAGTATTACTTGCTAGTTGACCGAGGGTTTTGAGAGCAGCGTCACGCTTGGCACTTGAGCTTTGATCTTGTAGAGTCTCCATAATCAATGGCATTAATTCATCCAAATGAGGCACCATATCTTCACCACTGACAGCGGCCAGTTCCCCTAAAGCACCCAAAACAGCAGATACCACACCAGGAGAAGGATCCCTAGCTTTAGGTAGCAATACTTTCAGGATAGGTTCAATATAAGGCTTGGTCAATCGTTGAGCGGCACCCACCAATAGAGACACCAAACGTGCAGATTCTTCTTTATGTCGACTAACCACAGAGTATTCCAATTCGGTCAATAGTTGAATGAGGGTCTTTCGCAAAGATGGCATCACATAAGCAGGATTGTAAGTTGTTAGACGTCCAATGATTGTAATAGCAATTTCACGAATCGAGAACACCTCATCGTTGAGAGCAATGAAGAGAGAGCGGACGTTATCGGCTTGGGCAAGATGACGATCGAATCTGACATCCAAGGACGAGAGCACCGTTTGTCGAATAGTGGCATCGGGATCTGCTATTCCAACCGTCAACAACTTTTCCAACACCTCACCGACCACCTTGATGGCATGAGCACTTGTTTGATTGCAGATAGGATCACGAACAAAGAGTTGACAGCACGTTACGGCGGCCGCTTTGCGAATTTCAGGCATGTCATCATCCAAGTAGTTCACAATACAGTCGCGGACAAATTCGTTCAGAATATGACTTGAGAAATCAAAAGAGCCGAGAGTTTTGAGAGCGAGCACAGTGATGTTGTTGTCTTTTCCATCGCCAACTATTCCTTCACGGAGAGGTCGTTCAGCTGTTTGTATAGCAAGGCTTCTGTTCGTTGGTGCACCTGGTTGTTTGTAAGGGAGCCCACTAAGTGTTATAGATATCACATTGAGGAGACGATCTATGCAAATATAATTGCTTATCAGTCAAAAGCCTATATCAAGTATTGGACAATAAATTATCAATTTACTTACCTTGAATGACATGGGATAATGGCTTGATTCGATCCGCAATGTTACTAAGAGCAGATACCAAAGATTCGGACAGGCCACAGTTGAACATCAAGTCCAGTAGATCATGCATATATTTTGTGAGGGCTTGTCCAACTGCGGTTGCCAACATACTGATACAAACAAATACAGGTGTCTCGATTTCTTTTCGTTGGCGCCTAATTTGTTTGAAAGAGTTTTTAAAAAAAAAGTAAGTCAAACATATCATCACCAAATGATCCATTAACAGATCACATTTTATTACCCTTTCAATGTCAATGTTTCTTTAATACAAGAAAGTGTAGCATCCAAATATGGTCCCATGTTGCTTTTTACTTGAATAGCGATTTTTCCAATGGTGATAAATGCTATAAAAAATTCAAGTATAAAATCAGAGTGTTAGTATATCAAATAAAATGAAACGATATCTCATTCCTTCCCATCTTTCATAAACAAACCAAATTACTTCATTTGACTTACCATCCCGCTTATCACGATCTTTCTTCAAAAGACTAAGTAAATGGCTCATGGATTTCCTTAGGTAAAATTCCGCAAAGGTACTTGGATCATAACTTGCAAGAGTAGGTATAATAGTCACCACCGTTTTCCGAATCAACAAATCTCTTGAATCCTTGAATCGTAACGTGATGTCACACACATCCCGGTACATATCCGTCATAAACTAGATAGATATCATAAGAATAATAAAAAGGGAAAGTTTGGTACCTCGTATTCTATATTTATAGCTGTATTGATTGGTCCTTTTTCATCATATCTTACCATGCCAGCATGTAATAATAATTCCCGCATAACCAATAAGCTTCCATGAATTGCATCAGCAGTGCCATTGCGCAAACCACGATTGACCTCTTCCCAAATACGAGTATACCAAGTTCGACGTAAAGGAGTTTCACGTTGCTGGACGATTTCCAAACATTGACTAAGGCAATCCGCAGCATTTTCCCGGATAATAGGTCTAGAGTCTCTAAGAGCAAGCCACACCAGGTCTAATATACGAGGTACATAGGCATAGATCAGAGTCGGTGCGTTGATAGCGAGTTCACGTAATACTAAGACAGCAGCCAACCGACTGCGATCACCTTGCAGCCATTCCAAGGCATGTTCAACCTGCGTATCCACAAAATCCGCCGTAAAAGTTGATGAACTGATAGCAAGACGTCCTAAGGCACGGGCAGCTGGTATCATAACTTGAGGATCATTGTAAGGTAGCATAAGACTAAGGTAACTGTTGTAGCGACTTGAGTTTCCTTCGGGTTCCAGGTCAATCAAGCGGTCTACAAAAGAATAAAGCAAATAAGCAGTAATGATAAGTTGAAAAGTAATCGAGAGTATCCTAACGATTCAATAAAATATCATAGAATTTTATAACTACCTATGGCTATGATAGCGCCCAGTTTTTCGTTGATGTCGCTTCCGTGAGCTAGTTCAAATATACGTTTGTTGACATCGTTTGTGAAGCGAATAATGTTTTCATCCGACAGTTCACGCGAAGCAGTGGCAGCCTGATTAATAAAATAAAAAAAGAAGAAAAAAAACAGAAAGGATAACAGGTTAGTCTTTGAGTATGTGCTTTTTCTCTTCCACAGCCTTCACCTGAAACATCAATATGATCCTCTCATTTTCTCCCTGTCATTACCGTTTCACGTAGTTCATCGGCTGCTTTGACTCTTTTTTCTTCATATCTATAAAAAATAAAAATAAACAAAACATATGGTTAGTATATAGCGTAGTGAGCCTCATCTTCCTATTATATCTTTTATCGTCATTTTGGCATCTTATTTCTTACTTTGATTTCAAGTCGTTAAAAATCCTAGTGAGATTTTCTTGGCTATTCAGCATAGCCACATGTGCCATGATGTTGCAAAAGTAAAAAACGGAGGTAAATGATATATAAGTTGAATAAGTATGAAGCAACCAAAAAATAAAATAAAAAAATAAAAAAAGACCGGTGAAAGAGTCAGAAAAAAAAAATTGCAGACAAAAGAAAAACAGCTTGCCCATTTTTTCCTGCGCGAGGTTCTATGGGCGGAGAATAAAATACACAGCCCAATGACGTCCCTGACAAGTTGAGAACTTGCTGCACAAGAAGAATCCACATTGGCCACTAATTGAAGTATGCCAAAGCTTAACAAGCAACTCATATGAAATTTTATTTCAGTAAATGTAAATCGAGAGATTTTTATAGTTTAAACAAAAGTAATTTTGTGTATTCCAGATTTTGATGGATTCGACCCTGAAATCATGAGTTTTGAGGGAATTGGAGGTTTTCGTGCTTTGGATCTCAGGTCATATTGGTACTGTGCAACTCGATTAATAAAACGGGAACAAACCAAACAATGATGTTGTCCATTTGACATTGTCCATAATCTTTAATTATTAATGCTGATAGTCAAAAATCACCTAATGATTCTTTTAAATATAATGATTTGGTATTAATGCATTCTATGATACAAAGGATTAGAAAAACTACTGATAATCCTGAACAACGTTGTGTAACATTTTTTTCGGACACGCCAATCTAAAAATACTAAAGTCGGTTTTTGGCTTTTTTTTCCCTTTTCTTTCTTACTTTTATTACTTTTTGTTATGGATCAAAACCAGGGCAATTATCATCGTCAATATGATCCCACTACCTCCAATATGACACATTGGGCATCTTGGGATTCGTCTCAGCAGCCATCGGACAACCCCACATTTGCGCCTCATACAGCTTCTCCATTACAACCTTTGGATACTACTTCTTATCAACAGCAATATAATACGGAGTTTGAACAATCATCATCAACACAGCCTCAACAACAGCAGCAATACCAGCAACAAGAACACCAAGTTTATACGTCACCCATGACGCCAGATCATCCCTCTATGTATTCATCACCCATGACTCCCGACCATCCTTCAATGTATTCATCACCAATGACACCAGACAATCCCTCCACCATGTTTAGTGTTAGTCAAGAACTCTCTGAAGCAGTTTCAAGATTGGAACTCCAGCAGCCACCTACTATGCCAACGGCCAATTCCTCAAGGAGAAACCTTCGTCTCAGCATGGACATTCAGCCATTTATCTCTATTACCGAACCAACTCCTGTACAGTCGTCATCACACCGCCATTTTTTATCAAGTACATCGATTCCAGTACCACCCCTCCCTCAACAAGATCATCAGCATAGCGGTATGGGTACCTCTCCTGAATTAACAATGGTAGATGAATTTATTGCTCAGCATATGGCACAATTAGACCAACAAGATCAACAGCAGCAACAGCAGCAACAACAGCAACAACAACAACAACAACAGCAGCAGCAGCAGCAACAACAACAACAACAGCAGCAGCAGCAGCAGCAGCAGCAGCAACAACAAACTATAGATATAATTGATGCAGTTCCGTTATCTTCCTCATTAGTCAACTCTTTACACCACAGCAACAGCCACGAAGACCTATCCTTTGCCAAGCAAGAATTGTCCACAACACCACAGGAGCTAGATTTAGACACTGGGATGCTTTCTTTAGATCATGCAACTACTGGACCGGAGTGGCTCAGTTGGACACCTAATCGTGGAAACTCACCTGTGACTAGTGAATTCGAACTTGATATGATGATTCAACCCACAACGACGGATCCATTCTCTTCTTATACAACCGACCCTATGTCATCATTCAACGCTCAATCCAACAATAATCAACATCACCACCATCGTCATCACCTTCCCCACCATAGCCACACCACTGACAATATTGATACCACTCGGTTAAACACTGGAATCACAACACGTCCTAGACGGGTATCTGAACCACCCCGTGTCAGTAATCCACTTGAACTATTTGATCCTTTGGACTTTCCATTTAATATTGCCGTCACTCCTCCCAATAACCAACACAACAACGCCAGCAACAACAGCAATAACAGCAATATCAACAATGACATCATCAGTTTTACAGGCACTTCTAATACAGCTTCAGCATCTCTTTCACCAACGATGAGTACCATGATGGTTCCTGAACAAACCTCACCACGACCCATTCGACGAAGTCACAGCGATCGCAGAAACAGCCGTGGTTCAGCCTCGTTCCCTTGTCAACATCCAGGATGCCAAAAGACGTTTACTAGACATTACAATTTGACTTCACATATGCGGACGCATACGGCAGAACGACCTTTTGCATGTACCACTTGCCAACGACGCTTTGCACGACAACACGATAGGAACCGGCATGAAAAGTTGCATTGGGGGATTAAGCCTTTCTCTTGTGGAAATTGTCAAAAATCATTTGCTCGGATGGATGCTCTCAATCGACATTTACGCGTGGAAAATGGGTGCGGAAGTGTGGTTAACAACAACAATAACAGTGGCATAATCAGCAACAACAACAATGCCAATGTCGATCACGTCATGGAATACATGGTGTGATATCTTTTTTCTCCCTCTCTTTCTCTCCCTCTATACTGGCTTTTTCATTTTAGTTTAGCTGTAGTTTATCCTTATATTATTAATTGTTATTTTTAGTTTAGTACTCTGTATTTATTTATCGTTTATTTTTATCAATATATCTATATGTATATGTATATCTTTATGGTTTTATTTTGGTTTTATTTTGTGTATATAATCTGAAATAAACATTCTGATGTTCCTCCGGGACTTGAAAAATCGAAATTATTTAGTCTATACAGAAACGTGTTGATGAATGGTATGGGCGCGACACACTACTAATGATGAAGTGGGATTGATGCATGTGTAGTGGTTTTGATGACAAACGTAGAAGACGGGGCTGCTTATGATTTGGGAGGTTAGGATTTTTAATTTCACTGGTAATACGATTTGACGATCAGTAGCGATAGGTATTGATATCACTGAGGAGAAAATTTCGTGATCGGGCTTGAATGTGAGACACTGAAAAAAAAAAAAATGAAAAAAAAAACAGGTAGAGGCTCCATAACTTTGTTAATTTTTCACATGAAACGATATTATGATAAACGTAAATCTATCTGCTCCTCGGCAAATTGATGCTCCACAGCCTAGGATATTCCTTTATACACGGTAAGCTCAGCAAAAGCGTAAGTAAAACTTCTAACTTTTGCAAAACAATCTCATGTTTGAAGGAAATTGGTCTACCGCGTATCAAGGGGGGGGGAGAAGTGGTTACGCCGACAGCATCGACTAGACTTTGATTGATATAAATGAGTGAGTAGGAATATGATCACGTTTCATATAAAGTGACCTAGAGCTGCTGACCAATGACTAGGCCTTCAAGGGTTTGAGGCAAGTCACCATAGATACACTAGAAATAAGTCCAAAATTCTCTATAGGGACAGATATACGCACATTATGTCCTAGATTCATTTATGTAATAAGTCTGCCAACCGGTCATTGAATATTTAGGGGGAAAAGTAATCATAGTGGGTGAATCAGAGAGCAAGTGTTTGCTAGGGCACTCACAGAACTGCTACAATAGCGACACAGTTCAAAATACTATGGATCAGAGGATGGTTTCTATGGAAGCATATTTTATTGAAGTCATTTGGCATATATATTATAACTAAGGCTGAGAGGCTTATTGTAACAAGGGATATTAATGGAAAGAATCTATTGGAGGAAGGAATGAGGGGGAGACAGATATGAAATTTGAAGAATGGTCAGCACTAATCTGAAGGAAATAGTGGGAAGTCAGAGCTAGTGTACTGTACAAGACATGAGAAAGTCTAAAGGAACATCTTCATCTTTTATTCAAAGTACAACAATGGCCAACACTAATCAAAAAAAGGGAGGTATGACAGTAACAAAAAAAAAATACCTATTGCAAAAACATGAGAAAGAGACTAATGGAGTGTTTTTCGTTGAGGCAAGTAATAAAAAAACGACATATTTTATTGAGATGTTGATACAAACTATGACATACTAACACTAAGCTAAGATAATGAAGGATTTTTCAGATTCTAGATCCAAAATGAAAGAGTGTTCCCATGCACCTTGAAATCCCTGAGCTGAAAACCCTTCTAAACTAGTCCTGATACTAATCTAAGATCACTACAACCCCAAAGAAGTTGAGTGGTGAAAAAAATTAGAAGAAAAAAAAAAAAGAAATGAAAGAAAAAGAGAAGAATAGAGAGAGAGAGAAAAAAAAAGTTGGAAGTAAACAAAGTGCACGTGGGCGGCATTTGAATTGTCGTTTTTTTGGGGGTGCTGGCTTGCAGACTTTTATGTTGATGAAAAAAAAAAAAAAAAAAGATGAGAGAAATGATATGAGGCAATATCGAAAACCCATCGTTTTAAGCGCTCCGTTAATTGTAACTGAGTTCTAGACATAATGATAGGAGATTCTTGAATGATGTTAAAAAATGGCCGTAGCTGACGTATGAACTAAGGACAATGAAGGAAGCACCAAAAAAAAAAAAAAAAAAAAAAAAAAAAAAAAGCCGAGCACAGAGCGCATAGAAATATGATGCTTGAAAGAGCAGGAAAGGTATTTATTCTACAATTATTACTTCTTTTAGTAAACGTTTTGGTGCCGCAATCCCTCAACCTTTCCTCAAAACTCAACCTAAAGCTTTATATGATACAATAATGAAGTCAAAGACAAATAAAAAAAAAATAGAGGGCCTGGATAGGAGTAGATGACAATTTTATTGACTAAAGAAGACGGTAAAAAAAGAAGAGATAGTAGGCAAACTTAAAAAGGTAAAAGAAGGAGAAGAGAGTTGTTGCGAGATGGGCAAAGATAAAAAAAAATGATGGTAAGAGAAAGAGTAAACCACCAACAAAATGAAAAGAATGATGAAATAGGGAAAAAAAAATGATTGAATGGAGGAGAGGGAGGCGAACAGAAACTGCCAAATGAATGAATGAATGAATAGGGGGGGAAGGGACAAAAACTAAATCTATATCTAAATCTACTGTATAGGATACATGCTATCCATGACTTGGTTTTGTAGGACGGATTGTTGGAAGCGTTTCAATTGTTCGTTTTCCTGTACTAATCGCTCCAGTTCAGCCAAAATAGTGATTTGCGTTGATTTTAAATGTTGAATATGTTGCACAGCTAATTAATAAAATAAGAATGAAGGGAGTTTAGTTCAAAAACTATTTCAGACGTCTTTGTTTTTTTTTTAATATAAACTTACTTCGATGTAATAGAGCTACCTTGCTCATTTTTTTATTGAGACATGTAGGTAATTCGTTTCGCAATTCTTCAAATCCACATTTTATTTGAGCCCGACGTTTTTGTTCGCTTTGAATATGTATTTGACGTCGAAGTTCAGTTGTGTTGTTATTGCTGTTGCTGCTATTACTGCTGTTGTTGTTTTCCAATGTTTGTGTCGTGGTACTTGGCGACGCACTTGGTGACGCTGATGAATCCCGGTCCTGATTATTTTCTTGTGAGAGGACGAGAGTCATGTTAAGACCAGCAGATGATGACGGTGCTGATGTTGGTGATGAGGATGTCGGTGCCAATTTATCTTCCATTGTTGGTTGTGTGACACAGGAGGATGAAGATTCAGCTTGGACTGTTGGAGACGATAAAGCACCTGTGAACGATGAGGTTAACATGGATGATGATGCGATCAAAGGAATAGACGGATGTGTGGATGATGATAAGATAGGTGATCCTGTTGGTGATAAAGTCTGTATAGACCCTTGTCGACGCTGTTTCTTGCGTTGATGATGGTGAGGTATATCGTGTTGTTGCTGTTGTTGCTGTTGTTGATGATGCTGATGATGCTGATGCTGAAACTGATGTTGATGCTGATGATATATGTCTTGATGCTGTTGTTGATGCTGGTGATGTTGGTGAGATAACTCTGATTGCTCTGAGGTCATTGTGGTATAAAAGTCCGAGTAAAATGATGAGGAATCGTTCGTTTTAATCATGTCATCTAAGAGCTGAGTTGAAGAGGAGTTGTTCATTTCCATGGGTGATTTTGCTGCGGGAACTGTAGCTGATTGGGGGGATGAGTCTAACAGGACCGAAGGATTCACTGCACATAAAGCTGCTGCTGTTGAGGATGGAAGCGACGTTTTGTTGGCTCCATATGGTTCTGAAATATTGGATAAAGGAAAGCTGGTTGGTGCTGGATAAAATGAGGCTTCTGTCAAAAAGGTAAAAAAAAAAAAAATGAGTACAAACGTCAGAAGGCAGACCAGACTTTTCCCCGTTCCGTTGACTTACCAGTATACATTGTTGAAGAGCTTTCTTCCATTTTGTTGGTATCGTGCTTTGGATAATAATCCACAGAAGATCCCAGTATGAGTTTGTTCATAAGAAGATGATTCCAGATATATACAAAAGAAGAGTAAGAAGAAAGAAAAGAGAAGAATAAAAAGATGGTGTCGCGGTTATAAAAAAAATAAGGGGAAAGAGTATAAAAAAAAGGAAACGATGAGTATAGACTATGTTTCTTTTTTTTTTTAGGGAGAATTGAAATCCACAAAAGTAAAAGGAAGGGGATAAAAATCAAGTGCTATTATATTCATATAAAATAAAATAAAAATAAAAGAAAAGAGAAAGAGAAAAGAGGAGAGGAATAAAAATCTACTGTGCAGATAAAAATAGCGCGGCATTTGAAAAGTTCATTTTCCTTTCAAGGGGTAGTCTCGGTCAATGAATGGATAGGAAAGTGCAATCCAGGACTCCACTTTCCCAATGATGATAGGGCCTCCTCAAACTGCCATCATGACACAATGAAAAGTAAAATAAAATAAATAAATAAAATAAAAAAAAGGGGGGGAGGAGAAATAACCTTCTGTATGTATTTATTAGGGGAGGCCAAACCTAAAAACTAATGTTTCGAAAACATCATTGACAGATCGTGTCATACCAATCTCACTGCCACACTGCCATCCGCCAACCTAGATATCCTATTGTTCAATGAAAAAAGGACCATCAAAGATCATAATATGTAGCAAAAAAAACGCAGTATATATTTTTATTGTGTGTGTATGAGAAGAATCTACAAGGTGAATAGTATAAAATATAAAAATAAGATCTAAAAAAAAAAAAAAGAGAATGAATATAAATAAATATAATAAAAGTATCTAATAAAAGGAATTCCTAATCTACAATAAACTAGTTCCATAAAGACTTCAAATAAGCGTTGGACTTGTAACCAAAAGTTTCCATTTCTTCCAGAGCAATATGGAACCGAGGATCCCGTTCTCTTGCCAGTTTTCTTGCCAGTACCACATAACATTGTCGAGGAGGATTCATGCCATGACTTTTCATTTCTTCCAAGTAGACAAACGCATCTTCATAGTTGGATTGGGTGCACACCAAAGTAATCATCTTGCTGAATGTATCCACATTGGGAGTCACCTTGGCCTTTTTAAGTTCGTCAATCACAATTTGTCCCATTCCCTTCATTTCAGTTTGAATACAAGCATCCAAGACTGCATTGAAAGTATCGACATCAGGTACCACACCTAAGTTTTTTGCTTCTCGGTAAGTTGCCACTGTTCGTCCAATGTCCTTAGCCAGACCACACGCCGCCACCACAATGTTGAAGGCCGTCACATCCACGGTCTTTCCTTCCTTTTTCATTTCTTCCAGTAAATAGTATGCCTTGTCCACCAATTCCACGCTTTGGCTGATCTTGTTACTGACTGCGAGAGTGGATTTCATCGAAGGAGATACACCAGATACACGCATGATATCCAGGACATCAAAGGCGCTCTTCAAATCGTCATTCACTACAAATGCTTCCATCAATGGCACAAAGTAATGCTCCTTGTAAGGGTATCCATTGTTGCTGAGTTGGCGAATGACTTCAGTTGCCAATCTACTGTTGCCAGATTTTGATGCCACTCGTAACACCTGTAAACAGCAGCCTTCATCAGGTCGAAGTCCATGTGTATTCACCACCTTATCCCAACAGTATTGCATTTCTTCAATCTATATATGTGTAACGTATTAGTATACAAAATTAATCATCATCATCATCATGTTTTCTAACGTATGGATTTTACCTTATCGTTCAAGGCATTCACTCGTAAAACGTTGATCAACAGTCGAGGTTCGGTTTCCAAAGGTAAATTCAGAGCTTCGGCATCCTTCATTAAGCGGTAAGCTGAGGCAGGTTCATTTGTATTGGCACAGCAAGTAATAGCATCGCCAAAGGTTCGTAATGTAGGATCAATTCCCTTGCTTTTCATTGTTTCAAACGTATCCATCACTGCTTCGATTTCACTATCCTTTTGCATTCCTTTGATCAAATGTTGGTAAGAGAGAGCTGTCAAAGGGACCTGTTGCTGTTCCATCATATCCAACACTTTCTTTTGCGATGCAATGCCATGCTTGATAGCCAAAGACTAGAAGAAAAGACATAAAAAAAAAGGAGGATTTGTAAGTTACAAATTGAGACTAGATATCCTATCCTTCACACACACACTAACACACGCACACACACACTAACACACGCACACACACAAAAGGCAGGTCTCTGACTCACATACCTCTAACACTATATTGTAGCTTTCAATGGTAGGTTTGAAGCCTTCGTTGATCATATCCGATAAAGTGTTCAGAGCATTGTCTTGTTGTTTGGCGCGGGTATAAGCGATCAGTAAAGTGTTGTAAGTGACGGCATCAAACTTGATATTTTGTTGCTTGATTTCCTTGGTAATGGTTTGGACTTGTTCTAAAGCGTCTTGGATAGAACCCTTGCGCAGAGCCATGATTAACCGTTGGTTGTATTTGTTAAGAGGTGAAGTGGGATGGCTAACACTGATGAATTCTTTGCTGTAATTGGTACCAGGAACAGGTGCAGCTGTTGAAGAAGAATAACGAGGGACTATTTTTTTTCAGGTAATATATATTTATGAAGGAAAAATGTCAGTCAACTCGACGAATCCAAGCGTGAAAGATCTAACTCTTTATGTGTATATATATGTTTTACCTATTCTGATCGGCTGGTTTTGTTGACGCACCACTCTGGAGAGTGTTGCATTGCCGGTTCGTGCCAGTCGTGTCAAAGATCGGTGCATTTTTTGAAAGCAAACAATAAAAAAAAAAAAAAAAATTCAAGAGCGGGTCTTCTTTTGGTGGAAGGGGAGGGGGTTAAGAAACAGCCACAGATTTTGTGACATTTTTATGTCGGTATTTGAAAATCAACTACCACCAAAAAACCATGAATATTAAAGGCGATTGTAGAGGGTAGTTGTTTTTCGCAACTAGTAACTTTTTTTTTTGATTTTTGATTTTTGGACGTAAACGTCAATCCAGTTTATTTTCCAGTACAAAGAATGGCAGCTTTACGTGGAGATTTGTTCCTCATGAATTTTAAGTTTGAATTGAGCAGAGAACGGAGTAAATTCATGATACCCTTGATTTTTCGTGGAGGCTCAGGGTTCGTTGAAAATCAAAAGGGGTTCTATAATCTTTTACTTTTTTTTTCGACCGAGTTTTTACGCCATGCATTCCAAGGCAGCAGTCAGATCCCTGTAGTGATGACTAAACAAACATTAGCTCCTTGAGTTTACCAGTACGAATAAAACACTATGCAGTTATTATTATGGCAACAGTAATAGAGGCGAGGAATCTCGGTTGATTCGGTAAGAAATGACAATTAAAAAAAGATGGATACTAAAATAGATGAATGTAATATTCAAATATAATTTTTATTATTATCAACGGTATTTTCCTATCCACCCAACAGGTCTTATTGCTTATCAAATCAATGGTGACGCGGGGAAGGCGATGATCTTCTTTTTTGCCTGCCTCCCAGATCATGATTAAATGTTGCACTATTTTCTTTAAAAAAAAAAATTGCATCCAGCATTGCTTCCGACGATTATCCATTCCTAAATAGGTTAGACACAGTTTTATGCCAAGGCATTATGAGGTCACTTGAGATAGCGTGGATAATCCATATCTTCTTTTTTTTTTGTCGCTTCAACACCATACTTTGATGTGTGAATGCAAAAAAGGCATGTGCAGTAAATGGAGGATAATATTCTATGTGATAATGACTGTTTCAGGATTACTGATTTCAATCTTCATATATTAATTAATATATTTTGGGGAACTCCACAAACACTATACTTGGTAATTTAGGTTTGTTATTTTAGATCATCATTAGCATTAGTAGCACCATTAATAGTTGAAGGATATAGGATTCAATTCATATTCAGCAGACAAATAGCAAGACATGATAAATAATATTGTATGATACATATTGGTTTTTATTGATGTGATTGGTAAGAAGAGAAAGACTAGAATAAATCAAAGGAATAATAGTAATAGTAATAATAATAGTCAAAAAGGACGAATGATATACAAATAGAATATGTAGAAAAATAAAAATAGGTAAAAAGAATAAAGTGAGGTGGGTATCTTTGTATAGTCTATCCTAATCATTGCATGTGAATTGCCGGCGGGCTAAATAATTAGAAAAAAAAAAAAAAAAAAAAAAAAAAAAAAGATGTGGTCGTCAGTTTTGCCATCATTGTAAACCTGTATCCATCTACTCCTCCTCATTTATTTGAATATATATTTGATGATGATTACCTTGCACGTTTTGCTGGTTGGCGGTATGAGTTTTGTTCATCTTGAAATGCTTGTTGGTATTGTAATTTTCGTTGTTGTTCCATACGCTGTTCTTCTTGTAAGTGGTGCTGATATGCATCAGCTGGGTTGTGAGCTGGATACGGTGGGTGATCATGTTGGATTGGATGATGATTATGCTGTTCGTGCTGTTCCTGTATCAATTGTTGCTGTCGTAGTTGGTGCTGTTGATGTCGTTCTTTTGCCAGAGGATGATCTGCAGGTGTCAAAAGTTCAAAGGAGCACAACAGGTCTTCATTCACCGTCATGATGGAGGCAAAGTTGTCAAATTCCCCACAATAATTCGGCGCAGAAAAAACAGTGACAAGAGTGCGTTCATTAAAGAATTCATATCCATCTTCCACAACCATATGAGCACGGCAGACTAAATCCAGATCATGCTTCGCCAAAAATTCGTTGACAATCCGACGACCAAAACAGTAAGAGACGCCTCGTTCGTTTTCTTCCCATTCCACTGCTGTATCTGATGGATCTGACCACAAGAGATCATTGAGTAATCCATAATCTGGTACGTCACAAGGTCGTTCAATCATCCGAATTTCATCCAAGGAGTCTAACGAAGGACTATTTTTCACAAACAGAGAATGAGTATGATGGGCGTAACCAAGCGGATCAGTTTGTTTACCTTAAACCGCCATGGACGCAAAATATTTTCCCAGCCACCAATGCAGCAATTGGCATCGTATTGAAAACATCCACAAACGTCTTCCACATTTTGGTATTCGTCCTTCGTTTGCATTCGTCGTAAAATCCGTACACTACATAAAACAAGGGAGGGGAGGGGGAGAGAAATATCATGATTAGTCACCTGTTTAAGAATAAATGAAATCCTACCATGTTTTTCTTTACTTTTCTCAATCTATTCCTATATTACCTCTTGATACATTGTCCGTTTCATGATTTCCTCGTAATAGGAAGAAATTGGAAGGATACTTCAACTTGTAACATAGTAGTAAAAGGATAGTTTCCAAACTTTGTTTTCCGCGATCCACATAGTCACCCAAGAAGAGATAATTGGCGTTTGGAGGATAGCCGCCCATGTTAAAGAGCCGCACCAAATCAGTATATTGTCCGTGAACCTAATAAATGCACACAAAAACGAAGTAATCAGATGTGAGTTTTGAGCTATTTTCTATTTTGGCGGTAACTTCCCACACACACACACACACACACGCACAGAGTTACAACACATCATCAAATAAAAAAGATATCCCACACAAACACACACATGCTCAAATCTCTTTTTTTTAAAAAAAAAAAAAAAAGTAAAAGAAGTATACATACATCGCCTACAATTTTCACGTTGGGACTAAGTTCGATCAGAGTCTAGAATCAAAAGAAGTCAATGGACACAAAAAAAGACGAAAAAGAGTTAATCATCCACTATCTTCCGTTGTATCACTTGACTTTTTTTTCCTTTTTTCTTCATAAATGTTCCCGTTTAGTAGACTTACCGGTTGAGAGAGAAATATATCTTGAGCGCGATGACAAATGGAGATGATTTCAGCTTGTTTCAAGCAAACTTGACGAGTCATGGTATTTGTTTGACCGACTTGAAGTAGTCTAGAGATACAAGAATCCAAATCCAAAGGTTTATCACCAAGTGACTTTAAAGAGGTGACGGTCATTTGTGTTTGAGAGTGCACAGTTAGTTGAGGATCAGTATTGTATTGCTCGTAATAGTCATAAGGGTCAGCAGCACCGTTTTGGCTGGAGGCAGGGACAGAAGTAGTGCTGGCGGTAGGAGCCGCTGAAGATGCAGCATTGGAATGTTGTTGATAAACTGGAACAGGATGACTATCATTGTAATGATCTGTTGGTAAGACCATACCACGACTTGTTTGATCCATTTGCTGGCGTTTCACTAGCGCCCGTTTTCGTTTGGAAGGTTGGTTTCCCATAAAAAATAAAGATATTGACTTGGGACGTGTAATAAAAAAAAATTAATAAAAAAAGTAAAGGAGAGAGAAAAGAAAAGAAAAAAAAGCTGGATGAGCAATTTTTAAAACCGTCTTACCCCTTTTTGTCCATTGGTGTCATTCCTAAATTTAGCCAAGTCCAAAGTGAAAAGTAGGGTGATCCATTTGTTAAAAGTTTCAAGTGCCGAAAATGCAAAAAAAAAAAAAAAAAAAAGAAAAAGAAAAAAATCTTGTCGTCAACAACCTTGGCCTGTGCGATGAAACCCTGTGCTATTTTCGACTTTTCTGATATTAGTCATGTTTTCTATTTGAAAGGATGTAAAGTGAGTAGCATTCAAAAATCATCTCTGGAAAGCATATTTTACAGCTCTTATTATCATTCCTTTCCCCAAGGATTGCTTTAGGGTGTTTCAGATACATATTGCTTTAACTAACTAATAATTAATATCCTTTTTGCGTATCTGAGCGAGTAACAGAGTAATAGAACATAATGCTGTAATCAACGGCATGATGACTCGGTATTTGACATCTGTGTGGGAAAAGTAGGAGGCGGCATTGTATTGAACATATTTGTAGTCATTAATACGCGTCAGTACAAATATCAGAATGATTAATAGCATTTTTTTGGAGTCAAATAAATTTTATTGGCATGATAAATAAATACGAACAGGGACAGTTTAAACTATATGTAAATGTACAGTATAAGCTAAACTAAGATAATCTAAACTAAAACTAGTGTCAACTAAACTATAATCAGAATAAGCCGCAACTATAGGTGCTCAACAATATTCTCGTTTTCAAGTATTTTAAGTTTCAATTGAGACAAAGTACTTTCTTTTTCGACCATGGAAACTGAAGATTAAGAGGAAGTATGATAAATATTTTTAGAGGCACCTGTTAAAAATTTTGAGACGATGCAAAATAAAATTAAGACATATCATAGGCAAATTAATCAAAGTTAATAAATTGTATCATAAACGCCAAATTACATAGCAGTAAGGGTCCTTTGACCGGCAAAAATCGGTCGATCGAATCCGGCGCTTTATCTTGTAACACTAAATCGCCCATTTTTCGTGCAATTCCATCGATTTCGAATTTCCCCCATTTACTATAGTTTTAATGGATGTATTACACTCGACTTTTTTTTGCTGTTACCTTCATTATGCATAATCATTTTAACTCCGATCTCTCCAACAGTGAAGAACAGTATCTACACTGAAAATATATCCCACACTTGATCCTAGTTTCATAAGAATTTCACTGATAATTATATATTTCGTAGATTTGACAAGATCGGTCCTTCGTCAAAAACTAATAAGTAGGTTTCCATACATTCGTTTTAATAACTTTGTTCTTTGCCGTAGTTTCAGATATGATAATCCTGCAATCCTTCATATTGTATATGGAAATGTGCTGGAGCTTGCCCTAAGTTAAACTGTTTCCGGTATCTTCACCCTGTCTTTTTAAAATACTGATTTCGCTTTATACGCTTTCCAATTCAATTAATCACTTTATTCCAGTTTCACCATCCCTTATCCTTTCTTATTTTTTTTTTTACTCCAATCCCATGTTCTTTTTCCTTCTTCTTCAACATCACTGTATACACATATCCAATCTATTCACACTCCGTTCAAATTTTCAATCAACTGCATCAAATCAAATAAAAATATAATCAAAACGCCTTGTGGTTTTTATTCAAAAAAAGATATAAAAGGGAGGCAAATGTAGATGGGGGAGGGGGAGAGGGAATGGGAGAGGGGATGGAGTAGGAAGGGAAGGTATCAAAATCTGTTATAAACTAAATATCATCTAATTGAGCGTTGAATTCATCCAGTTGCGCTTGGAGTTCTGCATTCTTGGTCTTCACTTCTTCGGTTTTTTGTTCTTGGGCTTGAAGTAATGATTCCAATTGCTGTACCTTGCGTTCAAAATGTTCCGCTTTCACATCTGCTTCACGGAAGCTGTCAAAAAAATAAATAAATAAAAAAGTATGAGATTTCCAACAACAACATCACCTATTTTTTTCTAAGCCCTCCATCCCTCCCGTTCCACCTTTATAATCTTACTTGGCAGTGGTTTCACGCAGCGATTTGTCCGAATTTTCCAGTTCTTGTTCCAAAAGATTGATACGTCGCTGGCGGAGTCGTTTTCTTTCTTCAAGCCATCACCATCTTCTTCTAAAGCTTTCAGTTGTTGAATCTTTTCCAAGGCGGTTTCGAGATCGTCGGTCAAGTGCTTGTTTTGGTTGGACAAGGAAACAATTTCATGTTCTTGCTGCATCTTTTCGTCTTCAACTCGTTTCAGTTTTTCTTCGAGGTCAGCTACCTTGGCATTAGCATCATCCACTTCGCCACGTAAGCGAGCCATTTTCTATAAGCAAGGAATGACAGAAAAAAGAGGTTAGGTATTATTCATTTTTTAAGTGATATGATTTTTTTTTCTTCTTACTTCTTTAATTTTGTCCATAATGTGTTGTATTACAAAGTGTAAGAAAAGAAGAGGAAAACTAAAGTTTCAAAGCAAAAGAAAGGAAGGGAAAAAAAAAAAAAAAAAAAAAAAAGACGGATTTTATTGGTCAACTCGAACCCACTGCCTCGTGAAACGGTGTTTCAAAACGACAATAAAAAATAGCCAATGTTGGACCCAGCTCCCCTTTTTCCCCTTCTTTTTTTTCACTTTCTTTCTCCTTATTCTCTCAACTTTTTTTTATACCACATTTATGGCTGGAAGTATGGGTAGCAACAAACTTAGTAAAAAAATTCCTTTTGAATCATTGCAACAGATATCATCGTTTGTTTCTTCCCCACAAGCAAGATATACAGTGATGACCACGGCTTCGTATATGACGATGATAACCATATCTATGGCAGTCATCAGCTCTGTGTTTTGTATGTTTATCTTTGTCACCTTGGTGGACGACGTTATAAGGATTACAGCCCCTCACCGCGTTTGGCTATTTACGAAGAAACGTCTACAATTGGATTGGCCTTTTATGGTGGGCAAAATTAGTGAACAACTGACCTATTTTGCCGAATGGGAAAAACAAAAACGATCATCTTGGTATAGTCATCAATATCAACAACAACAACAACAACAACGGCAATTTAATCCTTCATCTGGATTTGACTCTTTTAACGGATCAAGTTTTGCCACCAATCAAGATGATACCTTCCACGATATTTTATTTACCATTACTCGATACCTCAACAATTATGTTAATACCCATTCAAAACACCAATAGTCTTTAGTTTATTTTTTATTGTAATGATACATTGATTGAT